>JAVANC010000017.1:3350834-3510495 GCA_033319125.1 Parnassius glacialis
GGAACTTTATTTCGTCAATTACGTTAAGCTTCGTGCTTGAAACGAAATAGAAGTAAGTTCGTAATTCAAACCACCCGATTTAAAATATATGTACAGTAAGTTATAAATTTGGAAATTAGACAACCTTGTACACATACGAGGTTAATACTGAACACGTGCCTTTGAATTTGTGATATGGAATGTATAAAGAGTGGTAACGAGTATTGTGGGAAAGAAGAACATTATATTACGAAGCTTTCGTTTTGTAAAATAACCTATTCAAATATGAATATAATAATAAATAAATAAATTGTAAATTATAGGCAACGAAGTATTCATGTTTTAAGTATGGTTTTAGATTTTAGTGTGTTACGTTATGCTTATATTAATTATTCACGAAATTCCAATTTTATTAAAAAAATTATTTTTATTTTTGCAAGCAATTATAAAAATGTTATAGTATTTGTATCTAATTCAATAACTTCTTACCCCATATTTTAATTGAAATACCAAAATGTGTCGTCGGAAACAGTAAAAATGGCCATTTAGAAAATAACCAACCAAATACTCAGGTCACTAAAATTTGCTATCTCTATATATAAAATATATTGGTAAATCCAATCGAGCATGCCTTCGCATTAAAAATAACGTATAGCATGATTATACAGAATTTTTTTAAAGTAGTTTAAATACATTTCGACAGCACTATCGGCTTCAACACCCTCGAAAACCATGAAAATGACACCTATGATGAAAAAAATTGGTACCTACTTCAGCCGCCATCTTGGATTTACATTTCGACAGCAATATCGGCTTCAACACCCTCGAAACCCATTAAAATGACGCTCATGATGATAAAATTTATACTTATTGCAGCCGCCACCTTGAATTTACATTTCCACAGCACTATCGGCTTCAAGCACCCTCCAAAACCATGAAAATGACACCCATGATAAAAAAATTGATATCTATTGCAGCCGCCATGTTGGATTTATATTTCGACAGCACTATCGACTTCAACACCCTCGAAACCCATGAAAATGACACCCATGATGAAAAAAATTTATACCTATTGCAGCCGCCACCTTGAATTTACATTTCGAGAGCACTATCGGCTACAGCACCCTCGAAAACCATGAAAATGAAACCCATGATAAAAAATTGATATCTATTGCAGCCGCCATCTTGGATTTACATTTACAGCACTATTGGCTTCAACACCCTCGAAAACAATGAAAATGACACTCATGATGAAAAAATTGCTACCAACTTCAGCCGCCATCTTGGATTTACATTTCGACAGCACTATCGGCTTCAACACCCTCGAAGCCAATGAAAATGACACCTATGATAAAAAAAATTATAGCTATTGCAGTCGCCCGCCTTGGATTTACATTTCGACAGCACTATCGGCTTCAGCACCCTCGAAAACCATGAAAATGACACCCATGATGAAAAAATTGATATCTATTGCAGCCGCCATGTTGGATTTAGATTTCGATAGCACTATCGGCTACAACACCCTTGAAATCCATGAAAATGACACCCATGATGAAAAAATTAGTACCTACTTCAGCCGCCATCTTGGATTTACGTTTCGATAGCACTTACGGCTTCAACACCCTCGAGACCCATGAAAATGATACCCATGATGAAAAAATTGATATCTATTGCAGCCGCCAACTTGGACTGACATTTCAACAGCACTATCGGCTTCTACACCCTTGAAAACCACGAAAATGACACCCATGATGAAAAAATTGGTACCTACTTCAGCCGCCATCTTGGATTTATATTTTGACAGCACTATCGGCTCAACACCCTCGAAAACCATGAAAATGACACCCTATTTAAAAAAAATTATAGCTATTGCAGCCGCCGCCTTGGATTTACATTTCGACAGCACTATCGGCTTCAGCACCCTCGAAAACCATGAAAATGACACCCATGATCAAAAAATTGATATCTTTTGCAGCCGCCATGTTAGATTTAGATTTTGAAAGCACTATCGGCTACAACACCCTCGAAAACCATGAAAATGATATCCATGATTAAAAAATTTCGTGCCTACTTCAGCCTCCATTTTGGATTTACATTTCGACAGCACTATCGGCTTCAACACCCTCGAAGCCCATGAAAATGATACCCATGATGAAAAAATTTATACCTATTGCAGCCGCCATCTTAAATTTACATTTCCACAGCACTATCTGCTTCAGCACCCTCTAAAGCCATGAAAAAGACACCCATGATGAAAAAATTGATATCTATTGCAGCCGCCATGTTGGATTTAGATTTCGACAGCACTATCGGCTACAACACCCTCGAAAACCATGAAAATGACACCTATGATAAAACAATTGGTACCTACTTCAGTCGTCATCTTGGATTTACATTTCGACAGCACTGTCGGCTTCAACACCCTCGTAAATCATGAAAATGGCACCCATGATGAAAAAAATTTATACCTATTGCAGCCGCCACCTTGGATTTACATTTCGACAACACAATTGGCTTCAGCACCCTCGAAAATCATGAAAAAGACACCCATGATGAAAAAATTGATATCTATTGCAGCCGCCATGTTGGATTTAGATTTCGATAGCACTATCGGCTACAACACCCTCGAAAACCATGAAAATGATATCCATGATTAAAAAATTTGGTGCCTACTTCATCCTCCATTTTGGATTTACGTTTCGACAGCACTATCGGCTTCAACACCCTCGAAACCCATGAAAATGATACCCATGATGAAAAAAATTGATATCTATTGCAGCCGCCATCTTGGATTGACATTTCGACAGCACTATCGGCTTCATCACTCTCGAAAACCATGAAAATGACACCTATGATGAAAAAATTGGTACCTACTTCAGCCGCTATCTTGGATTTATATTTCGACAGCTTTATCGGCTTCAACACCCTCGAAACCCATGAAAATGACACCTATGATAAAACAATTGGTACCTACTTCAGTCGTCATCTTGGATTTACATTTCGACAGCACTGTCGGCTTCAACACCCTCGTAAATCATGAAAATGGCACCCATGATGAAAAAATTTATACCTATTGCAGCCGCCACCTTGGATTTACATTTCGACAACACTTTTGGCTTCAGCACCCTCGAAAACCATGAAAAAGACACCCATGATGAAAAAATTGATACCTATTGCAGCCGCCATCTTGGATTTAGATTTCGACAGCACTATCGGCTACAACACCCTCGAAAACCATGAAAATGATATCCATGATTAAAAAATTTGGTGCCTACTTCAGCCTCCATTTTGGATTTACGTTTCGACAGCACTATCGGCTTCAACACCCTCGAAGCCCATGAAAATGAGACCCATGATGAAAAAATTGATATCTATTGCAGCCGCCATCTTGGATTGACATTTCGACAGCACTATCGGCTTCAACACTCTCGAAAACCATGAAAATGACACCTATGATGAAAAAATTGGTACCTACTTCAGCCGCTATCTTGGATTTATACTTCGACAGCTTTATCGGCTTCAACACCCTCGAAACCCATGAAAATGATACCTATGATAAAACAATTGGTACCTACTTCAATCGTCATCTTGGATTTACATTTCGACAGCACTGTCGGCTTCAACACCCTCGTAAATCATGAAAATGGCACCCATGATGAAAAAATTTATACCTATTGCAGCCGCCACCTTGGATTTACATTTCGACAACACTATTGGCTTTAGCACCCTCGAAAACCATGAAAATGACACCCATTATGAAAAAATTGATACTTATTGCGGCCGCCATCTTGGATTTACATTTCGACATCGGTTTCAACACCCTTGAAAACCATGAAAATTTCACCCATGACAAAAAAATTGATACTACTTACTTTTAGTACGTACTATGTATTATTTATTCTGTGCTCTTAAAATATTGTAATAAAAAATCTCTTATTATTATTATAATAAAGTATTTAAGAAATTTGGTTATTCGAATATTGTGTATTTGTACAGCGATCTTTTTGAGCCGCTGCAAACAACCGAAATAATGACCACTCACGACGGCTACTGACGGCGAACTAATATATACAGTAATCTATGGGGATGGCGAACTGAGTTAGTTAGTACTCTGTGGCTGTAGCTCCCCATTTACAGATATAATTTCATACAAGGCTACCAAATCAACGAAAATTTCGCCATTTTGGAGCCGAAAAAAATTAACTATAGCTTAACAAAACAAAATTACACTGCCATTTACATTCAGTGGCTTCCCACATGATAGATGAAGAGATTAAAAATGGATTGGGTTTAAACAATTGATATTTTCAAAAGTTATAGTGTTTACACGCCTTAGGGAAATGATAAATCCACACCATAAGCCACTAAAACCCCTTTTTTTATTTAAAAATAGCAATTAATCGATTTAAAAAATATATTAATAAGTTCAACAATCATCTACCTTTCTAACAATGTGCTTTTTATATCATTTATATGTATAATATGACTGCTGGATACGATTTCATGCGACAAAACGTTGGAATTTTGATTTTTAGGCGTTAGTAGAACATACCCACGCGCTTTGCGCTCGGCATGCAATATAACTAAAATTAAAAATGTTCAAAACCCCCGAAACAAAACAGCTTATGACCTTGAAATGGCTAAACTGATTTATATAAAACATTTATAAGAACTGCCGCTAGACAACCTACTTTTAAATTAAAAAAGCCGCATCAAATTTGGTTGACCTGTTTAAGAGCTACGGTGCTACAGACAATCACACAGACAGAAAGACAGACACACATAGCGGTCAAACTTATAATACCCCTGTTTTTAGGTCGGGGGTTAATAAAACTGTAACTCTCCGTTAGTCTCAATAAAACTCGAAACTGGCTCGACCGATTCCGATTAATTTTTTTTGCGTTTAAGTCGGTCCCTGGATGGCGTAGATTCACAATTGGACTCAGTAAGTGGAGCTGTTGTCTAGATCCAAAAGTCATCGGTGCGAGACCGGGAAGAATCGCTAGTTATTTATAAAAATCTTTTTATTTTTTAAAGAACCCTTATTTATCAGTGAGCAGTTTATGGGCTGAGCTTGCTGCTGAAAAGGAAACTCTAGTCTGTACGAAACACAAAGTTTAAATTTGCTTCAGATTTCCTATGTAAGTACAATCCGCTCTTTAGTCTGTGATGTTTATTTTTAAACAAAATCAGAGCGGCGAGACAGTCGGCTATAGTAGACAAATGCCAGCAATTCTGTTTTTATTGCATGTTATGCATTCAGTCACATGTTAAAAATATTTAAAAAAGTATTGTGACACTGATTCAGGATAGCGCGGGATAATTCCTAGTTGTACAAAATAGTGATTCGCCCCATCTTCGTCTGGATAAGATCTATTAATGTAGCGTTATTTAAATTTAAGATATAATAATGTTATCAATTTTCGTTTTATTAAAAATAATCTATAAGTTTTTCAGATAATATAGCATAGGTCTGTCGTGGCATTTCTCACTAACTGTTCGTAAAGTTTCATCGCAATCGGTTCAGCCATTCCAAAAATTAAGCCGCGCAGACAGACAGAGAAATACTTTAAAAATGGTCATTTACGTCTTAATAGCTTGTAAATAAACCCCTGAGCTTAATATAAGCCAGTTATTACAATATCAAAGACAGACACTTCAATTTTATTTACATGTATAGATACGATCCCAAGTTGTAAAATAACTGTTATTGTTAAATATATTTTTTTATATTCGATGGAGATGAAGTGCGATATTGTGTAAACCTGAGTATCTGAGAAGTAAAAGGAAATGCTTCGAGGCACATGAATCCTGTTTATTTGTCCTAAATCACTGTCGCGAATTTCGTAAGCCGTGAAATTCACTGAAAACGAAAGTAGGCTTATGCCCAATAGTAAGAAGCATTTATGCTGTAGTAATTTCAACAATCATAACAGACACGTCATAAAATCCAGACACGGTAGGTGAAGCGAGTGCGTCTTACATTTTTTTTATAGGATAAGGGTGACAAACGAGCACACAGTCCACCTGATGGTAAGTGGTTGCTGCGGCCCATAGACATCTACATCTATCCTCTATTACAAATCAAAATGTAGATGCGTTGTCACCCGCGAGGACTAAGATGGAACGCAGCATTTCCAGTAAAAAGGGCCTCCGGCCACCTGCACTCATCAAAGCTAAACGCAGAGGTAATCCTCTACTTCACGCTGGTTTTCTGTGAGGTCGTGGTACCACCCCGGTTCGAGCCGGCCCATCCATGGGACAGCAAAAGCTGCCGCGTTGCTATTCCACTGTTAAACAAAAACATTGATTTCATTGTGACGGCAAGAGAAAAAGTGGTCGAACTCTTAGAAGATAGAAGAATATAGAGGCAATAGCGAGAAGCCTGTAGATACCTACCGCAAAAGGTAGAGATAAATGGCACTAGATAGAAGCCCTCATCCAACAGTGGATGATGTCAGAATATTAGAATCAGAATATAAGTTGGTAACCACAAATATACCTCTCTCTCTGACACAAACACACACACACACACACACACACACACACACACACACACAAATTAATAGTGGTTAGAAGATGGAATAAAGCCTTTTTTATTTTTATTTTATTTTTTTGTTCATTCGTTTATAATTTCAATAATCTATGTATCACCAGGTACACGCCCGTAGCTGATCTAGACTATGGAACACTTTCATGCTCAGCGTCAAATGAAGTAGGAACGCAGCTCGCACCCTGCGTGTTTCAAATGGTTGCAGCAGGTAAGGAACAAGTTTTGCATAAATATTTTCTATAAAGTTAATGCTTAGTATGGAAAAAAAACTTAAGTGAACTTAATAATAGTAACATAAGTTAAACATAAGCGACAGTAGCCTAATGGCAGGGTGCGGACTGCAAACTCTAAAGGTCATGGGTTCGAATCCGCCATTTGGCTACTGTTGTGAACCACACCTAATACAAGCATTTCAAAATTACCAGGAGAGTTAAAGTTAATATCAGTAATGTTAGTATTATTGCGCATATTAAAAAAATAACCGTGTAGTGGCGGTGTAAGAAGATCCATCACCTCATATCTTCCACTCCATCCGGAGGTGATATTCTTGATAACAATTCAAAATATTAAAAAAAAAACTGTGGTTGCCAACACGCTTGCCGAGCGTGGCAACTGAGACAAAATCCCTTCTCTATGGGAGCGCCTTGATATGTTCAGCAGTGGACTTTTATAGGCTGACTTGTATACACGAAGTCTAGAATGAATTAAATAAAATGCAATAACTTTTAACGGCTGCGCGACCTAGTGGTCGAAGTACTTAAGGGAGTTGCAAGTCCTGGATTTGAGTAATAGCATGATCTCAAATTCTTTCCAATACTCAAAATATTATAATTTCAACTTGATTGTGGATGATTTTGGATGATGTGCAATTGGATTTTTCTTTCCATTGGTGGTTACAACGCTCTTTTTTTTATTGCATACCTTAAGCGAAAGCGCAAGGTGTGTTCTACTATCGCCTAAAAATTAAGATTCCAACATTTTATCGAATAAAATCGTATCTAGCAATCATATTATACATATAAATGATATAAAAAGCACATTGTTAGAAAGATAAATGATTGTTGAACTTATTCATAATTTTTTAAAATCGATTAATTGCTATTTTTAAATAAAAAAAGGGTTTTAGTGGCTTATGGTGTGGATTTATCATGTCCCTGTGGCTTGTAAACACAATAACTTTTGAAAATATTAATTGTTTAACTCAATCTATTTTTTAATCTCTTCATCTATCATGTGGGAAGCCACTGAATGTAAATGGCAGTGTAGTTTTGTTTTGTTTAGCTATAATTAATTTTTTTCGGCTCCAAAATGGCGAAATTTTCGTTGATTTGGTTCGCCTCGTACACAAATTAATTCTGTAAATGGGAAGCTACAGCCACAGAGTAGTAATGAGTAGTTTAGTTTGGCTCACAGAGTACATTATATATAGGGAATAATGTAAAATAAATAAATTATACTGAAAATTTAATTACAAATTTGTTTTGTAACAAAATAGTAAGTTAGCAAGGTTCGATTGTATTTTAAACTATTCATTAATTTGTTTGATTCTAAATTGGCCCAGCATGGCTAAATTTAAAAAAGCGACATCTACTGCAATATGGACAAACTGTCGTGACATAATAATACCTCTAAGAAAAATTATAGTATGGACATAAAGAGTAATTGTGTTCTGTGGTATGGACTGTTATGCCACTGGTTTGGCTTCAGTCATGCTGCAGTCACCTTCGTGAGTGGACATTGTATCGGTTGTTTGCAGCGGCTCAAAAAGATCGCTGTACAAATACACAATATTCGAATAACCAAATTTCTTAAATACTTAATTATAATAATAATAAGACATTTTTTTAATTACAATATTTAAAAGCACAGAATAAATAATAGTAGTACGTACTAAAAGCAAGTAGTATATTTTTTTTTTGTCATGGGTGACATTTTCATGGTTTTCGAGGGTGTTGAAACCGATAGGGTTGTCGAAATGTAAATCCAAGATGGCGGCCGCAATAGGTATCAATTTTTTCATCATGGGTGTCATTTTTATGGTTTTCGAGGGTGCTGAAGCCGATAGTGCTGTCGAAATGTAAATCCAAGGTGGTGGCTGCAATAGGTATAAATTTTTTCATCATGAGTGTCATTTTCATGGTTTTCGAGGGTGTTGAAGCTGATAGTGCTGTCGAAATGTAAATACAAGATGGCGGGCTGAATTAGGTACCAATTTTTTCATCATGGGTGTCATTTTCATGGTTTTCGAGGGTGTTGAAGCCGATAGTGTTGTCGAAATGTAAATCCAAGATGGCGGCTGCAAAATATATCAATTTTTTCATCTTGGGTGTCATTTTCATGGTTTTCAAGGGTGTTGAAGCCGATAGTGCTGTCGAAATGTAAATCCAAGATGGCGGCTGCAACAGGTATCAATTTTTTCATCATGGAAGTCATTTTCATGGTTTTCGAGGGTGTTGAAGCCGATAGTGCTGTCGAAATGTAAATCCAAGATGGCGGCTGCAATAGATATAAATTTTTTCATCTTGGGTGTCATTTTCATGGTTTTCGATAGAGTTGAAGCCGATAGTGCTGTCTAAATGTAAATCCAAGATGGCGGCTGCAATAGGTATCAATTTTTTCATCATGGGTGTCATTTTCATGGTTTTCGAGAGAATTGAAGCCGATAGGGTTGTCGAAATGTATATCCAAGGTGGCGGCTGCAATGGGTATTAATTTTTTCATCATGGATGTCATTTTCATGAGTTTCGAGGGTGTTGAAGCCGATAGTGCTGTCCAAATGTAAATCCAAGATGGCAGCTGAAGTAGGTACCAATTTTTTCATCTTGGGTGTCATTTTCATGGTTTTCGAGAGTGTTGAAGCCGATAGGATTGTCGAAATGTAAATCCAAGATGGCGGCTGCAATAGGTATCAATTTTTTCATCACGAGTGTCATTTTCATGGTTTTCGAGGACGTTGAAGCCGATAGTGCTGTCGAAATGTATTTAAACTACTTTAAAAATTCCGTATAATCATGTTATACGTAATTTTTTTAATGCGCTTAAGGTATGCCCAATTGGATTTACCAATATAATTTTAAATTACAAGCAGTTATATATTTTTTTTAAAAACCAGTTTAAACAACTAAAGAAATAAAAATTACTCTACACAATAAACCCGGTTTGTAGGGTATGTAGATCCAATGCAGTTGCAGGCTGTAAAGTGTTCAAATTTATATGGCGTGCTTGTTTTTATGATTTTATAATATTATAGTGACAAAAAAGACCACCTGATCGTAAGTAGATTCATGGACACATGCAACCAACTTTAAACAAGGTAGTTACTGATGGTTTATCGTCATGATAATTCAAATGAAATGTCGCATAGCCTGTCAGTAATTACGTAGTAAAATTTTCAATGTACAACCTTTCTCCAGCTTAATGTATACATCATTCTAGTAACTGGTAGGTACTTCATCGCATTATGTAAACAAATTGTAAATATTATAAATTGTAATTGTTATATTATTATATGCGCCGTGTAGTGGTAGCGTAAGAAATAGCATATAATAGCATATAATAAAATCCACTAGCCCATATCATGCCATGAGTATCGTCAGAAGCGACAAAGGAACATATAACAGACAACTCAAAATAGTAAAAACTTTGGTTGCTAACCCGCCTGCCGAGCGTGATAACTATGGATAAATATCTCTCTTATGGGACCATATACGGGGAAAGCCTATAAGCACAAACCACACACTTTTGACTGTTATAAATGGACGAACGATTATGTGCTCATATTTCAAGTTAAATTATGTAAGTATCTTAACTGTATCGATGTTCCGTGCACTACATATAGGTCATTGCTATTGTCTTACTCATCATTACAGCCCTCCACAAGTCCACTGCTGAACATAGACCTCCCCGAAGGAATGCCACAAAGCACGGTCCTGAGTCACCTGCATCCATCCACTTCCTGCATATCTTACCAGGTCGTCACTCCATCTAGTGAGGGGATACCCTACACTTCGTCCCGCCGGTACGAAGCCGCCACTCGAGAAACTTTTTTCCGCATTGTTTTTCGGTTCTTCGAGCTATATGGCCGGCCCATTGCCACTTCATCTTACTAATCCGTTGGGCTATGTCGGTCACTCTGGTTCTACTGCGGATATCCTCATTTCTAAGTTTATCACGCAGAGAAACTCCGGGGATAGCCTTCTCCATAGCTTGCTGAGCGACTTTTAGCTTCCTCCTACGGCCAGCAGTGAACGACCACGTCTCAGTTCCATAGGTCATCACTGGCATCAAGCACTGGTTGTACAGTCGCGTTTTCAAGTTTTGAGGTATATATTGTCTTACTATTGTGTCTAAAAACTGGACAGTGAAAGTGTTAATAATAACAAATGTTATCTAGGTAAACCTCATGCACCGCACAATTGTACGCTCTGGAATCAAACAGCTGATTCAGTGGAAGTGTCTTGCGTGCCAGGCTTCGACGGCGGCCTGCCACAACGGTTCCTTCTCGAGGTTTACTCCGGCGATGACGATATACCCAGGTAAATAAACATTTTGCTGGAAAAACTATTGTTTGTTAGACTCCTTTCTGCCATTAAGCAGCAGATCGTGCACTACAGAAAGAGCCACCATAATTACATGCTGTAAGACATTCCTATTGACTCCTCAGCAGTGACAATGCATCTGTAGCACACTTTGTTTAAAGTTGGTTGCAGGTGTCCATGGACTGTTGTAACTGCTCAGCACAAGGTGAACTGTAAGTTTTCTGTCAATAGCATTTAAAAAAATTGTACGTCTTGAATAATACCTATACAATAATAGCTTCACATACTTTTATTTTTTTTATTTTTATTTCAATGAAAAATATTTTCTGATCCTTATATAAAATTAATATGAGGGTGACACTGAAAGTTCTTAGACAATCAAAAACTGAACAAACCAGCAAGTTATTTGTTTTATTATATCTTTTCAAAATTGTGGCCATTTACATCATTACACCGCTGCATCCAATGGAACCACAGAGAAAACAACTTTGCCCACTCGTCCTTAGGCGTCTCTTCAACGGCATTTTGAAACGCAGCCACTGCTTCCTCGGCATCTATAAAACGTTTTCCTCTAAGTTTTTCTTTTATTTTCGGAAATAAATAATAATCGTATGGTGCGAGGTCGGGGCTATAGGGCGGGTGACCTAGTAATTCCACGTCTGACATCGCCAAATAGTCGATTGTTTGCTTGGCGGTGTGCGACGAGGCGTTGCCGTGATGAAGGAGGATCCTACTGCGAAGTCGATTCGAACAATTGTTAGATGGCAAACAATTGTTAGTGTACCACTCTACAGGAACTATTTTTCGATCCTCTAAAACAATTGTTGCGTAATGACCTGTCCTTCCGAAGAACGAGGCCTAACTTTAGTTAGCAACTCCTCGGAAGGAAACACGAGTTTTTGGACCTCTGTCAAATTATAAGGTATCCACCGGGCACAGAGCTTCTTGACCGTTAAATATTCATGTAAGATTGTGTGCACTTGACTCATACCGATGCATAAGCTTGTCCGCATTTGCTGATAAGTCACTCTTTTGTCAGAATCTCTATCATACGCCGCACAACACTGATGTTATTTTCAGTCGTCGCGGTAGAAGGCCGTCCCTCACGCAGATCATCGGTGAGGTTAGTGCGACCACGTTTAAACTCATTAAACATGATGTAAATAGTGGCATTAGATAGGGATTTATCGTGAAAGGCCAATCGAAGTCTACAATAACTTTCTTGTTGACTTAAATGACATCGAAAGTCATAAAAAATCATTGTGCGAAAATTTTCTCGCTTTAAATTCATGCTGACGTGACACAGACAATTTTCAATCGTAAATCAATGACAAATTAATAAAGTACATACACAATAATATTGGCAAAGCGTACCATTTTTAAAATATGAACTTATTTTTTTATTATATCGTTTACAAGTGAACAGTTCTAAAAACTTTCAGTGTCGCCTCGTAACATGCCAACTGATTAGGGTTTATTTGAATATATAATCAAAAATTAGGTTCAGACCATCAGAATATTTTCCGGATCATCGTACGACACAGTTCCTGCCACTTTAAATTGATTCATGTACAAAATTTTATTAACTTCATTATACAGAAAAAGGCTAAGTAATTTAAAAACTTAAAAAAATAATTTTAATATAAAATTTAGTTTCACTAATTAATCAGTGACCGCTCTTCTGTATGGCAATTTTGAGTGCTGGTTTACTAACGTGCTCATAAATCAAATCAATTATTCAACTGGGGCACCATACAAAAGCACCAAGAGCCCAAGATGCATTAAAACTCATTATATCGAAACGAAAGAGTTTGTAACTTGGATAACATATTCAAAATTCAAAATTGGTCGTCTTTCTAAGTTTTGGAACGAGTACGTAGCAATGCCCTTATCCTCCCATTTGGAACGAAGTTCTTTATCGGATGGTAGATACCGATGGGAGCTAGGCGACAAAAGTGTAAGATTTTTTCGTCACTACCCCTTGTGTCATAGTGTAGACGGCCTTGGCGGCGAAATAAGGAAGTGAGATGAAATAATATCCATCTCCCTCGCACTTTTTTTTATCTTGCCAAGAAATAAATATTATTTTATTTCAAATGACGCTTCATTTTAATAGACGCTAGTAATTCATTTATTTGTATTTATTCTGGTATCTGTTCTATCTGTTCTGGTATCAGCCCTTTAGGTACTAATACTTTTTTTAATAATTATCAAATGCAAAGTTAAGCAAAATGGAATACTTGTGGAATCACCTCGATCTCTGTCTTGCAAAGGGGTTTTTACTGAGAGTATTTCACGTAGACGATTAATATTTAGCAAAGTAATAAAACGCGGTTACCCAAGTACAGACATGAGGTTATAAATTCGAGTTTTTGACTAACAGACGTAAGTATAATTATTTAAGGGAGGTGAAAATTTAAGATGGAAAATCGAAGTTCAACGTTTATTTGATTAATCAATTGAAAGCTTCTTAAAATCCCTTTTGAAAGTGTATAATTATTACTTTGGGATTTATTTTATTTGCGATGTTTTTGATAAAGATGTCAACGAATCAAGAATAGTGAGATCGGTACTAATGGCATCGTAAAATGTTAGTCTGTCATCTGGTAGAGTAAATGATAATTGATGGCGCTGGAAAATTAGATTTGACATTGTACATTTTTGAAGTGGAGAAATTTGAGCTTCATCTCACAACTGCGACGAACCACATACTACACTATACTACATATTCAAAATTTTACGGGAGGCACGGGGCATTACATTTTAGTTCTCAGCGTTGGTGACGCATTTGCAATCTGTAACGGTTTGTTGGCCTTGAGATCGTAAATGTCCATGGGCCACAGTTTACTTACCATCAGGTTGACTTTACGCTAGTTTTCCTTCTCCGTGATGTAAAAGAAGCTTACGGAACAATAATACAGTGTGGTATTAAAGTTGGCTTGGTGGCCTCAAATAATCGCCATCTATTGTTCAACAACCCTTGAAAGTCAGAGGTCTGGACATAATCTAAGCAAATTACACTGTTTTTTGTGGGAAGCCAGGTAAAGCCTGTTATTACAAAATTACTTCCACATGTCCATTACGCTTTGATCTTTAGGAAACTTGCAATAAATATATTTAAAAAACCAATATAGTCGAAGTTCATATTTATTTATTTTAATATAATATATTAATACTCGTAAGTATTGTTTCATATTTAATTTGATTCAATTTTAATATTAAACTATATTGTAATAAAGCTCACAATATATATTTATTAATCAGAAAACATAATCCCAAAAATAATTATATGCACAAGAGACATGGCTGTATAGACCATATTTGCCATTTGCCATTTTTATCGATAACTATTTACAAACCGGTATCAAAACGATCGCCCGCGGACAGCGACAACTCGGATACAGACTCAGATTAGTCGCTCAACCGAACCGCATATTGTATGAAGGCGAGTGGCCTGTGGTGGTAACCATATTCGAAACAACACGACCGTTACTATGGCAACTATGGAATGTTATTATTTTCATTTTTTAAGATAAAAAAGAAATAAATACATATTACTAATATTATAAAGAATTACTTAAATATGAAAAGTAATGCCATCTCTTTGTAAATTGGATTTCTTATTGCAGCAAAACGTGAACAATTTGGCATTTTTTATTGCACACACAGTAACAGCACATATCATATTAGCATGTGAGTGTAGAGAGAACGAAGCCACTTCCACGACATAAACAATGACGTCACGTAGTTTTTTATTCGAATCAAAATGTTTATTTTCTATATATTTTATTACCTACATAATAAATATAGTCTACTTTGAACAAATTGCAGGGCAGTTTGGTGGCAAATACATCACCAACTTAATTCCTATTTCCTAATTTCTATACCTACTGTAATTGATATCCTAAGTTTGGATTTTAACTTAAAATAGTAGCGTTTTTAGGGTTCCGTAGCCAAATGGCAAAAAACGGAACCCTTATGGATTCGTCATGTCTGTCTGCCTGTCTGTCCGTCCATATGTCACAGCTACTTTTTCTCGAAACTGTAAGAACTATGCTGTTGAAACTTGGTAAGTATATGTATTCTCGGAACCGTAATTAGATTTTAGCACAAAAATAGAAAAAACAAAACAATAAATTTTGGGGGTTCCCCATACTTAGAACTGAAATTTAAAAAAATTAAAAAAAATCGTATACATAGTCTTCAAAATGATATTGAGGTTTCTTAGATCATTTTTTCTAAACTGTATAGTTTGCGCGAGAGACACTTCCAACGTGGTTAAATGTGAGTCCCCTCCCCTGAATGATACTGAAACTTCTGAAATAAGAGATTGATAAAACTAAAAAAAAAATATATGATGTACATTACCGTGTAAACTTCCGAAAACCTCCGAACTTCCGAAACTTCCGAAAATTGGTTTGGACGAGATCTAGTGAGTAGTTTTTTTTAATACGTCATAAATCGTAAATTATGTTACTTGCTGTTACGGAACCCTTCATGGGCGAGTCCGACTCGCACTTGGCCGTTTTTTAAATTCTTCTTTATATTTAAACTTATTTATAACTAAAGTATAGTTTAGTTATAAATAAGTCTAGTCAAGTAGTAAGTCTAGTTTATAAGTAAGAGTACCTTTAACCGACGAGCGTGTATGCGTAGGTATATGTATGTGGAGGAAGCGAGAGAGGTGTGTCAGGATCGTGCCAAATGGAATTCCATAGTCTCTGCCTACCCCTCTGGGTGACAGGCGTGAGCGTTTATGTTTTATGTTATGTTTTTATTACTAAACTTGTAAATATTGATGATAACTGTTATTTTTGACTTAATTTTAACTATGTATAATTATTTAGCAACCACGCTTTTCAACTTTCTTCTAAATATTTCTTCATTTCACTAGTACTAGATATTTTCTTGTCCTCTTGCTGTAATAATTTTAAACGTATTTATATCGAGAAGTAAGTCTAATATATTTGCTGAATGTCTTAGGGCGGATACGACCAAGTTTGGTCGTATCCGCTCTAAGACATTCAGGGCGGATACGTCTTATCCTGCGAATAAAATCACTAATTACTCTAAGAGTTAGAGAAATTTTCGTGTTACTCAATCTTAATCCCGGAATAACTGTCTATGCGTGAGTAAATCGCTATACTGCCAAAATTCATGGAGTAGACCAGTTGTCCCAGATTATTTTTATGGCGGCCGCTATATTTTAACAGCTGTTTTCGTATGCTTTGCTGAAAAAGTAGGATATTTTTTGTGATAATTGTAGGTAGGGATTTTTTTTAAATAATGTAATGGTTACGAAATATGATCGAAGATTCTGACAGTGATAAAAATAGATTCCAATGCATAACACCGATTGTGTTTTTTTTTCTATGACACGGAAATGTTTTTCCATGAGTTCCAACAGCAAGTTTCTTCATAAGGTAACAAATTTGGGATAGGTTTCATTCTTTTTTTTAACATTTTATTTATTTAAAATTAGCGCAATTACATGCAACATAACATTTGAAAGATAGGTACGACTTTCCATTGACGTCCGTCGAGTTGAGGGTTGATAACAGAAAGGTTACATTATTATAAGCACACACGCAAAGTTTCAACATGCGGAAAGACGTACTTTTTGAAAAAAAAATTAAAATCAATTATTTTGCAATATTATCAAATATCAACCTCCAACTCGACGGACGTCAATGGAAAGCTAAGCCAAAAGATAAATTTATTCTACTGACAATTACTTCAATGTTCAGTGACAGTTGACGCTATTATAATCCAGCAAATTACGTGGACACACAAAATCTTGCGTTGCGCAATATAAACAATTGTATATCGATTTTAGTTGGCTTACATGTTTATTCATAATTGTTAACAACTCTACAATAACAATACCCAGAATTCGCTACTCAACGTTTGTGATGGAAAAACGCAAACGAAGTTATCAAAGAGTAAAATTTTTCCATGGTTAGTTACTATGCTATAACATAATATTTTTGGTTGAATACACCCTTAACTGTTTTAAACTCTAGAGATTTAAATTGTTATATTGCAATTTATTCCTCAAGTTTTACATATTTACATACACTCTAGACGTATGAAGAACTCAAACTTTGATGCGCTTCGATTATGAATTAGAACCTTTGAAGAATTTGCTACACACCGGCATCGCGTAAAGCTATAGTTTCCCTTTCTTATCAGGTACTGCCCTGCCTCTTTCATACCAATTCCTACATTGTTCTAGTATTGTCAATAATTTGTTGAATCAACGAAAATTTTTGTTGTAATAAAAAAATCTGAATTTTAAGTTACCCTACGCTATTCGCAGAATTCTCAACTTCAACATGGAAAAATTATTAAGCTTAAATATTTTTTTTTGATAGTTCCATGTAACTAACTAATGATAATATAAATATTTAACAAATTACGAGTATATAAGAATCTGGCAGAATCACGTCATTAGTAGCTCTTTTTGTTTTCTTATAGACACATCATTATATAATATTTTTAATTTTATATGAACATAATTTGTATATAATATTATGCATGTAATAAGTAAATTGGATATGAAAGTATATTATATATTATTTTGTTGCATATTTATTTACTTTAATTCACATTTCTTTCTCTTAACATTTTACACACCTACATCATATTTTCATAGACTACCCCAGGAGGGTACCAGCACCCGTGGAGAATCCCTCGCTGAGCATCCACGACCAAACTACTCCACTCCTGGGCGTGGGTGCTCAGGCTGCCCCGCGTATTCTGGGGGGCGGGGGGGCGAAATTCCGCTCAAGACGAAACCTGCTCGGGGCAAGCGGAGCAAGAAGACAAAGGCAACCCCTGCCACGCTTACCGTGGATTTTTGCAAAATCAGGAGACTTCATTCAAACCTTAACGCCGTCCACTACCATCTGGAGATAGCTAAGCTGGCCTCGATCTTTCTAACCGAGACACAGGTGTCCTCTCTAGCTGATGCTTCGTATCTCTCCTACCCGGGGTACAAATTAGAACACTCGTTTGTGCCCCGGGCTGGTGTTTGCGTGTATGTCAGAGAAGACATCTGTTTTCGACGCCTCGGCAGTCTTGAAGGTACGGACCTGTCCATCCTATGGCTGCGTGTAGACAGCGACAACCATCCCCGCGTCTACAATTGCCTCTATAGGTCCCATAGCGGTAATACCGACACAGACCGACTCATCGACCACGTCCAAATGGCTGCAGACTCCGTGCTACAACAGGTCCTATCCGCAGAGATTGTGATACTCGGTGATTTGAACGCCCACCACGCTGAATGGCTTGGTTCTCGTTTAACCGATCATGTGGGTAGATCTGTCTATGACTTTGCTTTGGCATATGGTCTAACACAACTGGTTACTTCGCCTACGGGGATCCCAGATCTGGAAGACCATGTACCTTCCCTGTTGGACCTTCTGCTGACCTCTCATCCGGACGGATATCAGGTCTCCGTCGATGCCCCTTTGGGCTCTTCGGACCATTGTCTGATCCGGAGTACGGTGCCACTCACGCTCAAATCGCAGTTGCGATCTACAGCTTGCCGCCGTGTTTAGCACTATAGGTCTGCTGATTGGGACGGGATGTGGTCTTTTTTTGCATCTACCCTTGGGGGCGGGTTTGCTTCTCGCCGGAAGATCCCAACGTTGTTGCCGATTCTGTTGCTGATGTGGTACTTCAGGGTATGGAACTTTTTATTCCATCCTCTGTGGTGCCCATTGGAGGCAGATCCCAGCCATGGTTTGGTCGCTCCTGTAAAATAGCATCACGCTATAAACAGGAGTGTTACTGGGCCTGGGCTGACGCATCAACGTCTCGGAATGTAAACACCAGCGCACTTAAAAAGAAGTATAATTCCGCCTCCAGGTCCTTCAAAAGCGTCATTGACAAGGCAAGGTCTGAGCACATCGACAGAATTGGCGAGAAGCTAGTTCGCCTTCCTTCGGGAACCCGTGCATTCTGGTCTCTCGCCAAGGCTGTCTAAGGGAATTTTTGTAAGCCATCACTACCATCTCTGCACAGGGAGGACGACTCACTGGCCCATGCCGCAAAGAAGAAAGCCGATCTGTTGAGCTCTCTTTTTGCGTCCAACTCGACTCTAGACGGGGGAAACACACCGCCGACCATCCCGCGATGTGAGTGCTCCATGCCGCATGTGCGATTTACGCAGCGCTAGGTCCGCAAAGCACTCTTCTCCCTGGACGTCAGCAAGTCGAGTGGGCCCGATGGAGTCCCTCCCATTGTGCTGAAGACGTGTGCTCCGGAGTTGGCACCGGTTTTAACGCGTCTTTTCTGGTACTCCTACAGCCAAGGCGTAGTCCCGAACTCATGGAAGACAGCTTTGGTCCACCCGATCCTTAAAAAAAGGCGACCGCTCAGACCCGTCCAACTACAGGCCTATCGCCATCACCTCCTTGTTCTCCAAAATAATGGAAGCCATTATAAACTGCCAGCTCATGAGGTACCTTGAGGATCACCATCTGATTAGTGACCGCCAGTACGGTTTTCATCAGGGTCGATCAGCTGGTGATCTTCTAGTCTACTTAACTCACAGATGGGCGAAGGCAGTAGAGTCCAAGGGATAGGCATTAGCCGTTAGTTTGGACGTAGCGAAGGCCTTTGATCGGGTCTGGCACAAAGCGCTTCTTTCGAAGCTTCCTTCCTATGGGCTTCCCGAGAAATTGTGCAAATGGATCACCAGTTTCCTTGCTGATCGGAGCATCAAGGTCGTAGTAGACGGTGCATGCTCTGATTTCAAGCCTATCAACGCTGGTGTTCCACAAGGCTGCGTGCTATCACCAACGCTGTTTCTCCTGCATATCAATGATATGTTGCTAACTGGTAGCATTCATTGCTATGCAGACGACAGCACTGGTGATGCCTTATGTACCGGCCGTGCCAATATTTCCCGGGAAAACGTCGCCGAGTACCGGGACAAACTTGTGTCTGAAGTCGAGTCTTTGCTTAACAAAGTCTCGAATTGGGGCCGACTAAATCTAGTCCAGTTCAATCTCCAGAAGACACAAATTTGCGCGTTTACCGCTATAAAGAATCCCTTCGTCGTATCTCCTCAGTTTCAAGGCACTCCCTTTGCTGCCTCAGCCAGTATCGGAATCCTTGTCGTCGACATATCGAATAGTGTGCAGTTTCGTGGTCATTTGGAAGGGAAGGCCAAATTGGCCTCTAAAAAGCTTGGCATGCTCAGCAGAGCGAGACAGTATTTCATGCCGGCACATCGCTTGCAACTTTACAAAGCGCAAGTTCGGCCCCACATGGAATACTGTTCTCATCTCTGGGCCAGGGCACCCCAGTGCCAGCTCCTTCCACTTGACCGCATCCAGCGCAGAGCGGTTCGAATCGTCGACGACCGAGTTCTTTCTGATCGGCTCGATACACTGGCACTGCGTAGAGATATTGCATCTCTATGCGTATTTTATCGCATCTATCAAGGGGAGTGCTCTGAGGAATTGTTCGGACTAATTCCAGCCGCTCAATTTCACCATCGCATATCGCGACAAAAATCGCGTTACCATCTATACCATCTGGATGATTGGCGGTCCACCACTGTGCAATTTAGAAGAAGTTTTCTCCCTGGCACGATTTCCTTGTGGAATAAATTACCACCAGCGAATTTTCCGGACCGATACGACTTAGGAACCTTCAACAAAAGAGCTTACACCTTTCTAAAAGGTCGGCAACGCATCTGCAATTCCCCTGGTGTAGCGGTTGTTCATGGGCGGCGGTAGAAACTAACCATCCGGTGAGCTGCATGCTCGTTTGCCCCCTATTCTATAAAAAAAATACGTCATGTGGTATGAAATGAAATTAATATTATATTACATAAAAAAATATTTTCTTAAAAAACCATGTAATACATTTTTGTTGTATATAGTAAAGGAAAAATTCTAAACTAATTTGATGTAAAATAAGATAACACCAGATAAATTACTTTTCTTAGAGAATATTCAAATCGTTTTATACAACTTTATTTGCCTTCAGACAAAATCCAAACATAAAGAAGATTACTAATCTCGAAAGAGCGGTTTAATTTAAAAATAATTCCCGCTGAATCGCAGTATGCGCAAATTGGCCCATGCGAAGGAAAGTTGCGAAATAAACGTGAGTTACTGCCCTCGTCGGAGGTGTTGGGATGAAAAAAAGGGTTTCATCTAATATTAAGCGTTATAACGCGGACCCAGTAAGGGACGAAGCCCCTCGAGATGAATACTACAATGACGTCGGTACATCAACGGACAATGGCCTCTAACGAGAATTTAGATGTGTTTAGGAATTTCGACCTTCATTCTTGCGAATAGAATAAAAATGGTAAAAGTTTTATTCTGTCCTTTAACGCAAGCCTCGTTCAAATTTGAAGCGTAAGCGAATTCCTGGACGTAATTTTATTAATGACCCTCTTTTATAAAAATAATGTTCGTCATTACAACGTTATAACTATTAGGGCTACACGCAGTCGACGTAATATTTCATTATATAACATATTCATTTTTTTAATCACATAACATTTATTCATTTCTTAATATATATTTAAAAGTATATATCGCTCAGCGATCTATGGAGAGGGCTATGCTCGGAGTTACTCTGCGTGATAAACTTAGAAATGAGGATATCCGCAGTAGAACCAGAGTGACCGACATAGCCCAACGGATTAGTAAGCTGAAGTGGCAATGGACCGGCCATATAGCTCCAAGAACCGACAACCGATGGAGAAAATGGGTTCTCGAGTGGCAGCCTCGTACCGGCGAGTGAAGTGAAGGGCGTCCCCCCACTATATAAAGTGACTACCTGGTAAGATATGCAGGAAGTCGATGGATGCAGGTGGCTCAGGACCGTGCTTTGTGGCATTACTTGAGGGAGGTCCATGTTCAGCAGTGGACTTGTGAAGGGCTATAATGATGATGATGATGATATATATATATATATATATATATATATATATATATATATATATATATATATATATATATATATATATATATATGCTATGTATGTTTTTATATTTATATGAATATTTACACATTTTTATGTTAGCACATGCACATGTGGTCACATTAGCACATGCATAAGTTTCTCTGCTTAGTGCAATAAAGATTTTTAATAAATAAATAATTCCTCTTTAAAAAACGATAAACGCAAAAACAAGCATTTCAATATCGTAGTTATCTACATATAACCATTAGGCCGCGTTCCGACGACACGCACCCGCTAAGCGCACTCCACGCGCACGCCACGCACGTCAGCATCCGCGTCTAACTCGGTTTGAAATTTGTTGCATATAATTTGAGTCTTATGACAAATCAATAAATCTGAAATTGCATTTATCGACGTTCAACCGCACACGCCTTGCACACGCCACGCGCTCGCCTCGTTCCCGCTCGGTGCTGATCCTGCGCTCACCCCGTACACGCGCTGCACCCGCCCCGCTACGCCTTGCGCCCGCGCTTTTTATACAATTTCAGATTTACTGATTTTTCATAAGACTCAAATTATATGAAACAAATTTCAAAGCGAGTATGATGCGGGTGCTGACGCGCGTGGCGTGCGCGTAGCGTGTGCGTTTCGTCGGAACGCGGCCTTACACGGGAAGCTTACTTTGGTAACCGTACAGTAGTGGTGTCAGGATATCTATTACTCCATATCGGCCCGTGGGTGTTATAATAGGCGACAGAGGGAAATTGAAAGAGATCTTCATGATAACGACTTAAAGCAATAAAAAATATGGTTGCTAACCTACCTGCCAAGCGTGGCAACTTGGAAAAATCGCTCTAATGAGGCCATCTATGTGGGGAGGTCTATGTTTGGCAGTGGAATTTTATAGGCTGTAATGAATACATGGATGGAAAAGCTTGAAGACAGAGGAAACAACGAACAGATTTGATTTTGATATTTAACAACATTAGATCGAGCTCCTATCCACACATACGTTTCTACTTCCATCATCGCGCTATCAAAGTTTCTATTAAATGGAGCATGTAATACGACTAAAATAGTGATTGTATTATTTATTATGTTCTGATACCAGCTGATAATAACTACAATAATAAGCTTTACATAAATGAAAACACTGTTCAGTGATGTCTCCGTGATCGCGAGAGTGAAAACTGGTAGCGATCACCGAATGGTTAGAGGCACACTGAACCTAAACGTTAAGTTGGAGAGGTCTCGTCTAATGAAGTCAACGCTCCGTCCCCCTCGTGCTCTGTTCCAAAACCTTTCAGGTCGAGTAACAAAACCGTTTTCAGTGCCTAGAAGACTGACGGGACGGGACAGACGGGAGATAAAGCTACATTCTTCAACAAATTTGACAGAATACAGGCAACTGAACAGACAGATCTCCAAATGCATGCGGCGGGACTTACGCAACTTCAATACAGCTCGTATTGAAGAAGCGATCGAGCGGAACCAAGGCTCCAAAGTCTTTGCCAGAGATCTGTCTGCCAGAAAGAGCCAACTGTCAAAGCTGAAGACAGAATGTGGCAGCATCGTTTCCAGGACACCTGAGATTTTGAGTGAGATTGAGAGGTTCTATGGGCAGCTGTACACGTCATGGTTGGAGCCACACGCAAGTGTGAGTAACGATCCAAGAGCGAGTCTCATACGACACTATTCCGAAGATATCCCGGATGTCAGTCTAAGCGAGATTAGAATGGCTCTCCAGCACCTTAAAAACGGTAAGGCCCCAGGCGAGGATGGAATTACAGCGGAGCTTCTGTAAGCGGGTGGAAGACCGGTACTTGAAGTCCTTCAGAAGCTATTTAATTCCGTCCTCCATGGTGGCATTACACCGGAGGCGTGAAGCAGAAGTGCGGTGGTCTTGTTCTTCAAGAAAGGTGACAACGCTCTCTTGAAGAACTACAGACCGATTTCCCTTCTGAGCTGCGTCTACGTGCTGTTTTCGGGAGTCATTACGAATCAGCTCGCGCGCAGACTTGACGACTTACAGCCTCCCGAACAAGCCGGTTTCCGAAAAGGCTTTAGCACCATAGACCACATACATACCCTTCGGCAATTTGTACAGAAGTCCGAAGAGTACAATTTGTATGTGGACTATGAGAAAGCCTTTGGTTCCCTCGAAATTTGGGCGGTGCTGCAGTCCCTTCAGCGGTGCCAAGTTGACTTTCGGTATATCGAAGTGCTGAAGTGTTTGTACAGCCTACTGTAGCTTCGATGAAGCTCTAGCTTCGATGGCTATCCGAGTACAGAACCAGAGTACGAAACCTATCCAATTGCAGAGAGGTGTAATACAGGGTGACGTTATATCCCCGAAACTCTTCACCGCTGCATTGGAAGACGTTTTCAAGCTTCTGGACTAAAAAGGATACGGTATCAACATTAATGGCGAGTACATCATTCACCTTCGATTTGCCGAAGATATAGTCCTTATGGCAGAATCGCTGGAGGAACTGAGCACTATGCTAAAATGACCTCAATAGTGTCTCCCAACGGATAGGTCTTAAGATGAACATGGACAAAACAAAGATTATGTTTAATGTCCATGTCACACCTATGCCGGTAGTTGTTGGGAGCACTAAGCTCGAAGTTGTTGACGAGTATGTTTACCTGGGACAAATAGTCCGACTAGGTAAGTCCTACTTCGACCGAGAGGTCCATCGACGGATTCAACTACGGATTCAACTCGGCTGGGCAGCGTTCGGGAAGCTACGACACATCTTCTCGTCAGACATACCTCAAAACCTTAAAACAAAATTGTACAACCAGTGCGTGTTGCCAGTGATGACTTATGGAACTGAGACGTGGTCCTTCACAGCTGGCCGTATGAAGAAGCTCAAGGTCGCTCAGCGAGCTATGGAAAGGGCTATGCTCGGAGTTTCTCTGCGTGATAAACTTAGGAATGAGGATATCCGCAGTAAAAGTAGAGTAACCGACATAGCCTAACGGATTAGTAAGCTGAAGTGGAAGTGGGCCGGCCATATAGCTCGAAGAACCGACAACCGATGGGGAAGAAAGGTTCTCGAGTAGCAGCCTCGTACCTGTAGGCGAAGTGTAGGGTGACACCCCACTGGATGGAGTGACGACCTGGTAAGACGTGCAGGAAATCGATGGATACAGGTGGCTCAGGACCGTGCTTTGTGGCATTCCTTGGGGGAGGCCTATGTTCAGCAATAGACTTATGAAAGGATGTAATGATGAATAATGATGAAATGGAAACACGCTTCTTGAGTGAAATTATTTACGTTGGATGATTTATATGAAACTTCTTTCATTATTTTAAACGTTGGTGAATTCTGATCATTATTAGAGCGATCTTAAAAAATAATTCGTCTTATTACAAAACGTGTTTTTTAATAGTCTCGGCTATATAACAATGTTTTAAGAAAAATATTTTTCACAAAAGGAGTCACTTAGCTTAGGAATCACAGTCTTCTCAGAATTTAATTTTAATATACATTTTATTTTACATATTTTTCGTGGAACGTCTTTATTGAGACAGACTCTAGTTTAGCCTTGAGACTAATTAAACTACATTTTGCAACAAGATGGAATATGTATATAATACTAATAAGTAATAAGGATGGAGAAGAATTTGTTCGATAAAAAATATTATTGTTTGCTCAAATATTGACGCAAAGAATGAGAATGTCAGTAGCGAATGCATTAACTTCTTTAAAAATGTTTCGGTACCACAATCCCCCCAATCCCCCCCCCCCCATCAACATGGTAGCGGAATTACACAAAAGACTACCCCAGGAGGGTACCAGTACCCCTGGAGAATCCCTCGCTGAGCATCCACGACCATGTTATTCCAATCCTGAGCGTGGGTGCTCAGGCTGCCCCGCGTATTCTGGGGGGGGGGGGGCAAAATTCCGCTCAAAAACATAACTGCTCGGGGCAAACTGAGCAACAATACCAGGAGACCCCTGCCACGCTATCCGTGAATTTCTGCAACATCAGGGGACTTCACTCTAACCTAAACGCCGTCCACTACCATCTCGAGACGGCGAAGCCGGCCTTGCTCTTCCTGATCGAGACGCAGGTTTCCTCTCCGGCTGATATTTCGTATCTCTCCTACCCGGGGTACAAACTGGAGCACTCCTTTGTGCCTCGGGCTGGAGTTTGCGTGTATGTCAGAGAGGACATCTGTTCTCGACGCCTCGGCAGTCTTGAAGGTTCGGACCTGTCCATCCTTTGGCTACGCGTAGACAGCGACGACCATCCGCGTTTCTACGGGTGCCTCTATAGGTCCCATAGCGGTAATGCCGAAACAGACCGACTCATCGACCACGTCCAAATGGCTACAGATTCCTTGCTACAACAGGTCCCATCCGCAGAGATCGTAATCCTTGGCGATTTTAACGCCCACCATGCCGAATGGCTCGTTTACGTTTTAACCGATCATGCGGGGAGATCTGTTTATGACTTTGCCTTGGCATATGGTCTGACACAACTGGTTACTTTCGCCTACGCGGATTCCAGATGTGGAGGATCATACACCTTCCCTGTTGGACCTTCTGCTGACCTCTCATCCGGACGGATATCAGGTTTCCGTCGATACCCCTCTCGACTCTTCGGACCACTGTCTGATCCGGAGTATGGTGCCACTCACGCTCCCTTCGCGGTTGCGTTCTGCAGGTTGCCAGCCGTGTTTGGCATTACAGGTCGGCGGATTGGGACGGAATGCGGTCTTTCTTTGCATCCTACCCATGGGTGCGGGTTTGCTTCTCGCCGGATGATCCCAGCACTGTTGCTGACTCTGTCACTGATGTGGTGCTACAGGGAATGGAACTATTTATTCCATCATCTGTGGTACCCATCGGAGGCAGATCTCAGCCTTGGTTTGGTCGCTCCTGTAAGATTGCATTACGCAGTAAGCAGGAGTGTTATCAAGCCTGGGCTGCAGCTTCGGCGACTCGGGATGTAAACACCAGCATACTAAAAAAGAAGTATAACTTTGCCTCCAGGTCCTTCAAAAGTGTTATTGCCAAGGCAAAGTCAGAGCACATAGGCAGAATTAGCGAGAAACTAGTTCGCCTTCCTTCGGAACCCGTGCATTCTGGTCTCTCGCCAAGGCTGTCCAAGGGAATTTCTGTAAGCCATCACTACCATCTCTGCAAAGGGAGGACGACTCACTGGCCCATGACGCAAAGGACAAAGCCGACCTTTTAGGCTCCCTTTTTGCGTCCAACTCGACTCTTGATGACGGGGGGAAAACACCGCCGACCATCCCGCGATGTGAGTGCTCCATGCCGGATGTGCTGTTCTCACAGCGCTCGGTTCGCAAAGCACTTCTCTCCCTAGACATCCAGAAGTCGAGTGGGCCTGACGGAATCCCCCCAATTGTGCTGAGGACGTGTGCTCCGGAGTTGGCACCGGTCCTAACGCGTCTTTTCCGGTAGTCCTACTCCCAAGGCGTAGTCCGAAATTATGGAAGACAGCTTTTGTCCACCCCGATCCCTAAACAAGGCGACCGCTCAGACCCGTCCAACTATAGGCCTATCGCGATCACCTCCTTGTTCTCCAAAATAATGGAATCCATTATCAACTGCCAGCTCGTCCGGTACCTTGAGGATCACCAGCTGATTAGTGACCGCCAATACGGTTTTCGTCGGGGTCGATCAGCTGGTGATCTTCTGGTTTACCTGACCCATAGATGGGCGGAGGCAGTAGAGTCCAAGGGGGAGGCGTTGGCCGTTAGTCTGGACATTGCGAAGGCCTTCGATAGGGTTTTGGCACAAAGCGCTTCTTTCGAAGCTCCCTTCCTATGGGCTTCCCGAGAAATTGTGCAATTGGATCACCAGCTTCCTTGCAGATCGGAGCATCAAGGTCGTTGTAGAAGGTGCATGTTCTGACTACAAGCCTATTAACGCTGGTGTTCCACAAGGCTGTGTGCTATCACCAACGCTGTTTCTTCTGCATATCAATAATATGTTGATAACTGGTAACATTCAATTGCTATGCGGATGACAGCACTGGTAATGCTCTATACACCGGCCGTGCCATATTTCTCGGGAAACGTCTCCGAGTACCGGAACAAACTTGTGTCTGAAGTCGAGTCTTTGCTTGGACAAAGTCTCGAACTGGGGGCGACTAAATCTAGTCCAGTTTAATCCTCAGAAGACACAAGTTTTGCGCGTTTACCGTTAAAAAGAACCCCTTTGTCGTATTTCCTCAGTTTCAAGGCACTCCCCTGGTTGCCCGCAGCCAGTATCGGAATCCTCGGCGTCGACATATCGAGTGACGTGCAGGTTTGTGGTCACTTGGAAGAGAAGGCCAAATTGGCCTCAAATAAGGCTTGGCGTGCTCAGCAGAGCGGGACAGTATTTCATGCCGGCACACCGCCTGCAACTTTACAAGGCGCAGGTTCGGCCTCACATGGAATAATGTTCCCATCTTTGGGCAGGGGCTCCCCAGTGCCAGCTCCTCCACTTGACCGGATCCAGCGCAGAGCGGCTCGAATCGTCACGACCGAGTCCTTTCCGATCGGCTCGACTCATTGGCGCTGCGAAGAGATGTTTCATCTCTTTGCATTTTCTTTCGCATCTACCATGGGGAGTGCTCTGAGGATTGTTCGGATTAATCCCAGCCGCCAAATTTCACGAACGCACATCGCGGTTGAACACCCCGATACCATCCACACATCTGGATGATTGGCGGTCCACCACTGTGCGATTTAGAAGATGTTTTCTTCCTCGCACGGCTTTCTTGTGGGATCAATTACCATCAGCGATTTTTCCGGACCGATACGACTTAGGGACCTTCAAGAAAGAGCGTACTCCTTTTTAAAAGGCCGGCAACGCATCTGCAATTACCTCCCTGGTGTTGCAGTTGTTCATGGGCGGGCGGTAGTCACTTACCATCAGGTGAGCCGCATGCTCGTTTGCCCCCTCTCTCCTATAAAAAAAAAAACAAATTTAACAACCGTGTAGTGGCGGTGTAAGAACATCCACTACCCCATATTATGGGTATCGTTAGAGGCAAAATAGGAAAAATGAAAAAGGAGATGTGCGGCAGAATCATCCTCATAACAAATCAATTATTAAATAATTTCGCTTGCCAACCGTCCTTCCAAGCGTTGTCACTATGGCAAAGTCGCAATTTATGGGGGTGGCCTATGTTCAGCAGGTAAACTATTATATACTGTAATGGAGATGGATGCAATTTTGCAAAAATACAAAAAACACTACCATATGCCTTATAAGGAAGAAAACATTTTGGAAGAGGTTTTATATAATGCAACACTGTTTTCATAATCACATAATACAGATTGTCTCATAAATATACAACCAAAAATCAAAATTAATAGTATAGTTGCCAAAACAATTCTGCATTTTGGATACATGGGACTTTCTGTATTAATACTTCTTTGTTTTTTTTTATAGGATCAGGGTGACAAACGAGCACACAGTCCACCTGATGGTAAGTGGTTGCTGCGGCCCATAGACATCAACATCTATCCTTTATTACAATTCAAAATGTAGATGCGTTGTCACCCGTGAGCACTAAGATGGAATGCCTCATTTCCAATAAAAAGGGCCTCCGGCCACCTGCACTCACCAAGCGAAACCGCAGCAGTAAACCTCTACTTCAGGCTGGTTTTCTGTGAGGTCCGTGGTACCACCCCGGTTCTAGCCGGCCCACCCGTGCGACAGCAAAAATCTGCCACGTGGCTCTACCACTGTTAAATTTTGTTTATGATACTACCGGGTATTAGCTGCGTAAGATCACCCATCATCCCATATACCCTTTGGGTGTAAGGCGATTATAGGAAACGTCATAAAATCTTTTAGCTTCCGCTAGATATACTATCTAATAACCATAATATAATTTATGGTAGTTGCTTAAATACCCAGTGGAGGGCAACAGCGTCGATGGTGAGGACATTTATGTTACGATGACCAATCTGCCTAACAATAGTGGGGATTAAGATAATTTATAGAATGAGGCGTTACTTTGCGGAAATGCCTTACAATGGGGTTGTTATAAACTAATTTGCTTAATTCAGCGTAAAGAAAGAAAATTATGTGTCCTGCCCAGTTTTAAGGGGAGCTCCCACCTTCCCTTAATCGCGCGCACTAGCCAGCTATAGCGCACTATAGCTGGCCGCTAAGTCTTAGCGGCCAGACTCCGCAGAGTCTACTTCACCTGAGGATGCCTCGTGTAGGGGGCGAAACACGTGTCCGTATTTTCGAGAGTGATGTATATATGTATGTGCCTGGTATGGTGGTACTGGGGGTGTTAGTTCTTTTTTATAGGAGAGGGGGCAAACAAGCGTGCAGCTCACCCAATGGTAAGTGACTACCGCCGCCCATGAACAACTGCAACACAGTTGCCGGCCTTTTAAAAAGGAGTAGGCTCTTTTTTTAAAGGTCCCTAAGTCGTATCGGTCCTGAAAAATCGCTGATGGTAAACGATTCCACAAGGAAGTCGTGCGAGGAAGAAAACATCTTCTAAATCGCACAGTAGTGGACCTCCAATCATCCAGATGGTGGATGGTATCGGGAATTCTGCCGCGATGTGCGTTCGTGAAATTTGGCGGCTGGGATTAATCCGAACAAATCCTCAGAGCACTCCCCGTGGTAAATGCGAAAGAAAATGCAAAGGGATGCAACATCTCTTCGCAGTGCAAATAAATCGAGCCGATCAGAAAGGACTCGGTCGTCGACGATTTGAGCCGCTCTGCGCTGGATGCAGTCAAGTGGAAGGAGCTGGCACTGGGAGCCCCTGCCCAGAGATGGGAACAGTATTCCATGTGAGGCCGAACCTGCCGCCTTGTAAAGTTGCAGGCGGTGTGCCGGCATAAAATACTGTCCCGCTCTGCCTGAGCACGCCAAGCTTTTTGAAAGCCGATTTTGCCTTCTCTTCCAAGAGACCACGAAACTGCATGTCACTCGATATGTCGACTCCGAGGATTCCGATACTGGCTGAGGCAAGAAGTGCTTTGAAATTGAGGAGATACGACAAAGGGGTTGTTTTAAGTGTAAACGAGCTATCTTGTGTCTTCTGAGATAAACTGGACTAGATTTAGTCGCCTTCAATCCGAGACTTTGTTCAGCAAAGACTCGAATTCAGACACAAGTTTGTTCTGGTACTCGGCGATGACGTTTTCCCGAGAAATATTGGCACGGCTAATGAAAAAAGCATCACCAGTGCTGTCATCCGCATAGCAATGAATGTTACCAGTTATCAACATATCATTGATATGCAGGAGAAACAGCGTTGGTGATAGCACACAGCCTTGTGGAACACCAGCGTTAATCGGATTGGTAGTCGGAGCATGCACCGTCTACAACGACCTTGCTGCTCCGATTTGCAAGGAAGCTGGTGATCCAATTGCACAATTTCTCGGGAAGCCCATAAGAAGGGAGCTTCGAAGGAAGTGCTTTGTGCCAAACCCGATCGAAGGCCCTCGCAGTGTCCAAACTAACGGCCAATACCTCCCCCTTGGACTCTACTGCCTCCACCCATCTATGCGTCATAGTGCTGGGATTCACGGCCACGGGTAAAGTGCACGCGATTGAGGGAGAGTTGGAGGTCCCCTTAAAACTGGCAGGATACATTATTTTATTTCTTTACGCGGAATTAAGCAAATTAGTTTATAACAACCCCATTAGTGGGGATTTAGGCAAATCTTCCTTACAAGAAATAGACCAATGTCGAGCAGTGGACTTTTTAGGCTAATGGAATTGAATTTGCACACTAAGTAGTAGTTTTAAGTTGGCTAAAAAAATCCGACATCAAATTTTGGTAGATATTTGGTTTATTAATTATTATAATTATAATTCGACAAAATGTCTAGGAAATGGTTAAAACTATCTCGACTGAAGTGATCAAAAATTGGTTCTGATTTGGTTAAAGAAATGGCGTGCTATTTAAAATTACTACTGTTGGTTCAGAATTATTAAAAGTATGATTATACGCAAATTAATGGACTGTAGCGTGCGGTGCTAATTAATATTCTCGCGATATTACAAATGCCCTAAATTCGGACTATAGGAAGGACGTGAAGAAACGAGGCAGATTAGCAGAAGTCCAGGTGAGTGGACATCACCTGGACTTCTGCTAATCGCCTCGTGTCTCAAGGGATGCAGCCACGATGATTGGACACCGGATTTTTTCACATATCTAAACTTCACAGATAATCGCGAAACATAGCATTATTGTTGATCTCTATACACTTCACGATATTTTTGTTTCAATTTATATCTAAATTATATAAAGGCGGGAGCGATGACGCTATCTAGCGAACTAAACGAAACCACCGCATTGCTTCTATCTAGGAGCAATGTGGTTGGTTTCGTTTCTTCTGAACTTATGCGAACTCCGTTGTTTAACACAAGAGTGCACATTCTAAAGGCATAAAAGGCGGTAGATAGAAAACTGGGCTTTGCTTAACTATTATTAGATCATGCTTAACGAATCTCGTGAGCGTTAGGCGTTGGTGCAAAGTGGCGTGAACAAATATATCGCATCCGGAATTTTCTAAATAATATGCGCAATAGTTTGTCGCTAACAGAAAGTCTTATTTGCAGGATAAATATCACATCAGACGAGCCGTCGTGGACCGTGCGAGGATTGGAGTGGGATGTGCGGTTTAGGCTATCCGCCGTAGCTGTAAACAGTAAAGGACGGTCACTTCCTGCACACCTCGACGATGTGCTTTTTCGGGACCCTGAAAAAAGAACAGGTAAGCTGATTGAGGAATCAAGAAAATTAAGGTAAACGTATATAATATATAGTTATAAAGCCACGTATCGATTACGCGCTCCTGGCGCGCGCGCCATGAATGACCGCTACAACAAGTGCGCTCCGCGGAACGCGCTCCAAATGTTCGGAGTGTATCAACTAATCACTACTGGCGCGCGCGGCAGCCGCTCCAGTGTTTGGCCGTTCAACACAACATAATTATTACGACCGTAGTATGTTATGCCTTAGTAATTAAAGGAAACCTGTTATTGGCCTTATTATAAGAATAATATTGTTTAATGTAAACTATTTAGAACGCTGTTGGTTTCGAACTAAATTAAAAAAAAAACAAGTTATGGCAACTTTGGATATCCATAGCTCGGTACGCTACGGTTGAACTACTTTGATCCGCGGTAAAAAACCGACACCAGATGAAACGGCCCGCACCACGTTCGAGCGCTCCAACGAACAATTTGGGGCGCGCTCCAAGGCGGTATCCATTTCGCGCGGCTGGAGCGCGCGTCAATGTACGACCTCTTGGAGCGCGTAATCGATATGCGGCTTAAAGATACATCAAAACATATAGCGATCACAGCATATTATGCATAATAATATGTCGAATCGATTATTATACACCTTAAAGTTGGGATTACCCCACAACATAGCACAACACGGTACATAGAGTTATCATAACTCAAAAGAAACGTGTATAAGAGCTATTTGTGGTACCCTACCAGAGATGCGTGTGTTTACCTTTTACGTGATAGAGCCACGCTGTAATTATGCTAGATGCAGCACGAATAGATTCACACTCTCACAGAATTCTAGCGCGAATCAGCAGAATAAAGCTGCTGTATTTCGTTAGGTGAGTGTAAATGACCGCATACACTTTTTACTGGCGAACGAGGCATTACATCTTAGTGCTCAGAGGTGACAATATATCTACATTTTGATTCGTAATCGAGCATAGATGTACATGGCCGTAACATCCACTTACCATCAGGTGAACTATATACCCGTTTGTCTCTCTTATTCTATGAAGAAATGTATCGTGTAGGCCATCATTTATATATTTAAATATCCTTCCCGTGTCTTGTCTCCACTCAGTTCATAAAACAGCACGATTTTTTTTTCAAACAAACCAAAATATAGATATAAACCCTGTTAGACTTGTTTTATATGAAGTGCCTATTATGCAGAGATATAAAAATAATTGTTATTATATGTGTATAAATATATAAAGATACCTCACACGATCGTGAGATTGCTATACATTAAGTTTAAAAAACCCTTCGCTGTTAGATCCTTTTTTGTTTATTTTATTTTATTAATTATACAGATTGTCACTCCGTAGTAGTACATAGGGGATTCGGATGGAGTAGGATGAATCCTAGTGTCTCAGGACCGTGCTGTTTCTGTCTAGCATTTCTTTCGGCCACTTAATACTGCTATGTTTTGAATGTAGAGAAACGGAATCACTGTTTACTGATAACGAGACATTACTACTTAGTCCCCAAGGGTGACAACCCTTTTGCATTTTGATTCTTTATCGAGGATAGGTTTAAGTGTCTGAGAACTAGGTAGACTGTGTGGTTAATTTTTAACCCCTTATTATATAAAAAAATACTCTGTGTTCTTCTATGCGAGCGTGCTCCTTCTCGAAACTGTCGGATCGAACAATGGGCTATATTCATCCTTCAGTGATAATACAAATTTAGATATGCTTTATTACATAAGGACATATGCAATCCAGTTTTATTTTGTACTCAATTTTTTATTTACTAAATGCCATAGCTTCACTACATGAAATCAAGTAACAAAAATGTAGTATAGACAGTAATCTAATAGTTTAAATGTCTACCGTATGCACTTACTTCAATGAAAATTTTAAGGTTTTCTTTGAATAAAAATTCACTCTTTGTTACTGTTATTGTTATGTAATTATTATTACAACATAATATGGAACAGATATTTCATCATTATCATCATCATTATAGCCCTTCACAAGTCCACCGCTGAACGCAGGTCTCCCCCAAGGAATGCCACAAAGCACGGTCCTGAGCCACCTGCATCCATCGACTTCCTGCATGTCTTACCAGGTCGTCACTACATTTAGTGGAAGTCGCCCTACACTTCGCCTACCGGTACGAGGCTGCCACTCGAGAACATTTCTTCCCCATCGGTTGCCGGTTCTTCGAGCTATATGGCCGGTCCACTGCCACTTCAGCTTAATAATCCGTGGGGCTATGTCGGTTACTCTGGTTCTACTACGGAACTGCGGGAACTTAGAAATCAGGATATTTCTAAGTTTATAAGGCAGAGACACCCCGATCATAGGCCTCTCGATAGCTCGCTGAGCGACCTTGAGCTTCCTCCTACGGCCAGCAGGGAAGGACCACGTCTCAGATCCGTAAGTCGTCACTGGCAACACGCACTGGTTGTACAATTATATGAAACAGATATTTATTTGAACAGAATTGTATTTATAATAAAAATGTACTTCAAATATATATTGGTATCGTTAGTACTCTTACAATCAATATTATCCGCTAGAGTGGCCAAGCACACATTTGTATACCAAATTTGTGACGATTCAGTGATTTCTTTGAGCGATTCCGAGACGTCTTTTATGAGAGATTTTATTTCATGAAAACATGCAGACCCCTCAAAAATTAAATGTTATAAATGAAAGTAATACTCTTATTTATTAAGCTTATATTCATTATTATAAGTTTTTTATTCATTATTAATTATCTCTCTTCAATTGGTTTTTCACTGGTCGTTTGAGAAAGCTTAAGGTCGCTCAGCGAGTCTTTTTGCGTTATGTACTTTGTAATGAAAATATCCGCGATAGAACCAGAGTATCCAACGGATCAGTAAACCGAAGTAGCAATGGGCAGAGTTTTAGCTCTTAGAACTGGCAACCGATCAGGAAGAAAAGATCGCGTTTGGCAGCCTCGTACAGGAGATCAAAGTGTACGACCCCCCTAGATGGGGCGATCACCTGATACACGAATGCAATCCAAATGCTCAAAACCATGCTTTGTTGCATTCCTTGGGATAGGCCTATATTCAACAGAGAATTTGTGAAGACTCTAAACCCTTCGTTGGAGTTTACTTTTACATTTATTCTTATGAAGACTTGGTGGGAAAATTCCGCTGTAAATATTTTAAAACGCTGCTTAAAAATGTACATGTCTTTTTTAATATTTTTACTAAGCAATTTAAGGACTTTTTCAAAGAAGTGACAAAACAGCACATAGTCCACCGGATGGTAAGTGGACGGCTCAAAGACGACTTAAGAATCAATATGTTAATGCATTATCACACCTGTTGACTAACAGAGAATGCCTTGTCAGTAAACAAGTTTTCCAGATGGATACTCTATCACTAGAGTTGCAGATTATTAATTATTATTCAAGTAATTTAACAATTTAGGGACACCCAAGCGAACTTTGTTTTTTTAAAACGTTACCCCCACAGAAGAATTTTCTCCTGTATCGTGTAGGCAGTTTACAAACACAAATTGCACAAGGACAAACATCCAGACCCGGAACAATTACTTGTAGGTCATACAAATACTTGTTCCGTGCGGGATTAGAACCCGCGCCCCCCAGCGCAGCAACTCATTGCTAAGCCACTGCGCCAAGGAGACGTCTGTTTACATTCTATCTGAATTAATTCCGTCATCATAATTTATGAATAAATTAATTCGACTTCTATATATAAATAGACTTGGAAGGGAAGGCCAAATTGGCCTCTAAAAAGCTTGGCGTGCTCAGTAGAGCGAGACAGTATTTCATGCCGGCACATCGCTTGCAACTTTACAAAGCGCAAGTTCGGCCCCACATGGAATACTGTTCTCATCTCTGGGCCGGGGCACCCCAGTGCCAGCTCCTTCCACTTGACCGCATCCAGCGCAGAGCGGTTCGAATCGTCGACGACCGAGTACTTTCTGATCGGCTCGATACACTGGCACTGCGTAGAGATGTTGCATCTCTTTGCGTATTTCATCGCATCTATCACGGGGAGTGCTCTGAGGAATTGTTCGGACTAATTTCAGCCGCTCAATTCCGTCATCACACATCGCGACAAAACTCGCGTTACCATCCATACCATCTGGATGATTGGCGGTCCACCACTGTGCAATTTAGAAGAAGTTTTCTCCCTCGCACAACTTCCTCGTGGAATCAATTACCACCAGCGAATTTTCCGGACCGATACGACTTAGGAACCTTCAAGAAAAGAGCTTACACCTTTCTAAAAGGTCGGCAACGCATCTGCAATTCCCCTGGTGTTGCGGTTGTTCAGGGGCGGCGGTAGTTACTTACCATCAGGTGAGCCGCATGCTCGTTTGCCCCTATTCTATAAAAAAAAAGACTTTATATTATATAATGTCCATAGCTGAACATAGATCTTTACAACAGATTGCATCATAGGGTCTATGAGGTAATCTATTGTGAAGATTATTTGCCATAGTTGCTAACTTTGGAAAGCGGATTAGAAATCACACTATTTTAATATTTTAAGCTGTTATAATGCAGGTGCTGCTGCCAATTTCCTGTCTCAGTTTCACTCTGTTGCCTCTTACGATACGGAATGGTATGCGGTAGTGATAGTACTCTTACATCGCCATTAATGACACGGTCTACGTACGTACGTAATTTAACCCCCTTTGAATTCGGCAAGCCACCTAAAAATTGTTGAGCGTGATGGAGCTGAGTCCCCTAATGCTGATTGTAACTGTTGTAGACATAATTGTGTTCGGTTAAATCAAATTTAAAATCATAATATAGGTTCGTTTTAAATGAAAAGCGCGGGAAGCGTTGCAGGAAAATTAATAGAACTTTGTTTTTTTCTTAAATATTGGGTGATTGGCTTATGGAGTTATATTTTTAAATAAATTTGCTTTTTAGAAATATATCACCCGTGTGCGTTCCATTTTTAAGTTTCGAGCATCTGAAAACTTATTGAGTGACCTACGTATAATCCGTCATGTTATAGCATCCATGTGCGAAATATCTATCATGATATCCCGGGTTCGAATTTCAGTTTCGGGTAAATCGGGTTTTTCGGTTGGGTTATTCTGGCAATAAATTGTCATAAGAACTCCGAAGTCAGAAAGTTCGTGATGTTACACCCCCGTTACTTGGAAAGCACGTAAAGCAATTGTTCTTACACCTGATGTATCTACGTTTGTGTCAGATTGCCGACGAATTGGACTACAAGAGTAAGGGAATATAAAATACAGCTGTGTTTCTGGACGCTCCCGGGCACTTTAATCATGACCTGTGCAAATGGCTGGTCTCCTTTGAGAGTCGCCCCTATAATTCGGTCTGAAGGAAGTTATTATTACAGTACTATAGTCAATGTCAATATTGCAAAAAAAGTTTTATCCACATCGACAGATCAAAAGGGTCAACTAGGGTAACAGTTATAAATACAAATTTATAACTGTTACCTTATTTATTTGTACGTATTTTAACAAACACGATAACCTAATAAAAAGTAATACCTTCGTTTTCTTGTCATATTAAAACAAAATCCATTTACCGAAAATATAATCAAACATAAAAGCGCACGGGCCGCATGTCGAGTGTCAGATATATTATGAAGGTTACTCGCAACAAATCAAATAAAGGGATCGTTTTATGACTAGGGTAACGTTGCTCCATTTATATGAAATTTCAATAATGTTCTTGGATATTTTACGTTTTTTCAAATTTGGACAATCATCATTTTCTATAAGTATAATAAGGGGGATAAGCCAGCACATAGCCCACCTGATGGTATGTGGATGCTTAGACGTCTACATTTATCCACGATTAAGAATCAAAATGCAGTAGCTTTGTCACCCCTAAGAATTAAGACGGAATGTCTCTGTTCTAGTAAAGAGGGTCTCCGGTTCTATAAACTCACCGTACGAAATTCAGCAGCATTAAGCAATTTTTTTATGTTGTTAGGACAGAATATCTTACCCTAGTCGGGCCGACCCATTCGTCCTACAACCATATTATAGGTTTAGCGTGTCTCTACGACGTAAAACATACACACATACACTATTCCGTATGTTGGCAGCCGAATAGAATTCATCACCCCTTTTAGTCCTATGGGTATTGTAAAAGATGACTATAGGAAATACCAGAAAAGTCTTATAGGTGTCAATACATCTCGATAGATGGCAGTGTAACCACTTTTTACGCCAGGCGATAGGAAGCAGCGAAAATGTGCGAGACTTTTGGTACTGATATTGTCAATCCGCTTACTATGTGTCACGATTAAGGCAAATCCTTTCTATAGTCCGAGAGGTTCATGGGCGCAAATCAACTTTTACGGTTTGATGAAGACACTAACAATTTATTCTAATAAAGTATAAAGAAAAATAGCGAAATTTTGTATAAAAATACTGTTTATTTCATATTGAAATTACATTCAGCAGGCATAATACTGGACATTTCAAAGTTAAGCTGACTTAGTGTACACTATTATATTAATTACTAGCGACTTGTCCTGGCCTCGCCTGAATAGGATATATATTCAGCATTTATTGGGTCTACTGGTCTTATCTAATGGTTGTAAATGCGATTGCTGATCATGAGATCAGTTATTGGATTTTTCTGTCAAGAAATGCTCAATAGCAGCCCGGAGTCAGGAAGTTGGCGGTGTTTCACCCCCGTGCCTAGCAAAGCACGTAAAGCAGTTCTTTCGTCTGATTTCTCTGGTCCTGTGTACCGCCCTATCAGACTATGAGAGAAAGATAATAGAGTTTGCACTTTTTTGCGGATACACTCGCCTTTTGCGACAGGATTATAAAGGCATAATCCTGTCCTGCGCAGATGGCTAATCTCCGTTGAGACTGGCCGTCGTAACCGAATCCCTTTCTGAATTATGTTGATACGAGGTATTTTTACAGCGTCAGAGAGCGCGCTGGGCGCGGGTGCGGCGGGCGCTGCGAGCGCGGGGGCGGCGGGGGCGGGCGCGGCGCTGGCGCTGCTGGCGTGCGCGTGCCGCGCCGCCCGCCGCCGCCGCGCTCCCCCCGCGAAGCCACCCACCAAGCCACCCGCCCCGCGTGCCGATAAACCGGAACACGACGACGCGGAACCCGATCTCATACCCAACAACTACTGTGAGTACTAACTTTAATATTTAAATTATACTAGAGTAAAAAAGTTTTGCGTGTATTGACGGCGTAAGAGTATCCGCTATCATAAGAGGTGAGAGATGTAAATTGAAAGTTTCTTTGAGAGAGATTTTCGTGATAAAACTCAGTTGATAAGCTATAATAAGTAGATAAATGATGGGTTTTAGAAGTAACGATTATCATAATTTATAGCAACTCAAATTGTAAAAATATTTGTTCACATAATATTTATGACGTAATCTATGTGGAAAATACATGTTAAGGATTTGACAACATTTTGTAACAAATATTAGTACTTTTTATTGGTTTGTGATACATTTTACCTAATCCTAGTCCTGGTATACTTAATCCATCTTTAATTGGACTTTGGATTCAATATGAAAGATGGCTGGAATACTATAATTAATAAAGTTAAATCCCAACCAAAGCAAACAATCGCAAAACTTCAAGATATTGTAAGTTCATACTGCGTAGAAACAAAACGATCAAAAATTAAAAATTTTATCGCCGTGTTGTGTTATAGCCGTGGTTAACTATGGCATTAGGACGTCAAACACCCCCCCCCCCCCCTGGGCCATGGGTATTGTAAAGTGCTCAAAACATCGGAAATATAAAATCCGTAAAACTAGTTTATTTTAAATGTTTATTGCTCGCGTTTATAAAAAAAAAAGTTTATACAAAAACTATAACGGATTCTCTGATCAGCGGTTGAGTTAACAAAACATACCCAAATGCGTGTTTTTCAAATGAATATTATTAAAATGAAATTAGCAAATGATGTTATCATCGATGACGTGTCGATCGGAAACAGATTAACTGTAAATTGAAAATATTGCGTAGAAATCGAACGATGTGTGCGGCAATTCCGTTTTGAAACAGAAACAGAAACTTTTTTATTTAATTTTTTATTTAATTTTAATTAGATTATAAATAATACTTATTGAAAGTCACTCTTTTGTATAATTACCACTGGTTCGAAAAAACAACCTCTGTTCTGGGAAGAACCAGCAAAGAACCCAGCGGGACTTTTTTCAAATAACAGCTTACAATCATGTATGTTACACAAATTAACAACACAACAAATTAGAAATAGCTTGGTAGCGATCACCTCATTTCCAATGGTTATTATCATCTATAAATTCTTTTATACTATAATAACTCTTTTTATACAAACTTAGTTTAATAAAGTTTTTGAACTTTGAGCAAGTCAAATTTTGTATAATTTCTGGAATTTTGTAGTAAAAGCGTATACATCGCCCAAAGAATGAATTACTGACTCGATGGAGTCGAGTAACTGGTACTACTAGCTTGTGTCTGTTCCTAGTATTTACAGAATGAATATCACTTATTTTTGTAAAACTACTTTTATTTTTGTGTACGTACATTACATTTTCATAAATGTATTGAGAACACAAAGTTAATATATTAATTTCCTTAATTTTTTGTCGCAGCGACACTTTAGGCTTTAAATCATAAATTGCTCTTATGGCCCTTTTCTGTAAAACAAATATAATTTCAGTGTCAGCTGCGTGTCTCCATAGCAAAATACCATACGACATTATGCTATGGAAAAAGTAAACTAGTTTAACTGTTTCAACACTAGTTAGACTTCTCATCTTTTTTACTACTTTTTTACTACTACTTTTTGTAGAACTGAGTCTGCTTGCTAGTTTTGATATATGGGGGCTCCATTGAAGCTTCGCGTCTAGTGTGATTCCAAGAAAAATGGTGGTATCTACAAGACTCAGTTTCTCCCCATTTATAATTACATTAGTATTTAATTGTTTGACATTTGGAGTAATAAATTTCATATATTTCGTTTTAGTGCTATTTAAATGCCAATTATTAACATCGAACCAATTTACTAATTTAGATATAGCATTATTTACTTCGTCATATTTTAGCAATTGTCGACTTAATTTGAAAATTAAAGAAGTGTCATCTGCAAATAATATTATATCATGGTTATCTCCTACTATGTAAGGTAAGTCATTAATGTATACAAGAAACAGAAAGGGGCCGAGAATTGAGCCTTGAGGCACGCCCATCTGTACCATCGACCCGGAAGAACTCATACTGTTAATAACAACTTTTTGCGTTCTCTTACTCTGGCGGTATGCCCTGCCTCCGTAGCAAAACAAGTCTGCTTTAAAATTATGTTACATAAGTCACTGCCACTGCAAGCAAAGCAGACAATGCAATGCAAGAAAAATTTCTCATTCCAATACCACAAAATTTTTATAGGTTGCTCGAGTCCAGGCTGTTGTATTTAAAGTTAAATTTAGAATATTTTCTATAGCTATTTTAAGATTACTATCAATATTTTTTAAAATATCCGAACATTTTCAGACTGGACTCGAGCGTAATAAGTATGTAAATTTAGGTACAAGGAGACAATGTTTTAAAATATACATATATCATATACCATGCCATGCTGCAGCTATATTAGTAGTAAGGTTGTAGCATGAATGGGTCGGCTCGACCGGGGAAGGACCACGCCCTCACAGAATACCAGCGTCAAATAGCAGCTTAACACTGCCGTGTTTCGTATGGTGAGTGTAGAGAACCGGAGACCCTTTTCACTGGAAATGAGGCACTCCATCTTAATCCTCACGGGTGGCAACGCATCTGCATTTCGATTCGCAAACGAGGATAAATGTAGATGTCTGAGGGCTACAGCAACCACTTACCATCAGGTGGACTGTGTGCTCATTTGTCACCCTATACTATAAAAAATAGTAAGATCAATGTGGGGGCTTAATTTATACCATTTATCAACGTGGTTTAAAAACTGATTAAATTTTGTTTTTGAAACAGATTAAGAAACAGACAAGAAATGTCTGACTCAAGGCCATACAAGAGAAGAAGCATATACTTAACATATAGGGAGGCTAGAGAGTTTTACTAGGTAGTAGAACTACTTCTTTACATTCTACCCAGAAGTCTCTCCGAGTAGCTATCACCTTCTTGCCTGTTGCCGTTACCAAATAGAAGAGTTCTACTGTGCTGGTTTTCGGTCTGAAGGTTTAGAGAGCCAGTATAATTAGAAACTGTGAGGCATTCCATCTTAGTCTCTAGAAGGGCATCGCATGTTTAGCCTAATTTGTTTGAACTTGGCTGCAAGTGTTCATGGAATACAGTACAAGTTTGACTGTAAGTTCGTTTGCGACTTCAGTTATCTTCATGTTTTTCATGTAGCATGAATTTGAAACTTAAACTTGGCATATAATAAATACACGAGTAAGCTTACTAAAGTGATAAAAAGTATCAAAAAACTAACTGTATCTTTAATCGACTTTAACAAAGGACAAGGTTACCAACACGCCTTTTAACGGACTTCAAAAAAGTAGGCGGTAAATAATTCGACTGTTTCTTTATGTATGTACCTCAGAACTCTTTTCTAGGTGAACTGATTTTGATGATTCTTTTTTTATTTGAAAGTTCTCTAAATAGTAGTTTTTGAGTTATCTTTAATAATGCGTATTTAATCGACTTCGGCTACATCGATGATGTTCTCATTTTATTTATATATTTTTTTTAATAAAAATATTGAAGTCGGTTAAACAAAATTTTAATTTTTCCGCTTGTGTTGATGTACGTAAAGTTATTAATTAAAAAAGACGATTGATACGGATGAGATCGGCACTTGTTGAGAAACACAAATCTCTAAATGTTAGAAATAATGAATATATTTTTTTAACTTTTAGAGGTTGGTCCCACTCTTGGGCACGAGCCTTCTCTCATGTTCGAGGGGGTTGAGTAAATTTCATATACTTCTCATACTACAAAAACTACCATAATTACTTCTAATTTATAATAACAATAAAAATAAAATAAACACTAGATAACTATAAAAATATCTATTTATCTACTGCTACGTGTTTGCTTTAAACGTTATTCAATTATCTTTATAGTAGGTCTTTACCTATGAAATTGCCATGTAATAACCCATGCAATCGATGCATCTTTGTCAATGCAGTGGCAGTTTATTGATGATCTTCTTGAAGAAATCAGCTAGACGATAGGCAACAAATTCTTTGAAGACATTTTGAATTGCCTCTCGGGTATTGAATTTTTTCCCACTAAAAAGTTATAGCTAGAAAAAGCAAAAATCTGTAAGCGCATGGTCTGATGAGTACGACGAATGATGGAGAGCTTCCAACCCCAGCTCTTGTAACTTGCGTTGTCGTACAGGAGCAGCGGGAACGAGCGATTGCCCAAGGCTGGTTTGAAGTGCGAGCTTCACCATCATTGCGTTCAGTTCTTCACAGTAAACATCTGCATTAATGCTCATCCTGTTTTGTAAGAAGCTGTGATAAATCAAACCGGCGCTAAACCACCAAACAGTGACCATCAATTTTCTAGGGGTAAGTTTTCGTTTAAGGCACTGTTTAGGTGCTGAATCAGAATCCAACCAACTTGCCGAACTTGAGATTGTCAAACACAATCCATTTTTGTCGTAGGTAACAATGTGGTTCAAATTCTCTTCGTTTGAGTGCCTGATGATCAGTGCAAGGAACGTCTCGTTGCGCTGGTGATCTGTGAGTTCTTAGGGCACCAAGCTTTTTTACCTTGCCAAATTGACGCAAATGGACGAATATTATTTTGACGCTAACTCCGAAAGCTGCTGCTAATTCTGCCGTACATTGAGTTTCATCAGCTTCCACAATCGCCTTTAATTTGTCATTGTCAACCTTAGTTTTCGAACAACCACAGGATTCATTTTTTAAAGTCAAAATTTTCAGATCGGAAGCGGGCTAAATAATAACAGGTGGTGCGTTCGTAGAATTTGCTCCGTAAACGTCATAGATTTTGCGTGCCACTTGGGTGGCGTTGCTGCCACGACGGTACTCATATTCCTTAATTACTCTAATTTTTTACTTATCTATGATGACGAAAAATATTCAAATGCGATGGCAACATAACGCTTATCAATAAACAAATAATTAGTTTTGAAAAAAGAATTCCATTTTTTTTTAAATAAAATTATTTTGAAATCAATATTCATAACAAAAATTATTTTATATAATTATTTTAAATAGGCAGTACTGCGGAATAGTAATTTCATAGACCTTTTATAAAAAAACTTCGTTTTAAATTTTAAATTGCAATGATAACCAACCCCTTTTCAAAATATTATTTATTGTTTTGAAAATCTATTATTTCAATGTTCACGGCCAATTCGGGCTATTTAATAGGTATTTTATTCTCGCAGTAGTTGTCAACGAGACCGAGCGAAAGTGAACTGTACCTACATAAATTATACATATAAATGGCAAAAGATTAATAAGCAGCAGTGGCAATAAGCCGGCCATATAGTTTAAAGAACCGACAACAGATGTGGAAGGAAAATTTTTGAGTGGCAGCTTAGTAACTGTAAGCGAAGTATATGGATGCAGCTGGCTCAGGACCGTACTTTAGAGTATTCATTAGAGTAGGCCCAAGTTCAAACAGTGAACTTGTGATAGTAATATTGATAAATTCTCGCAAAATGATAATTTAACTATATTTAGAAAATCTCAAATCATTTCTTTGAGATATGAAATTGGCTTCGATCTACGATTTAAAAATAATTCTCATTTAAGCTTGCGCTTTCATAAGTCAGTTTAATGTGTATTTAGTAATAAATGAAAGTTTATGTTCACATTTCTTAATTTGTGAAAGAAATTATTTAAGAATAAATTTTTCAGTTTTTTTGGATAGGGTGAAAAACGAGCACACAGTCCACCTGATGGTAAGTGGTTGCTGTGGCCCATAGACATCTTCGTCTATACTCATTTGCGAATCATAATGCCATTGTCACCCGTTAGGACTAAGATGGAATGCCTCTTTCCCAGTAAAAATGGTCTTTGGTTCTTTAAAATATCTCTAGAGTATAATGAAATAGAATAGAATAGATAATGACGATCATTTTTAAGTGAAATTTTCATTTTGTTATTAAATTAAATCCTGTGTCTATTTTTTTTATAAGCTCGTTTGTAAATTATAAGTTCTACTCTCAAAGTTTTAAAAAAATTAACCAATAATACAAAGCTGTTTTTTTATAGGATAAGGGTGAAAAACGAGCGCACAGTCCACCTGATGGTAAGTGGTTGCTGCGGCTTATAGACATCTACATCTATCCTCTGTTACATATCAAAATGCAGATGCGTTTTCACCCGTGAGGACTAGGATGGAATGTCTCATTTCCAGTAAAAAGGGCCTCCGGCAACCTGCACTCACCAAGCGAAACGCAGAGGTAAACCTCTACTTCTTGCTGGTTGCTGTGAGGTCGTGGTACCACCCCGGTTCGAGCAGGCCCATTCATGCGACAGCAAAAGCTGCCGCCTGGCTCTACCACTGTTAAGCTACTAACAATTTTGTTTATCACAGTTTTGCAATAAAACTCGGATACCGTTTTCATTCATAAATTACAGGACTTCACAAGTCCCCTGCCTAACATAGGCGTCTCCCTCAAAGTACGGCGTAACAGAAAGATATGGAAGAGGATATTAGGGCATCTTGATGTTCTTTTTATATAGTATAAGTGTGATAAACGAACACACAGTTCACCTGACGGTAAGTATATGCTGTGGCCCAATGACAAATAACTACATTTATTCACGATTTAGAATCGAAATGCAGATGCGTTGTCACTCCTGAGTACCAAGATGGAACGCTTCGTCTCCAGTGAAAAGAGCCACCAGTTGTCTACACTCACCGTACGAAACACAGTAGCATTAAACGGCTACTTTACGTTGATATTTTGTAAAAGCGTAGTCCTTCCCCGTCGGACTGACCCATTCGTGCTGCACACATAATAGAACTGCAGCATGGTTTTAACACGTTTAAAATATTTAAATATCAATAGATTTAATACTCGTTATATATGTACGTAAAACATAATCATAATATGTACAATAAAGAAAAAAATTATATCATATATTAACGCAAATACTACACATAAAATTTAATTTCACGGATTTCGTCGTGTTCAATTTTACTTCTTAGATTCCTTATATTTCGGGCGCTTTACAGCACCTATGGCCACGGGGGACAGAGTCTTTTGACGTCCTGATCATAATTAACCACGGCTATTTTCAAATTTCAAATATTAAGTTTTGGTACAATCTACGCAGAACGAAGTTATATCTTGAAGACTTGCAGTAGCAAAATTAGTTTTATTTAATGTAAGTAAAACAGTCCAGAATTTGTGAAACCACAAACGTGTTTCTGTAATGTACGAAGTTCACACAACGTCGTGTAAAGAGCATATACTTCCCGTATAATTCTTGCTCCAACTTTTTCTTTATAGACTTTATACTGATTGTATCGTAGCCGACCGAGCAGTACTTCAGGACGCTTCTACTTTAATTCAAACTTCGCAAAGTAACAAGTTTATCACCAAATGAAATATTTTAAAACAAAATGAACAATATGAATATATTATAACGTATGGCAATATAAATATTTATTGAAGAATTAAAGCCAGTAGGGAAAATTGTTTTAAGCCTTTCTATTTGATGAGTCGCTTTTACCTTTTTTAAAGTTTAATTACGAATCAACATAGCCCAACATAGCCGTTTTTTGTGGCATTCCTTGGATTACTTCCGGGAATATCATAAAAAACGGTACATACCTTCCAGGTCGTCACTCTTTCTTTCTTTCTTTTTTTAAAAAACGTTACCCCCATACTAGGATTTTCTCCTGTATCGTGGAAGTAATTTACAAACACAAATTGCACAAGGACAAACATCCAGACCCGGAACAATCATTTGTAGGCCATACAATTACTTGTTCCGTGCGGGATTCGGACCCGCGCCCCCCAGCGCAGCAATTCATTGCTAAGCCACTGCGCCACGGAGCCGTCACTCATGAAGCGTAGACAAAGGCGAAGTGTAGACACTCTAACTAGTGTCTACACTTCGCTTACCTGTACGAGGCCACCAATCGAGAACCATTCTTCCCCATTAATGGGCGGCTCAATGCCACTTCAGCTTTTCAATTTCTTTTTAGGGTTCCGTAGCCAAATGGCAAAAAAACGGAACTCTTATGGATTCGTCACGTCCGTATGTCACAGCCACTTTTATCCGAAACTATAAGAATTATGCTGTTGAAACTTGGTAAGTAGATGTATTTTGTGAACCGCGTTAAGATTTTCACACAAAATAGAAAAAAAAATCAATAAATTTTGGAGGTTTCCATACTTAAAACTGAAACTCAAAAAATTTTTTTTCGTCATACCCATACGTGTGGGGTATCTATGGATAGGTCTTCAAAAATTATATTGAGGTTTCTTACATAATTTTTTTCTAAATTACACAGTTTGCGCAAGAGACACTTCCAAAGTGCTAAAAAGTGTGCCCATGTAACTTCTAAAATAAGATAATGATAAAACTAAAAAAAATATATGATATACATTACCATGTAAACTTTCACGAAAAATTGGTTTGAACGAGATCTAGTAAGTAGTTGTTTTTCAATACGTCATAAATTGTAAATTATGTTACTTGCTGGCATGCGATGCGATGGCAGAAAATAATGTGTGGAAAGAACATGGCAGAACCTGAGGGATGGAATGGTAAGTGCAGCGGTAGAAGTGTGTGGAACAATAAAAAGAGGAAGTAGTAAAAGAAGAGATGCATGGTGGAATGATGAAGTGAAAGAAGCTGTAAAGAAGAAGAAGAAAGCATGGTTAGACTACTTGGCCTCTAGTAACGATAAGGATATGAGAGAGAGGATGAAAGAAATATATAAGCTGCAGAAAGTTCACACGAAAGTATTGATTGAGGCAGTGCGTGAAAGGTGTAGAATGGAAGCGGACGAAAGGTTGTCGCACAACTTTAAGGAAAACTCCAAACTCTTCTGGAAAGAGGTTGGAAGGACCCGAAGTAGTGCGACGGCCTTAAGAATGAACTAAGTGCTTTCGAGAACTAATGACGTCCTCTCAGAAAAATCGGACGTCATGCAGCGGTGGAGCGAATTTTATAGAGAAATGTATGTGTGTGATGATCTTAGTGAGGGATCCGGGGATGACGCCGTGACTGGTACGCCAGACCCGGACCTCGATGACACTGAGGTCATCAGTATGAAATAGATTGAACGTGCGATTCGAAGTTTGAAATGCGGTAAGGCTGCGGGACTAGACAAAGTTACTGCTGAAATGGTCAAGTATGGTGGGCCTCGCGTCTGGGACAGCTTTCATATGTTGTGCAATTTGTGCTGGCGGACGGGGGATGTCCCGGATGATTGGCAATCCGTAGTCATTGTGCCTTTATATAAAGGTAAAGGTTCACATTATGACTTCGGGTGCTATCGGGCGATCAGCTTGACCAGTTTAGCAAGTAAAGTTTACTCGAAGGTTTTGACACGTAGGATGCAAGAGAAATCGGAAAGATTTCTATGGGAGGCACAATGCGGATTAAGACCTGGAAGAGGATACACGGATCAAATGTTTTCTCTCCGCATGATCACGGAGAAGCTTTTGGCTGCTAACCAGAAGATTTTCTGTCCTTTTGTGGATCTTGAGAAAGCGTTTGATAAGGTTGTAAGGAAGAAAATGTGGGAAATGTTGCCGGGGTACGGTGTGGATAGTCGATTGCTAAGGGCTGTGCAGTCATTTTACTGTGACTGTTAAGCCTGTGTGCGGGTAGGGCATGACCTGTCACCCATGTTTAGCGTCCAAACGGGCGTGAAACAGGGTTGTGTCATGTCTTCCTGGCTGTTCATACTGTATCTCGACAGCTGTTTACAGAAGCTGAAAGATAGCTGTTTGGGTGTGAAATCGGGTGACATAAAAGTAAATTGTCTGCTGTATGCTGATGATACAGTGCTTATTGCACCATCAGAGGCAGAACTGCAGGCATTAGGTGACCTTTAATTTCACATTCCTCTTTCATACACGTGAGTGTATGAAAGAGGAATGTGAAATTAAAGGTCTCCGTTTGAATGCTAATAAAACTAAGGTTCTGGTATATGAAAGGGATGAAGAGAGAACGAAGTGTGAAATATGGGCAAATCAGGAATGTCTAGAACAGGTAAATGAAATTGTATACTTTGGGAGTGCTTTGAGCTGGGATGGAAGATGCGATTTAGATGTGGACAGGCGTGTCGCTGCCGGGAACAAAGTCAATGGTGCCCTGACTGCGTTAGTCTAAAGGCAAGGCGTAGTGAAGAATGCACGCATTGCTATACATAACGCAGTGTTGGTACAGACTTTGTTATATGGCAGCGAAACCTGGGTATGCCAGAAGAAGCATAAAAGCAAGTTGAATACAGTGGAGATGCGATCTCTTCGTAAAATGTGCGGCGTTACCATGGCCGACCGAAAGCGAAACGAAGAGATTCGCAATATGGCAGGTTTGAAAGATGACCTTATCACAAAAATTGATAAGGGCGTGCTTCGATGGTTTGAGCACGTTGAGCGAATGAGTGAAGACCGAATGGTGAAGAAAATATATAGCGCGAAAGTTAATATTAAAAGGTGTCGAGGTAGACCGAGACTAACTTTCGAAGACCAGGTGAGCAAATTGCTCGAAGAGGGGAGGGTTAAGAGTACTCGGACACCTAGACGTGCATGTATGAAGAAGATAATGAATCTGAAAGAAGCGAAAGAGGTATGTAAGGATCGTGACCCTTGGCGATCTGTTCTCTCTGGCTACCCCGACAGGGATTGTGCGTGAAGATAAGTTAAGTTAAGTTATGTTACTTATTGCTACGGAACCCATCATGGGCGAGTCCGACTCACACTTGGCCGCGTTTTTTTTAACATTAACAATTTGAAATAGAGTATTTTGCTGATATTTAACGCTGGTATTTAGTATCAGCGCGTTCCCTCCTCGGTCAAGCCGACCCATTCGAGCTGCAACCACAATACTGAGAGACGTTGGGTCTAACATTTAACAACAATGCAGTTGCAACTAAAGTACTTTAAAACATGAACAATATTAAATACTTTAGTGCGGGCTGTATTCAAAACGGTATATTATATAAAATAAATTCAGTATATGAAATGAACATTCAAACTGCGATTATATTTACACCAATTAAATTCTAAATTATTTGATTGCACGGTACGATACCCGTTGCAAATTTTTTTACGCTTCGAGAGACGTTAAATCTGTCATTTGTGTAAAATTAAATAGTAATTAGCTTCAATGTCGTTACTGGATAAAACGTTTGACTTGTTTTGCATTTTGCTTTGTATAATTCAAATACATTTAACTGGTAATTGATGTAATATTTGTTTCCGTTTTATTTCGTTTTATCTATTTTATAGAAAAAGTTGGTGGATGCTGTAGAGTATAGACGTCTACAAATTATCTTCGATTTAGAATCAAAATGCAGATGCGTGGTCAACCATAATGACTTTTTTATATAGAAGTGGGGGCAAACGAGCATGCGGCTCATCTGATGGTAAGTATCGACTGTCGCCCATGAATAACTACAATACTAGAAGAATTGCAATTGCGTTGCCAGTATTTTAAGAATGAGTAAGCTCTGAGGACTGTGATGGATTGTCTCGTTATCAGTAATAAATTAAAACTAAAAAAAAACTTTTTTTAAAACAAGCCTTTGTTTAAATGCGCTAAAAAGAATAAAATAAACTTTTCCTTTAAAACTTTTACTATCAACTTAAAATATCATTACACAGTTTATATGATACAAAAGCTTGTCGCGAGATTTAAGTAATCGTATTTACTTAGTTTAAAAATTTTAAAAATTAAAATCAATCAGACCAAGTTATTTAATTTACTTGGTAAAACTCATCATCATCAAGCTTTTATATCATATAAATTGTGTACTGACGTTATAAGTTAATAGGAAAAGTTATAAAGGAAACGTTTATTTTATTCTTTTTAGCGTATTTAAATACACGTAGAGACTTGTTTTAAAAAAAAGTTTTTTATTATTATTTTATTTTTTACTTTTTAGTTATAGCTGAACAGGTTTCTCAGCCTGTTCAGCTTATTAAACGCAATATTGTTTCAAGGTCGTTTGCCGGTTAATTTCGAACAGTCTAGCTCTTCATCAAGGAGACCTTCTAATGATTTTATCCTACTTAAGGCCACTTATGCTTGACCAGCAGCGAAGAGCTTCGATCCTAAGTATTCAACGGCATGGTCGACAGTCCTACCCTGCATTTTGTGTACTGTACAAGCTCAACATAATATCATTGGCAGCATTCTTCGTCCTGCAGTGCCGTGACTATATTTTGCTAGAAAATGCACATCCGTGTAGACTTCGGTAGATGTCAGTGTCATACTTTTATGCTCTCTGGAAGCAGGGCCATATGATTTCTGTAACATATCCAATGGCACAAATCACCAAAACTTCGGACACATCTGTATTGTAACACATAATCACCTTGGCCCTAACGAATATTTCTAACACCTTAGGTACATTTATTGTTTAAATCTATCTTGCCATTTCTTAGAGTACAATTTACTAGACTATAAATATATATATATATATATATACTCTTTAATAGTTACACTACGAGCTCGGAAATATTTGAGAACGGTTTTCGTAGGCAACTTTTTCTTGCCGTTTTAATAAATATTTTTCTAGCCTTCTCTTCCTTTGTTGTTGATGTTTCTGTTTCCTCCACGTTGTTCCCACGAGTACTGAAGAAATATTTGTGGACTCTCCAGAGCATCCTTTAGAAGGGTAATAGCTAAACAACAAGGTTCGCCTCGGTGCCCTGACGCGGTATGTTCACGACATCATGTTACACCCTGATACCACTCAGTCCTCGGCACGGCCTCACCTTGACTTCGGTGTTTGGAGGAATGCGTTACTTATTTCAGCTTGAAGCTTACTTGTGCCTTACAATACACAGTTCCAGGTTTGGTATTGGACTTATCTTTCTCCTAAACAGGCTACAAACCTGCTGTTGACCTCTATCTCGCCAAATTACACAAGTCAAAGTCAACCAACAGACGCAAGATATTCAAACAATTCGACCTCAGTATCATAATCGAGGACTCCAAAAACCCCAGTACACCAAAATTTTACATGGATTGGAATAACGGAATTTATTATCACCATCTTATTTTTTTTTCACTCGCATTCGTATTCTCAGCAAGTCTTTTCATTTGATACCCATATTGTAGGAAAGCATAAAAAACCATCTTTTGAAGTCTGCCATATTGGATTAAGAGTGACGTCACTTTATTTTTTGAGTAATTCTCAGCAAGCCCTTTCATTTAATACCCATATTGTAGGAGTGCATTAAAATAACAAATCCGCAATCTTGGGTGTTCCGCCATGTTGAATTTAGAATTACGTCACACAACTAATCATGCATTGTCATCCAAACTAAACGTGTATACAAAATTTCAGCTCAATCGCTTGTAGATATCTGCTTCAAAATTGAGTTGGAAGATTCCACCTGAATAAACATAGTTATATTGCAAGTTAAATAAAACCTTGTAAAAGGGGTCTCTGGTTCTCTACACTACCCTTACCAAACACAACAGCTGCTTACTGCTGTTTTAGGCTGGTATTCTGTGACAGCGTGCTCCAATCCCGGTCAAGCCGATCCATTCATGATTCATACATAATATACTCGTAGCTGCAGCGTGGATCTTACCAATTACAAATGACGTATTTTGTAAGAACTCCGCCGTATATAAATATATGCAGCTCTAAGCGATTTTTTATAATATAAGTCGAAGTATATGCAACCCATTAAGATTTGCAGGCCAGCTTTTTTCTATTATAATCCATAGCTTGACTACTAACTTCATAAATTATATTAGCTTATGAACTTTCATACATTAATAATTGTATATTTACTAACATTAATTTTAAATTTATAATAATTATTACTAACAAAATATGGAGCTTGTATCTGAAATAAAATTATTATTATTATTATAAATACGAGTTCTATTGATGTTTCGCAAGTTTTGTCGCATTCATTTGGAGATGAGACAGTTCAGTAGCTTGTATGCTGTCATATCTACTGAAACCTGCAGCTCCATATCCCATCAAACAGCCATGAGATTAAAGGTGTGATCGGGGAGTTTTTAGGTTCTTTTGAAATGGGTCTTGCAAGACCTCTGATATATAGATGGTATTTCTCACAACATAAATATACACGGGTTCTCCACATCGTTCATATGTGGAGAATACACTAGTGGACGCTTACTGGATAAAGGTAGAAATAGGCAAGTTAAATTTAAAATAATGTTATTCAAAATTGGCCTGTTCCCGAAAGTTAAAAAGCTTCGTTCAGTCCCCTCTGTGGAGAACCTTATGAGAAGAAGCCGCAAGAAACTCCCAAGCAGACTATTTTTCTCCCAACAGCTAAAATTATACCCTATAAATATACATAACATTATATCGAAATTAAGGAAATCTAAGAAAGCTCATTGTATTATAAATATAAACATCTAACTTGTAATGTTCATTTTTCATTAAAATGAGTTTAACATGTTCCGTGAATTTCAACAGGCTAGAAAATTCAGTAATAATACCCTGTTATCGATATAATAACTATACAATATATAGTTATACGCTCTAAAATGAGCTCTAGTTTTATGAAGCCTGTACTTTGGAACAGTAAATTTTAATTTATTACGCGTAATAAAGTGAAGGCGTCAGTCATTTTATTAAAGTTAATAAAATAGTTTCTTTCATAAACAATATTATGGACTGTAAATAATATGAACATTATGAACCGTGAAGCAAAAGTTAAGTAAATAATTTGTTTAAAAGGATCTCTGATTCGCTTGAAGAATCACTTGGTCTGATATTATATATGGCACGAAAGGCTCTTTTCTTTAATTTCAAGAGGGTTCAAGAGATGGACACTTGAACAAAAAGTTTTCTAAACAAATGGTTTAAATCAAATTTTGAAAATATAATATTTAATAGCTTCAGAAGTTGTTGCTAAGACAATGTGTATCGAGTAATTATAATGTTAATTACAAGCTGTTAATTTTTAATTTTTTAAAGTTGATTTTGACATTTTTTAAACGAGTTAACATGATCCTTCGCATTGGATTAAACAATAACACATGTTTAATATGCTGATTAATACCTCGTACATATTATAGGGGAGTAGAGGGGATGCCTATGTTCAGCGGTGGAATTCTGAAGGGCTGTAATGATGATAATGATGATGATGATAGTTATACTAAAAAGTTCATATCTAATTTCTCCCATGAGCGAGCAATGTTTTTTAAATTTAAATGGGATTATCCGTACACTGTTATCGTATATTCAATTAAAAAAAAGAATCATTAAAAGCCACAATCGACGATGATAAGGCGTAAAATACATACCAAAAATACAGTCGTGTTTTGTATGTATTTATGAGAAAGCTTAAAAAATATCTATCCACTTACCACCAGCTGTACTGTGTGCTCTTATGTTATCCTTATCCTTTAAAAAATATTTCAGAATGATATTTCAAATATTTCAGGGATAGAACTGCAGAATGCGCTGGTGTGATCAACTTGTCAAATCACTATGCAGTTTCTTAGCTATCGCAGTATTAGCAGATATTCCTACAGTTATGTTAAATCAAGTTTAAGTATCTTCCGTGCGTACGTAAGCGGTACTTAGTCAAGGCTAACTGCCGCGCGGATGAATACCGGCTGGATAAGCACAAGTCTTCCACGTCTCGGGATCCTCTTAACGACCGCCTCTTGCTTACTTTGCTTAACGGGTGATTAGTTCTGGCTTCACTGGGACGTTGGCTTCAGAGATCGTGCTACTGTGAGCTTTAGTGCCATTTGATCCCTTCGTTGTCAGATAACTCGTAAAATAAGAATTATCTATGTGATATGCAAGTAAGAATTAACTAATGATTGTTTTTAAATGATAGATTAACTAGGCATCTACGAACATTTTTTCGTTGTATCCATCCATCCACTACAGCCAATATAGTCCACTGCTGAACACAGACCTCCGCCATAGATTGCAAAGAGGAGTTTTGCCAAAGTTGTCACGCTTGGCAAGCTGGTTAGGTTTTTAGAATTTTTAGTTATTATCACATGCTGCTGCCTATTGCCTGCTTAATTTTCCCACGGGACAATATGGGGTAGGTGATATTCTTACACCGCCACTACAGGCTTTCGTTGTATAAGAACTATAAATTAAATTAATTTATTTTTGTTATAGTTATACTTTACGAGGAGACTATTTTATTCTCAATCAAACCTTTGACATCGAATCGAGTCACAGCACTTTTAAATAATAAACGACGAAAGGTACTAACTGTACTAATCCAGCGATTTATTTCTAAAATATATGATAATTCTAATACTCTAATCACAAATAATGTCACGTCAACGCATCCCAATGTTCAAATTTATGTTCATAATGATAAGTACGCATCACAATAATAATTAACTGTACTCGTACGTGTTGATGCCCTATCTAAATTTGAATGTTCTGCATATGATATGGTATTAATTAATACAAATGAATTGTATTATTATCTTTTTTATATAAAACTCGCATGCCGCCCCGGTTTCGCCCGAGTTGAACATTTATCTTCCAACTTTTACCATTGACGCAGCGCTGGCCGTGTAAGCTCTTAAGAAAAATAACTTTGTCCGACTTAGTTGACGAACATCATCATAGCTTTTAATTATAATTTATATATTAACATAATATTTAGCCTATGTCCATCTGGAGTGATGCAACTTTCAAATGGCGAAAGAATTTTTCAAATAGGTTCAGGTATTTCAGGTATTTAGGTAGGAGATTACCCTCCAAATATACAAACACAAAATTCGCACACTCTCTTAATAATATTAGTATAGATTATAGTTGTTAACTTCTGTTAGTAATCGTATATCTTAAGAAAGTCTTGATCGATTAAAGTGATATTCACATAGTATATTTATTTTGGCAAGACAACTGTTCTTAGCTATGCTAAGATAAGATAGATGGCACTTAGTCAAATTATTAAAAAAATCTAATTCTATATTTTTGAAATAAAATTACCTATTCATTTAAGTGACATAAAAAGAAATCACAGAATTTGTCCGGTTATATTCGGCCGAGTTATTGTGAAATTTTATATTAACACTAAACAATTACGAAGTTAGCTTATTAATATCAAATCCCAGAAAATTACGTGAAAAACAGATAGTCACACTAATAGGAAATAAGGTAGGAGCAAAGCTGCAGGAATAAAACAATTAAGTTGAAGAAACCCATGACAAGCCAGGGACAATAGCAGGAAAGAAAAATATGTGACTTTAATTTTTGGTATTATATAGAGAATAAACCAATATTTCTCCATATCCTATCCAATCTCAACGCAATGACTGATGAGACTGACAACTGACAGTGAAAAAAGTATCAAAGATAAAACTGCTTGAACTAAATTTCAGTCTGTTGATACAGCTTAATTTAGGTATCTGATTTTTACTCACTAACCCAGGGTTAATAGGGACGAATCTTCCAAGAATCTTCCAAACTTCAAATGTATCGGTTCTTACACTTAAATTAGAAAAACTTTGTATGTAAATGTCACTAATATAAGGTTAAGCTTACAAAATTAGACTCTACCTAACATATATTCTACACGAAACCTTAATAAATTGCTAAACACCAAGAACCTAGTCAATTATTCCTTGACTGCGCCAGTAATGGCGAGGGTATATAATTTTTAACCAAGATTCAATTCCCGACAATCAGGCTATTAAGTTAATAGAAACGTCGCAGTGGCGTGTGGCACGCGACTAGTTGCAATGAAGTGGAGCAGTCTGCTCACATTTTGTTTCAAATCTGACAGTATCAAATTTCGCAAATGCTTTCATACTGTTTTTCATGCGCCAAATATGATATTTACAAAATGAGAGTTTTTTTAATAATTAATAATTAAATACATTACAGAAGCTTATTTCAACATACTATAATAATAATAAAAAAAAAACTAAAACTAGAAACTTAATTATCATATAGTCCTACTCCCCGCGGTATCGTGCTAAGAACCCTGGCTACGTTTCCCCGCTGAATGGCTATACTTAGCCTTTGAGCGAGAAAATAACCAGCCCTTTTACCACCATTTTTTTATTATTATTTTTCATATTAATTATTTTTTAATTAATCTTGACAATGTTAATTTATTTCGACCGACAAATTACCACCTATTTCACTTAAACACAATATTTTTACGCGATAGACCAGCGAGAAAGGGTCGTATCGACGGAGGAATGGCTACCTTGGTATAGAATATCAGTGTGAAATAACAGCATAAAGTTGCTGTATTTCAAACTATGGCAAATATCCACATTAAGAGGCAATCTTAGGGAAGGCTTATGTTTAGCGGTTAACTTTGATAGGCTATAACGATTGACTGAAAGAATTATAATAAAAAACATGCGTGAGTGTCGCGGAACACTCGGTTGGAACGAAATTCCTTTTGTAGTATATTATTATTGATAAATGTATTATATTATTGATTAACAAATACAAATATATTAATCACGAGGGGGATTAATTAGATAATGAACCGTCATTAAAAATAATATTTCTTTCATCGCAAGATAAGAAAAAGTGCCAGGGAGATGTGTATTGTTCCATATCGCTTCCTTATAGCTGCCAAATCCGTCTAAATTACGTCAAAAGGGGTCGTGACGGAAAAATCTTACACTTTTTCTCGCTTAGCTCCCATCCGCCAAATTTGTACTGTCCGAAGGATCTTCGTTTTAATTAAATAAATATTGAAAATATATCCAAAATTTAACTACTTTGGACTCCTTTTTCGCCTAAGAGTCCACCTGGGTAGGTACCTTATTACCTATTTATGTCGCTAAATAGCTAGTAAATATCATTGCTTGCACTACTGTGTTTCGTTCTGAAAGTTATGAGAAACCAGTATACGTTCCAGACGCAACAACGCATCTGTAGTCTTTTTTGTTTGAAGTTAGCTGCAGATGTCCATGGACTCTACTTGCTATCATTTTGTCTGTGGGTACATTTGTCACTTATGTTTTATAAAAAAGAAGGTGGCTATTGTATTTAAAAGCAACTGTAATACAGATCCGAAACCTAGCAAAATTCCTAGAGTTACCTACCAGAGTAATTTTTAAATAAAGACATTTTTAGGGTTCCGTACCTCAAATAGAAAAAACGGAACCCTTATAGGATCACTTTGTTGTCCGTCCGTCTGTCTGTCTGTCTGTCTGTCAGTCTGTCAAGACCCTTTTTCTCAGGAACCCGTGGAGGTATCAAGCTAAAATTCATATGAAATACTCAAATCTACTGTCCCATGCAGCTGTGAAAAAATCAACCTTCTAAGCCAACGCAATCAAAAGATACAGCCGTTTATGCCGAAAATTTTCGACATTCGCAAGGGAATCAGGGAATCAAAACCTACAGGGTACTTCCCGTGAACTCAGAATCTTAAAATTTTGTACGAAGCAACGTATTGTAGCACAGATAAAGGAAAAATTGCGAAAAGCATAAATTTTTAGTTACATCATATAATAAAAATATTTTTAATAATTTTAAACTACGGATTTGTGCGGAACCCTCGGAGCGCGAGTCCGACTCGCACTTGGCCGGTTTTTTATTTATTTAAATTGTTGGAACTAATCTATACGTGGTAGAGCCACGCTGCAGCTATATTGTGTTAGCACTAATGGGTCGGTTCTACCGAGGTAGGATCTCGCTCTAACGGAATACCGGCGTAAAATAGCAGTTCAATACTGCTGTGTTTTGTATGAAGTGTAAATAAAACCGCAGACCCTTTTTACTAGAAATGCAGCACAGCAGCACAGAAGCATCCCTATTTAGTCTCAGGAGTGACATCGTATGTGCATTTTGATTCTTCTTGAGGATAAAAAATGTATACGTCTATGGGTCACAGCATTCAATTACCTTCAGGTGGACTGTGTGCTCGTTTTTTATCATTATTATTAAAAAAACTGAAATGCTTTTTAAAATACTTAATCTTGTCCAACATAGCGCTGGCAACCACTGTGTTCGATGAAGCACGCGGAGATATAAAAAATTCTCTAGCACTGTAAAATAGATTAAATCTCGTAGAACACGGCGTCCGTAATACTCGACGATCTCCGTATCTGAGCTGTACACTTCCGGGTTAATCATATTGATCTTCCTGATGTAATATATTTTCTTTTCCTTATAATGGTTCGGAATAGTAGTGACGGTACAGTTGACAGGCGGAAAATAAAATTTCATTTATTTTTTGTTTTCATGTACTAGCAATGTTATTATTTGTATGATTTGCAACATTGTTTTCTTGGCCAGTTTTGAGTTAGGCATCTTGAGTCGTTTAAAAAAGTAATATAGTTTACGTTACAAGGTACACATCTGGGCACGGCTCTTTCAGAGATTATTATGGACTGTTTACCCTTTACCGCCGAGTACGTGGTAAATTAGCACTTCAAATAGCAATAATTAATTTAATCTGTGCTGGTTGAGATTGAACCCAGGTACTTACTTCTAAATTTACGGCGAGCTACTAGTCCCTGAACTACCGTGGCCTTGGAATCTAACAAAGGGGGTATAACAATTTCTTTATTTAACATAATCTGTTAATTCGCCATGTAGTGGCGGTGTGAGAGGATCCAATACCCCAAATCATCCAGTGGGTATCGTAGAAGGTGACAAAGGGAAACTGAAACTAGTGATAGGTTGCAGCAACTAACTGATAATAACTCAAAAAAATTAAAAATGGTGGTTGACAATCTTATGAGACAATGTGTAATGATGATGATGATGATTGTAACGTGGTTCTACGGGTTCTATGATTCGAAAGTTAAAAAGATAGTGTTTGATATAATCAAAATGACAAAGAATCTCGAAACTTTATTTTGGAACCGGCAACGATAAGACAAGGGCAGTGACAATGATTTGCAATCAACAATACGTAGAGTAGTAAATAAAATCATAAAGTATACACTGTGTAGCAATGATGATGTTGATAATTATGAAAATGTTAGTAATGATAATGATGTTTAACCTGACGAATATAAATAGTATCAAAATAATGTTTTGACAGCTCGATGATACAGTGATTTCAAATCTCGCACGGTTAAATTTTTGTACGGTCTACAAACAATTGTACCGGATGTGTATATTCAGTTCGCGTGCAATTAATATATGTAAAACGCCGCGACGATATGTGAAGATACGTATTTAAAAAGAAAAACATAAGTTAAACTTTTATAAAAATTAAAATAGAAATTCAAAAATAAAATTATGGAATAATTTCGACATAATAGATTCTGAAGTCAGTGCTAAGACAGTGTATTGATAATGATGATGATGATAATTTTTTGTATTGTTTCCTTTAGTTTTTGTTAAAAGTTTTTACTAAAAGTTTAAGCAATAACACGTTTAAATAAATGCACTAAAAACTTAATCCTCTATTTTCCATCCGTACGGCTGAATTTTTTCTTCTAATTAAAATTGCACCAACCTTAAATTAATAAAAAATGAATAACTTTAATTAAAAAAAAAAAAACATAATCCATTAAATACCGAACCTCCTTCTTTTTTGAAGCCGGTTAATATATTTCTGATTTAATTTAATGAAACAAGTTATTATTATTATCATTAATCACATGAATGGAGTAGTGTGTGATAAGCTGCGAGTTGGACGAGGTGTACATTAATTTTGATAATGCTGTATCGCGAGTAGTTAACTACCCTCGGGTGCGGATACAATGCGGCTCACTTTCATGATATCAGATAAAGTTAAAGCGAAAAGCTGAGTGTAGCACTTTAAATTATTTATTTATTTAAAAATGATTATTTTACCATAAAACATACAATTTGCGGACTTAATACCTGTAGGCATTATTATATAACAAATCACATAAAACTCACAGGTAATTTAGTTAATCTATTGGCAATTATTTGTTGGTAATTTTAGAAACACTTTGGCGAAAATATCTAATCTGTGCTAAAACTTAGTGACTCATTACTCTGTGCGACTGTTTGACCACAGACAACTACGTGTTTGATTGAGTTATTGACGTTACGTGAGTAATTGATGTCAATTAAGAAAACGAAAATAATTTTTTTATCGAATAAGCATTGACAAGTGACTACATTGTCTACCTGACGGTAAGTGGATGCTGTGGCTCATAGAAATCTATATCTATCCTCGATTAAGAATCAATATGCAGATGCATTGTCACCCCTGAGGACCAAGATGGAATGCCTTGTTTCAAGTAAGAAGTGTCTAATTTTTTTTTTTTAATTTCTTAAAAATACAAACAAAAACTTCGGTCTGAAGGAAATTGCAATTTCCATATCATTCTCCACATTTAAGTATACTTCAATTTCTAACTTTTGCCCGTTACCTCCACATTTCAAATATACTTAGCAAATAAAATGAAACAGACAGTCGTGAATGCACTAGTTCGCTAGAAGATGAAACTTTTTGCTGGAACTGGAAAATAGACTTCATCTTGCTGAAGACAGGGAACATTACTCGGCCGATTCCGTTCCTATTTCATCTAAGCTCTTCCCCTTCGGCTGAGCATATTTATTGTAGCCTGCTCTTGTATATTCACATTTATTTGAATGTCATGAAGATATTCCATCATTGAAACCAACATTATGCAGTATGCGTACAATTGAGTTAAATACACTTTCAAATTATTAAAATATAAATCATCTTTATCGTTGGTTTTCTGTTTAATGATCACGTAACTTCTGAACGACTATCGGTCAAATCGTTCAAATGTATATTTATTTAAGCCCGCTCCTGTCTATTTAAACTTTTTGAAATCCGATGTCGATATTCTATTATTGAAATATACATTATGTGATATATTTATATTTAAATTAAATACATTTTTGTGATTTGGATAAACACTTTTAATCGTTTCACAATATTTATTTCAAATTATTAATATGCTATCTATAAAAACCGATCGGTTTTGCCTTACGACATCATCGGGTTTATAAAAATAACAAACACATCAAACATACCTGTACTTTTTCACACAATTTATTTACATAATTGAAAGTTTATTTTACTATTAGAATTTGAATGTAATTTTATTCTCATCCCATATACATTAACATATAAATTATTAAATACTAAATTGAAGAGCACTCTTAAAATATATTAGTGGTAACTTTAGAGATATGTTAATTTAACACTCATTAGGTTTGTTCTATATTAGCGATTTGCATATTGAGATAATTTTTTGTCGAGACAATGATTCATAGATATGCTGAGATATAATAGGTGACGATGTAGTATTCTTTTAAGAAATTCTATATTTTGGACCAAATAACTCATATTTGCAATATATTGGACACTGCAAACGCGAAGCGAGAAGGGTTACGCCTTACTCTCGACATGGCAAGTTCACGCTAACTGCTTTCATTAACTTCGGTTTATTATTTTTATACCGCACTAATACGTGAAAATAAGTACATTTATATTATGAGGAATCACTAAGAAATAAAACTGATGCTTTATTGGTTTAGGGCCAAGAAAAAAAATCACAAAATTTGGAGCCGATAACTGGCGCTATGATCTACTTATTAATATATTTTGCGAAACTGTTGAATACCCTCGTTGTTCTAGTTTTGGGTATTTAGTTTGAATCCCGGGTCGGATCGAAATTTGTTACTGGGATTTCCAGTCAAGAAATTCTCAGAAGCAGCCTGGAGGCAGAAAGTTGTCGACGTTTCATCCCAGTACCTAAGAATGCACGTAAAGCCATAGGTCCCGAAATTTCTCTCTCTCTCTCTCTCTGTGTGTATTTGTTTAAAGTGTCATCGGACTATAAGCGTGAGGGAGCGGAGTCAGATAGGTCGCTCGCTGCGCATGACCGCACAGGTCGATCACTCTGTGAGGCAGGTCAGAGTCTCGCGAGCGAAGCTATACCCAGTTCTGGCATTAACTTCCAACTAGAATAAAAATCCGCATCTACAAAACCTATGTCCACTCGCGGCTGACATACGCAGCACCAGCCTGGTACGCGTTGACTTTAGCCACTCAGCGCAAAAAACTGCAAGCCCAGCAGAGTCTTGCACTGTGGGTGATTGTGAGAACCGGCCTTTACGCCAGGAATGACGTCATTAGCAGAAATTTAAACATCTCTTTTAAACGGCTCGTACTGCCAAACGGTTATCCGACCACGCAGATAACGGGCACATCCACAACTACGTAAACTGACACCACTGTACGCGAACCCACCTGACGAGTGGCTACTTCTACGAAAATTTCGACGCTTATCGTCTGGCGAGGGAGAAACCGAGGACGAGTGAGAGTTCCGAGACTGATTAGATGGCGTAAGAGCTCGTAGACCTCCTGTCCCCAGAAAGAGAGCAAGTAGAAGTACATCAATGAGGGAACTTGTGCTTGCGCTTGTGCGCTATAATTCTGTCCTACACAGATGGCAAGACTCCGTTGAAACCGGTAGCTGTGACCGCAATTCGGTCTAGAAGACGTTATTATTATTATTAATAAATTTTGTATTTACACTGTGGAAACTCAGGTGTGAATTCGGAATGAAAGACATCATAGTTATTATAATATTATTTATGCATACTTATTGACGGCTCCGTAGCGCAGTGGCTTAGTGGAGTTGTGGCGCACGAAGTACACTTATGTTATATAATATGAGGAATCACTAAGAAATACATCTGATGCTTTATTGGCATAGAGGCAAAAAAAAAAACCAATATTTGTAGACGATAATTGGCGCTGTATATTTTGTAAAACTGTTGACTGTCTCGTTGGTCTAGTCTTGGGTATTAGGTTTGAATCCCAGATCGGGGCAAAGTTTGTTACTGGGTTTTCCAGTCATGAAATTCTCAGTAGCCCGGGGTCAGGAGGTTGGTGATGTCTCACTGCAGTGCCTCGGAAAGCACGTAAAACCGTAGGTTCTCAGCCTGCTCTCTCTTTGGTCGTGTTCAATTATCATCCCATCGAAATATATGAGTGCGGAAATAAAGAGTCCACCAGTACAAGCCTATATTTGGGAAAATTGGGTTTATAGGTCATTATTATTATTAATAATACATTTTGTATTTACACTGTGAAAATTCCAGAGTGAATTCAGAATGAAATTCTTAATAGTTATTACAATATCATTTATAAATACCCTTATCTTATAAAAAAACAGTAGCTTACCAACGAGTTGTGGCGCTGAGGACTTCGGGGTTGAATCCCGCACGGGACAGGTATTTGTATGGTTCACAAATAATTGTGATGTTTTTCTTTGTGAAGATTTACATATATATATACATTCATACTTATATACATACATGTATACACAGAACTCTCTACGTGCTACGTGACTAGCAAGGGCTAACTGCTTGCTGCAAATTTCCCAGTACGCGAGCAACCCTGCTTCGATTCCCGCCGGCACCAATGAAAGTTAGTTGCAATTTTAAGTGCGGATTTACCAAGTGTTCAGTGGTGAAGGGATACACCGTTGCTCCATAACTTTCTTAGAAATGATAAAGACCTGTGTGGATAACAGTGAAACTTGTTGTGACCTATATTAAATCTCTGTTAGGAATCAAATTTCACGTGCGTTTTCAGCCATGAGGACATTACAAGAAAGAATGCCTTGTTACTAGTGTAAAAAACTACGTTTGCCTTTACTAGACACATGAAAAAACTAAAGCATAATTCTGCTTTTTTACGCTGGTATTTATTGAGTAGTCCTTCACCGGTCGAGCCGACCCGTTCCTTTATTAACAGCATGACTCTATGATGTGAGCAACCACGTGTGGTAAAAACATTATTTACATTACATATTTACATATGACAGGTTACAACTATTTTAAATCGACCCTATTTATACCTGAACTATATAGCTATCTTTTATTTACCGGCGAAGTAGCAAATGAAAAATTTTTTTTTTACAAACAATAAATATATCTAAAAAGGTAGTTCTGTTTGGAAGTGAAGCTAAATTCAACGTCTGTTTCGAGAAGTAATCTCCGCAGGTTGTTTTCTATTTTTATTCTGGTCCCGCTGAGCAATATTTTGTTCTGCGATTTGAAAAACTATGCACTATCTGTTCGGATGCTTTTGTCTGTCTTTCTGGAAAAAAGCGCATGTATTATTTTGCAAATATTATGCAACCTATATTATTCGGGTTGTTCTATATTTGAAATTTAAATTAGTATTCTATGTGTGTTAGTTTTTAATTTTATTGCTTAGCTTTTACTATATTTCATTGTAGTAAGATATTAATTGAGAGGTACTTAAACCGTTATATCATAATATTAAACCATGCGGTTTATATGGGAAATAGATTTTGTCGCCTGGTCGATTTCGTCTTTTTTTTATAGGATAGGGTGACAAACGAGCACACAGTCCACCTGATGGTAAGTGGTTACTGTGACCCATAGACATTTACATCTATCCTCAATAAAGGCTGATACAGATGCGTTGTCACCCGTGAGGACTAAGATGGAATGCCTCTTTTACAGTAAAAAGGGTCTCCAGTTCCCTACACTTACCATACGAAACACAGCAGCGTTAAGCTGCTATTTTACGCTGGTTTTCTGTGAGAGCGTGGCCCTTCCCCGGTCGAGCCGACCCACTCGTGCTACAACTATACTACTAATATAGCTGCAGCATGGCTCTACCACGTAAAGTCGTACGGTAGCTTTTAGGGACTGCCCGAACAAAAATTTATTGTCCGCGAAAGACAAAATGCAAAACGAGGAAAAAATGTTAGCCGGAACTTGCCCCGCACTGAACGCACATGTTGTCCGAATATTTTGTAATCTGAAAGTTTGAAGAAGTGCTTCATCATGAAAGAAAATATTCTGAAATTACGTTGAGTTTTAATATAGTTGATGTTTAAGAAAAAGTGTCATCAAAATATCTGCTTAAGAAACTTGTAATTAGATCTAGAATTTAATAGAATATTATTTATTTTATAAATAAAAATGAAAAATAAACTTTAGGTCTATATACGAACACATGCCTCCTCTCATTCCTGAGAGAGTTTTATACCTTATCCTTACCATTTCAGAATGTATTCTGTGAGGCGATGTGACTGGTCGTTGCACGAGTTTTAGGGTGTGAAGCCGAACTGCTCGTGTGAAAGAAGTTTGAAGATGTATTTACAAAGGCGTTTCAATATGAGTCGCTCGTAAACTTTCCTCAGTGTGCTGAGGAGACTAATTGGTCTTTAACTAGAGGCTAAGTTGCGCGGTTTCCCCGGTTTGTTTTATTAATATTAATATTTCCTTTTGAAGGCGATAACAAATCATTACATATTTTTGCGGCCGAATCTTTAAACATCCCTTGAAGTTCATTGTATTATGCCATGGAATATTCAGCATGTTCGAGGCTTATTAACACGCTTTTGTTAACTTTGCTTGTATCTACCTCCTTATGTGTTTATACCTATAACGGAATTTTTTAATGTAATTTTCACCAAATTGTAGATGGCTGATTGCTTTTTAAATTTGCGCTCCTATCAAGCACCGATGACAATAGAATAATTTAATAATTTTATAACAGTTTCCTGATCAAGATCACCATAGATAGACCAAGATAAAATAAAATAATTATCAGTATCATCTTAGCTCACGACCAATGCGTGTTGTGTAAGGTTTTTTTTTTACTCTTACATTATTATACAGTTCTCGACAAATGAAATTTTAAAATGTAATTATCGCGTTCACTTCTGACCAGCAGTGCGGTTATAAAACTCCAGTGGCACTCGTGGATGGCTTCGTATCGACACGATGTGTGATATTTGGTTTTGTTATATTGTATAAGTGTCGATTGTTAACCGATGTTTTATTTTCATATTTATGTCTTATTTTAGGTTACAGATTTTTATACGTAGTAGAGTGATGCCGAACTGATATACGATAATGGTTGCAGCTCAAATTGATCGACCAGAGAAGAAATAGATATAGAAACTTTTTCATTTATTAAAGAAAAGAAATAAAACTTGTTGAACGTCATCTTCATGTTTAATTTACTACTGGTTCGGAAAATACCTCCGCCCTGGGAAGAACCGGAAAAGCCGAGCGGGATATTTGTTTGAAAGAGATTAAAATCATTATATACGTCACACTAATACCAACACAAAACAAATTAGAAGTAGCTTGGCAACGATTACATCATTCCCAGGAATGAATGTCATCAATAAATTCCTATTATACAAACATTATTAAACAATTATAACTTTTATTATACAAACAAACAAAAAAAACAAACAATTGCTTAATAAAGGAGAAACACGCTCTCACAGAATACCAGCGTAAAATAGCAGCTTAATGCTTCTGTATTTCTTATGTTGAGTGTGGAGAACCGGCTACCCTTTTTACTTGCAACGGGTCATTCCATCTTAATCCTTAGGAATGACAACGAATCTGCATTTTCATGGACGGCTCCGTGGCGCAGTGGCTTAGCAATGAGTTGTTGCGATGTGATGGGGGCCGCGAGTTTGAATCCCGCACGTAACAATTATTTGTATGGCCTCAAATAATTGTTCCTGGTCTGGATGTTTGTTTGTCCTCGTGCAATTTATGTATGCAAACAGCCTCCTCGGCACAGGAGAAAATCCTAGAGTGACGGTAACGTTTTTTTTTAAGAAAAAAATTGAGGGTATGTATAGATGTCTATGGGCCACAGCATCCACTTACCATCAGCTGGGTTGTGTGCTCGTTTATGACCCTTATTCTTTTTTTAAATAACTACGGACCGATTTTTTCAGAGCACATTATTAAATTTTGTACATTAAAAAGCAATTTTGTTATTCCCAAAACATACGTTAATAAACTACTTGGCTTTTTATAGCCGGAGATTCGTTTTAAAATCGTCGAATCCGAAAAATCCGGGAACCATACATGCTATCTTAGTCCTCAGTGTTGACAACGCATTTGTATTTTGATTCTAAATCGAGGATGTATGTATGTAGTTGACCATAGGCCACAGCATCCACTTGCCATCGGCTGGACCGATTTTGATGATATTTTTATATATATATTTTTCTGCATGAATGTAAATGTAATTACAGAATGTTAAATATGCTGCAATGATGCCATAATGTGTTGAAGACTGTTTACTGTGAATTCGACGTGAGAAATGGGAAATCTAATTTGTGAGCGATAGTTTGGCTAGAAAAGATAAACATCCCCGCTAAGTTATATTCTGTGTTACTAATAAAAGTAATATCGAGTTACCTTACACGAGAACGTATTATCTTAGAAAGAAATTGAGACAAAGGAAAACACGTCCGTACAGTTCAACCATTTATTGCGAGAGAGACAGAGGTCACAAACTACCTTCCTTATGCTAACAATAAGCTTACCCTACATTACACCTCCACCCTTATTCTAAACGTACTTAAACTAATATAAAATAAAGCACATATCACTTAACTAACTTACAACTAATCAAAATCAAATCCATAACGTCGCGGGGCCCTACGAGTTCTAGGCGGGCTGGGGCGCTCCCTCGCCGGGCTCGGAGCCGCGGGCGCCGGCTGCGGGGCGGGCGGGGGGCGCGGGGACGCCGCGGCGGGCGCGGACCCGGCCGCGGCCTCTCTGCCACTCGAACTGGCCTCTTCCTTCACCACTGGAGAGGAGCCATTCGGATACACTAGATAGGAACGTGATAATGAACCTCTTCCTCCTTCTGAAACATCCCGGTCTTCCCCTTTCCTATCCGGCTCCCCCGATCGTGGTCTTATCTGGTCGACATGTCTATGAATAAAGACTTTATCAGCCCCTAGAATATTATAGTCCGTTTCTCCTAGTCTGGAGTGTACTTCTCCTTTTAACCATTTTACAACCGAGTTACGATAATCGCGGTACCATACGCGGTCTCCCGGCGCGAACTGCCGGCGACTGCCGCCCGCGGCGCGCGCCTGCCGCGCCTGCTCGCGCCGCACGCGGTGCCCCAGCTCCGGCTTCAGACAGTCGAGGCGTGTGCGCAGTGAACGACCTTGTAATAATTTCGCGGGGCTCACACCGGTAGTACAGTGTTCGGTGTTACGATATACGAGTAGAAACCTATTAAGCGCGATATCGATATTCACACCCTGTACCAGTGCCTTTTTTATAACCCGTTTGCTCATTCTAACCGCATTCACAGCTGCGCCATTCGAAGCCGGGTGATAGGGTGCTGAAAATATGTGTTCTATACAGTTATCCTTAAGAAATAACTGGAATTCCTGACTAGTAAATGGCGGACCGTTGTCACTCACTCAACCGTTGTCACAAAAAATCGAGATGCAGTCGCGACCACGGGCGCTCTGGCCACAACCACGGGCGCGGCTCGTGTCGCTCCGGCGCGTCCGCCACGCGCGAGCACACCGAGCAGGCGCGGCACACGGCCTCCACCGCCTCGTCGATCCCCGGCCACCACACGTAGCTGCGAGCGAACTGTTTCGTCTTGGTGATCCCCATGTGAGCCTCATGTAACTCTGCGAGAACTTTCTCCCTGCAACTAGAAGGTACCACTACTCTGTGACCCCACATGACGCACCCCAGTTCCTCGTATAACTCTTTTTGTCTGTGAAAGTATGGTTTGATATCTTTTATTTCGATATCTTGCGGCCAGCCGTCTCGTATATAACCGAGGACCCGTCCTAGTATCGCGTCCCTCGCGGTTTCCCGCTTTAAACTATTATTGTCTATTAATAAGGCCTCTGACGCGAAATGTAAATAAGTTTGTTCCGGAAATTCTCGATTTTCCTCCGACCTACTCTCTTTATGGGTAGAAATCATTCGCGACAATGCATCCGCCACATTATCATTAGTTGAGACGTATTCGATATCGAAATCGTAAGCTGTTAATATTAAAGCCCATCTCTGTAATCTACTGGCCGTCATGCTAGGAATACCTTGGTGTGGACCGAATATTGTGACTAACGGTTTATGATCCGTCCGCAATGTAAACCGTCGCCCGTAAATATACTGGTGAAACTTTTTCACAGCAAATACAATAGCTAACGCCTCCTTTTGTATCTGACTGTAGTTGCATTCCGCGGCGGTGAGCGCGCGCGACACACACATGACAGGGCGCTCGCGGCCGGCCGCGTCGCGCTGCGCCAGCACGGCGCCGAGCCCGCGCGCGCTGGCATCACACGTCACCACTAACGGCGCGCCCGGCTCGTAGTGGCTCAGCGCGACCGCGTCACTCAAACGTCTCTTCACTACAGTGAAAGCCTGCTGTTCTAATTTACCCCATTTCCATGTCGAGTTTTTTTTTAGTAGTTCGTAAAGTGGCTGTAAAATGGTACTCAAATTGGTCACGAAACGGCTATAAAAATTGACCACTCCTAAAAATGACCGAAGTTCCGAAATATCTTTGGGTGGTGACATCAACAGAATCGATTCTATCTTGTCAGGATCGGGGTGGATTCCCTCTTTATTCATTACATAACCCAAATATTTCACTTTTTCTACAAAAAAATCACATTTTTCCCTTTTTAATTTAAGACCGTACTCTTTCAATTTATCTAGCACTTTACGTAAAGTATGTATATGGTTTTCGATAGTGTCCGAAGCGATCAAAACGTCATCCAAAAATACTGCGACCCCCTCGATATCTTTTAACAAGTTATCCATTATTCTTTGAAAAATTCCCGGACTGGATGCTAAGCCGAAAACAAGTCTGTTATACATAAACAAACCACGATGGGTGTTAATTACTGTGTACTTTTTGGTATCGTCAAGCTCGATCTGATTGTATGCCTGTGATAAGTCTATTTTGCTGAAAAATTTACTTCCCCCTAATTGCGACAATAAGTCGTCAATTTTAGGCACTGGGTACTTGTCGACACATAAGACACAATTGAGGGTTACCTTGTAATCCGCGCATATTCGAATAGCTCCATCCGATTTATTGACAATAACGAGAGGAGTCGCCCAGTCCGAGCACTCGACGGGCTCAATGACGCCCGCGCGCAGCATGGCGTCCAGCTCGGCGTCCACGCGCTCCTGCAGCGCGTAAGGCAGCGGCCGCGCGCGGCAGAACACCGGGGCCGCGTCCGCACGCACCGCCAGCCGAGCTCGCCCACCCGTGAAGCGCCCCAGCCCGCCGTCGAACAACTCAGCATAGCTGGAATACAATTCATTTACTGCATAAGATACATTCATGGCTGATTCGTTTAACCTGTTTACATTAAATTTTGGTACGTTGATATCAAGTTCTGACAACCACTGTCTGCCTAATAAAGTAGTAGTACCGTTATTAATAACATATAAGTCTAAAACTTTGCTAGACCGCCCATATGTCACATTAACCTCGCAGTAACCTAATGGCTTAATTTTTGTTCCATCATAAAAGGTTAGTGCAAAATCACATGGTAATAATGGTAAATGATTAAATGTATCTTCATACGTGGTTTTACTAATACACGACAACGCCGAGCCAGTGTCTATTTCCATGTTTAAGTTATGTCCACTCACTAATAAACACAAACTCACCGGCTTGTACTGTGACAGCGACATTTGCATCACCGGTTCTTCCTCGGGTGCCTCGTGGTAGTACCGTTATTAATAACATATAAGTCTAAAACTTTGCTAGACCGCCCATATGTCACATTAACCTCGCAGTAACCTAATGGCTTAATTTTTGTTCCATCATAAAAGGTTAGTGCTAAATCACATGGTAATAATGGTAAATGATTAAATGTATCTTCATACGTGGTTTTACTAATACACGACAACGCCGAGCCAGTGTCTATTTCCATGTTTAAGTTATGTCCACTCACTAATAAACACAAACTCACCGGCTTGTACTGTGACAGCGACATTTGCATCACCGGTTCTTCCTCGGGTGCCTCGTGGTACTCACTCAATGTCGCCCCATCGTCTGCATTGACATAATTTGTTTTCGGTCTCTGATTATGTCCTCCGCGACCGCTGTTCCGGCTTTTCTTTCCAAAGCCCTGTACATTCGCCGCGTTTCCGTTGTAGGCGCCCGGCGCCACCGACTGGTTATTTGTGAAACACACGCGTCGTAAGTGGCCCATCACGCCACACTTGCTGCATATGTAGGTTCTGAACTTGCACTCGCTGGCAACATGGTCAATACCTCCGCAAGCTCCGCATAGCGAACCGCGCACCTCCGCGCGGCCTGCGCCGACGCCGCCGCCACCGCCTCCCGCCACTGCGCTGTGCCGGGTATGGCGGGCTCGCTGGCCGACGCGCATGGCGTTCAGCCCCCCGTATGCCCCGCCGCTGCCCTCGCCGCGCAGCTGACCCGCGGCCTGCAATGACGTCACCGCTGCGCCCGACTCCACGAGCGCCGCGTCCCGCTCCGCTGCCTCCAGCGATCCCGCTAAAATCACTGCCTTGTCATAGGACAATAATTTTTCTTCCGCGAATAATCTCTGCCGTATGACGTCACTTCGAAGTCCGCACACCAACTGATCCCGTAAATTGTCCTGTAGGACTGCACCGAATTCACAATGTCTAGATAGTTTCTTTAATGCCGCCACGTAATCACTGATCGATTCACTGTCTGTTTGTCTTCTTTGCCTAAAGCGATAACGTTCCGCCATCAGAGACGGTTTCGGTTGCAAATGATTACGTAATAGTACAACTGCATCCAAATACGTAAGTTCCGCGGGTTTCTTAGGACTCGCGAGGGTGGATAACAGTTCATACGCACTTTCACCCATAACCGCGATCAAGGTCGGCAATTTAATTTCGTCCTTCACTGAATTTGCCACAAAATACATTTCTAGCCGCTCCACGTAAGCAGTCCAGTTACCGGTTTTCACGTCAAACTCACTAATGTTTCCGATCGACATTTTGCACGCTGATTGTTCGCAGTCTAAATTTTCCGTCTTTTCTATTTTCACGTATTTTTCGCCGATTTTCACCATTAAAATCCTCGTCGCCAGTGAGACAAAGGAAAACACGTCCGTACAGTTCAACCATTTATTGCGAGAGAGACAGAGGTCACAAACTACCTTCCTTATGCTAACAATAAGCTTACCCTACATTACAGAAATATATTCTGCTTAAAACACAAGGGTGTTATTAGCGAAATGGGAGCAATTTTCCTCAAATAAAAGTTATTAGATATCGCAACCGAGCCGCCTTGTGAGGGAACGCGGGTATGTGAGCCGCATAAATTTACCAAGACCTAAATATTGTACCATGGAGTGTAAGTGAGCAGATTTTGGACCTAGTTTTTCTTTTTTAGTTTTTTCTTTATAGGAAAGGGGCAATTAGAATGTAGAGGTTATTTCTAAAATTAAGTTTATCTTAGATTGTTACGCTGTGTATTTAAAGATCTATATAATAAATACACTATTTATTTAATGAAACATTTAATATCCTATTAATAGAAAAAAATCCAATATAGAAAAAATAGAGATTATGCATAATACTTATCGAAAGTCACTCTCTTAATAGTATGTTATTAACTTAAATTAATTTTTTTGAGCGCTCAAACTAGCTTCGACGCAGGAAGTCGGTGGATGGCAGGTGGCTCAGGACCGTGATTTGTGGCATTATTTAGGTCTATGTTCAGCAATGGACTGGTGAAGGGCCGAAATGGTGATGATGATAATATTTTTTTTAAATATTGTTTATAGTCCAACCGTACCTACATTTCTGAAACTATAGTTTGACAGTTATACAAAAACTAACTATCCGCCCCGGCTTCGCACGTGTGATTTCTGGATCTCGATAACAGCACCACCTACCGGGTCCAATTGTGAATCTTAAACTACTATCGAATCAACTTAATCACACACACAAAATTTCATCAAAGTCAATCCAGTGATTTAGTAGGAGTTCATTCACATACACATGGACATAAAAATTATACATATAAAGATGTGTTACTTAACACTTCACCTCAACCGCTACGGACGGAAAATAAATTAAATCAATGTTTTAAGCTGCATTTTATTATTACATAAGATCGTTCACTAATAAAAAACTAGATACACAATCAGCGACAAGAAATGGCCTTACCGAATGAGCGCGCACTCGAACATTTGGGTGCGATTTTAATCCGTACGTAGCTTTGTGAATACAACTTTAAACAATGCCGTTAAGGTTGAATTTACATTAATGTATATTTATTTAATCTAACATTAAAAATACGAGTAATTGTGTATCTAGTTTTTTATTAGTGGTCGATGTTACATAACATATAATAAAATAGAACATTTAACATTACTTAAAGTATTTTAATTTAATATTTTTAAAATGTTTTTTTAATAAACTGTTTTAAAATAAACTTTACATTCGTCCAATACCCAAACATGGGACACAGCATCCTTTTACCAGATTAAACATAGTAAGCGAGATGAGGCATAGTAAGTTACATATTTATTTTAATAATAACCTTTTTAGATTTTAAAGAAATTTACGAGTTTCTTCCAACATTTAGTGGGCCTAGCCTTATAACAAGGCAATCAAAATATTGGAATTTTAAAAAAAACTGTGATTCATCCATAAATCATTAGGCCATACATTTAGATTTTTATAGAATAAAGGTGACAAACAAGCACGCAGTTCACCTGATGTATAGTGGATATTGTGGTTGATAGACAAGTATAGAGTTTCCCTCGATTAAGAATCAAAATTCATATGAGTTATACCTTTGAAGTCTTAGAAGGAACGCCTCGTTTCCAGTGAAAATCATTTTCAGTTGTATTTTAAGCATACGTAAATTTTTATTTTTATTTAAATAGATAAATTGACACCTTTAAATAACATCGACTGTTCAAACTGCACTAAAACGAATTTTCTGCCACAAAAGACTTTCAAAGTTATCCACTAAACGTCTTCCAAACCACAGCATGAATAAATAACATTATTAGACTTCCGCGTTGTTTAAAATAATGTCAGAATTTAACGCAACTGGAGTGACTTCCTAGAGTACTTTAGCTTTAAATACTCTAGCTCATCTCTGTAGCAGATTAATATGAATTGTAGAGGTTATACCACGAAAAGATAATGTCGTAAAATAATTCGTGTTTGGGGGTTTATTCCGAGTCGAGTTAGCTCACGAGCTAATCGCTTGTATTTTGCACAGTACTCAAGCAAGCCGGGTTCGAAATTCAAGTGCTGATTTACCAAGTGCTCGATAGGGAAGGAATACTTTTATACGTGTTTTATACGTGGTAGAGCCATGCTGCAGCTATATCAATAGTACAATTGTAGCACAAATGGGTCGGCTCAACCGGGGAAGGACCATGCTCTCACAGAATACCAGCGTAAAATAGCAGCTTAATGCTGTTTTGTTTCGTTTGGTGAGTGTAGAGAACCGAAGATTGTTTTTACTGGAAAAGAGGCATTCCATTTTAGTTCTCACGGCTGACAACGCATCTGCATTTTATTCGCAAACGAGGATAAATGTCTATGGACCATAGCAACCGCTTACCATCAGGTGGACTGTGCTAATTTGTCACCCTTATCCTATAAAAAAAAAACAATCGCAATACCAGATGTCTTGAACCTTGGACGTTATTAATATATAACGACGAAATATATACCAAGTAAACGCAATAATACACAAATTAGACATGTTTCATTCGTAAACGGTTCATTTGACCCGTGTCGTATCAAAGTATTGATGATTTGTAAACATAAAAATATTGATGATTGCAATTACATTTGTTTAAGGTTCCGGATCAAACGATTGATAGGACCAACGATCAAAAAGTATAGTAACATACGACGACCGATATTATCTAGCGAGTCTCACAGATCACAGAGTACATTCCATGCAATAAATTATTATACTTGATGCGAAAAACTACTTCACCAAAGTGTTCAATTTCTAATATTATCGATGATGTTTATCACATTTTGATAGAATGTGCCCAGAACTCAAGAGAAGGAGCAAATTGTAATATACAAATTGTCCTTAATTGGTAGTAGTAGTAATAGTATTTTATCGGACACGTTATCAGATGATGCCAAAAAACTGTATTCGTTAGTTAAGAGATTAAGTAACTAGTAGGTATAATAAGTTTATTTGTTAATAATTATTATATCTAAGATTTTTTGTAACCACCAGGGCGGCATAATCGCATCAGCGACAAAGCCCTTTATCTATGAATAAAAAAGATCACAGAGAACTGAAACTCGACAAATCCATTTGAATGATCGACCCGAATGACCCGGTTCGTAAGACGCTTCAATACTTGAATGATCGGGTCACGTAGAAATGAATGAATGACACATGTCTTACACAAATAATATGTGATATACAGTCAAACGAAAGCCATATATATCTGGCATTTCTCAAAGTTGCTTCTTTCGAAGCAGAGGACAAAACGGCGCACTGGATACTCTTCCGTCCCCACCACATGGTCAATATCCATTACAGTCTCTAAGCAGTTTCCTGCTGAACACAAACATCCACCATAGATTGCCTCAATAGATGCATGTATGTCATAGGTTTCACGCTAGCCACATTGGCAACTACAGTTTTTTTTTTAAATTATTTGGAAATTTTATTAGGAAAATGCCGATGCGCAGCACCTGATTTATTTCTCTACGTCACCTATTATAACATCCACGGGATGACGTTTTGAAGCATTTCTTACCAGTTTGTCATACCATGTAGTAGGGGGCTGCCATTCAAATTACTTATTAGTACGAAACTGTCACTCGAAAAACTGACTTCCTGCTTCGATCATTGACGGTTCTTCAAGCTAAAAGCCCGGTCTATTGTCACTTCAGCTTACTGATTTATTGGGATATGTTGGTCACTCTTGTTTATTTGTTTTGTGTTTTAAGAAATCGTTACCTCCACACTAGGATTTTCTCCTGTATCGTGGGGGCAGTTTACATACATAAATTTCATAGGGACAAACATCCAGACAAGCCATACAAATTTTCCGAGCGGGATTCGAACTCGCAGCTTTTAGCGCTGCAATTTATTTCTAAGTCACTGCGTAGTGCTTCCACGTTACTTTGTATAAATATTTTTGTGTAAAACGCCCTTTAAGAACATGTTGTGTACGAGTAGACATCCAAGACAAATATATTCTTTTATCTGGATTATAAAGGTATGATGTGTAATAAGAAAAGTTTAGATACAAGTATAATACTTGTTTTATTTAGAAGACGTACATATTTTGTTAATATTTTCTTCTAAATAACAAGTCCTAGCGGTTGTGAGTATAATGGATCACTAAGAGATTAAATTTTTCTCTCGTGGGTATATTATATTTTTTTTTATCTATACACATAAATAAAACTGAAGTGTCTGTAATATTGAAAGAAACTGGCTTGTATTTAGTTCAATAGGTTATTTGTGTGCTATTATGACTTTATCTTAAAAATTTTGTCCGTCCGTCTATCTGTCTCGCTGTCTGTTCGGATTAATCTTCGGAATATCCGAAACGATTGTGATGAAACTTTACGAACAAGTAGAGAGTAATACGAATGTCTAGGCTATATTTTAGGCGAAAAACTTGTTTTTTTTTAAATATTTTATTACATAAAAGTTTAGTACGACTTTATCTTATACTGATTTTTCCAAATAATAAAAATATGAAATAAAATGAAAGTTTGTTGACGAATACATCACCTTCTTGACATACATTCTCCCTACCTACAGATTAATTCCTAAACTTCTAATTTTTTTTATAGGATAGAGTGACAAACGAGCACACAGTCCACCTGATGGTAAGTGGTTGCTGTGGCCCATAGACATCTACATTTATCCTCAATAAAGAATCAAACTGCAGATGCGTTGTCACCCGTGAGGACTAAGATGGAATGCCTTTTTTCCAGTAAAAAGGGTCTCCGGTTCTCTGCACTCACCATACGAAACATAGCAGCATTAAGTTGCTATTTTACGTTGGTATACTCTGAGAGCGTGGTCCTTCCCCATTCTTGATACGACTATATATATGCAAAATGTTGTACCTGAATGTCTTCTCGTATACAACTGACATTGATAAAATTGACGGCTCCATGGCGCAGTGGCTTAGCAATCAGTTGCAGTGCCTGGGGCCGCGGCTTCGAATCCCTCACGGAACAAGTATTTGTATGGCCTACAAATAGTTGTTCCGCGTCTGGATTTTTGTCCTTGGGCTATTTATGTCTGTAAACTGCCTTCACGATACAAGAAAAAATCCTAGTGTGGACCTCCACCTTAACAAAAAAACAAATGAAAGAATATAATATGTTTTTAAAAGGGCGTTTCATACAAAACTTTAATTTTAGTACTACCATCTTGACTAACCCTTCTATTTTGCAGGTGAATCATCGACAGTGCCAGCGCGCACTACGCCCACCTCAATATCCGCCCCACTTGCTGTCCCAATGACAGCACCGCTCGTCGTTCCACTAACAACGCCTTTAGCTACTCCGGTACGTATGAAACTATTTTAATCAATGCAACATCTACTGTCAACAACTCGAAGATATCATTTTAATCGCATATTCATAATATTTTTCAGTTTATTTTCAATACCAGCAATTAATAAAAGATAGTTACGAGCAAGTACAGGGATCTTAAGGATCTATACATGCTTGATCTAACGCTTTGGCGTCCATCGTTTGTTTAAGCCCAGCGTAAGAGGTAATAGTAATAGTCAAGGACAATCAAATAAAGTCTGACTGAAAAACAAAATCTTTGGTCTAATGTTTGTTCCAGCTGAGATGTAATGTAGTAGCGGATTAGTGGAGGCACTAAGATCACGCCATCATGATCAGGTCTCACGTCGTTTTTCTTTTTTGGAATAAGTGTAACGAACGAGCACACAGTCCACCTGATAGTAAGTGGTTGCTGTGGCTCATAGACATCTACATCTATCTTCGTTTGCGAATTAAAATGCGGATGCGTTGTCAGGTGTGACGACTAATACTTATTAATAATTACACATAGAAATATCAATTAAAACCTAAGTTTGTTACGAAATCTATGATAAAAACTGTTTTATTTAATTTATACAATATTAACTATATTTAAATGTATAATTGTCCCGCAACCACGCTTTCAACATATTTTTAAATATTTCTTTATTACCACATTCGTTTTCAGAAAATATCTCATTGAAGATATATGGTACTAGATATTTTCTCGTCTTTTTGCTCTAATAATTCTTAACCCTATGTTCAACATATGCATTTCGAAAAGTAATTCAAGATGGAATGCCTCGTTTCCACTCCGGTTCTCTACACTCGCCATATGAAACACAGCAGTGTTAAGCTGCTATTTTACGCTGGTATTTTGTAAGAGCGTGGTCCTTCCCCGGTTTTGCCGACCCATTCGTGCTACAACTATACTATTAATATAGCTGCAGTATGGCTCTATCACGTAATACGCCATCATAATGCTATAAAAATGTTCGGTGTAAAAATTTACAAAAATAAAAATTATGAAGTGTGTGGAGGAATAATAAAAACCATCACCCATTTAATCCCGTGAGTGTCGTAAAAGGCGACTATAAGAAACGTGAGAAAATTTAGTACTATACTAATTTTATTTTTATTTTTTTTTATTTATTTATTCTTTATTGCATTCCTTAAAACAAAAGAATACAAAGGGCGGACTTAATGCCTTGAGGCATTCTCTACCTTTTGTATTTTACTCTTCGTTAATTTTTCTTTAAAATCATCTATGGGAGACGATGTTGCCTTTTTAGCCTTTCGCACAGGTGTATGTCACGACATCTTCAAAAAGATAATGTAGGCTCATTCATCACGGGCATATGACATTTGACAGGGTACACACACTTAGCCCTTTTAAATATGCATTACGCAGTATGTATTATTTCATCTTTTGTGCGCGGCTCACGAACTCTGAAGTTGTGAGTTCGATTGCGTCATTCGATTATTGTCGTGAACCACTCCTTACACATGCATTTGACCTTTGACCTACGGGGTTGGCCAAGACGATATTCTACGATTGTTAACGCTATAGAAATCTTTAAAAATGAAAGCTATATTGTTTTTTATCTTTTTTAAAAACATTACCCCCACACTAGGATTTTCTCCTGTATCGTGGAGGCAGTTTACAAACACAAATTGCACAAGGACAAACATCCAGACCCGGAACAATTATTTGTAGGCCATACATATACTTGTTCCGTGCGGGATTCGAACCCGCACCCCCAGACGCAGCAACTCATTGCTAAGACACTGCGCCACGGAGCCGCTAATATTGTGGTTGTAGCACGACTGGGTCGACTCGACCAGGGTTAACTCTCATAGAATACAAGCGTTAAATAGCAGCTTAAGGCTGCTGTGTTCCATATAGGGAGCGAAGGGAAACGGTGCCTATTTTAAATGGAAGCGAGGCATTTCATTTCAGTTCACAGGAGTGACAAAGGATCTGCATTTTGATTCTTAATTGAGATTAATGTAGATGTCTATGGGCCACAGCATCCACTTACCATCAGGTGGACTATGATCTCGTTTGTCACCCTTATTCTATAAAAAATACCAGATGTTGCGCTTCTTTGACGCTAATCTCGTCGCTAGTCTGGATATTTTACGGCAGGTTTATACTAGATGGTTACATAGTCGGTAATCGCTTATCGTGAGCCATAAGATCATTTTTGCATATCTCATAAATGATTTTGGCATATCTCATAAGAGGTAACTCTTTCAAAACCCACGAGACGAAATGTGGTAATGAATTTGTTTACGTCACTATCAGATGATCATTTATTTATTTATTTATTATATGGACAACAAAATAGATAACAATCAAAATACATTACAATATAATATAAATATAACAGTTTTGTGCCAGATTGTTATCCTAAATATGTTGACACATAATTTTTATATGAAATACAGGAGATCAACTCTACGCTTTGCAAAGTTTATGACATACATAAGTACAGTAAACAAAATATAAAAATATACAAATAAGAAACTTAAAACCTATGTGATTTGGGAATGAGTGTGCATAAGTGTATACTGTTTCACTGCTCTTTTGAATATCCTGGATCTTGGGTCAAAATGTTCCATGCCGGAGCTTTTCATGGATATCTCGTATTATTTCACTTTACTGCTGAAATAGAAATAGAAATAAACAAAACTAGTTTTTTACGGATTTTCTTCCGTACATTAACTTATTTTTTATTCCCGACATTTCTAGCAATTTTTCAGCACCCATGTCTACGGGGGGACTGTGACGCGAACACTGCTACTAAACTAATTAACTAGTTTCATTTAAACATGTAGTGTTCGCGTAAACATAATAAATAATTATAAAACTTTTTATTTACTTTAATTTATAAATAATACTTATTGAAAGGAATTCTTATGTATTATATAATTTATCACTGGTTCGAAAAGAAATAGTGAGAAGCCAAGCGGGATATTTTTTAAAAGAACATTTTAGAATAATATATGCCGTGTAGTGGCGGTTAAGAATATCCACTACCCCATATCTTCCCGTGGGTGTCGTAAAAGGCGACAAAGGGACACAGGCAGGAGATGGGCAGCAGCATCTTCCTGGTAACGGCAAAATACAATAAAAAACTGCGGTTGCCAACCCGCTCGCCAAGCGTGGCAACTATGGCAATATACCCCCATAATGAAAGTTACGAAGAGACGGCCCCCAGTCCCCGGCGGCCCCGCTATTCCTGGCTACGGTGGCGACCATGGTAACATTTTAACAGTGGTAGAGCCACGCGGCAGCTTTTGCTGTCGCACGGATGGGCCGGCTCGAACCGGGGTGGTACCACGACCTCACAGAAAACCAGCGTGAAGTAGAGGTTTACCTCTGCGTTTTGCTTGGTGAGTGCAGGTGGCCGGAGGCCCTTTTTACTGGAAATGAAGCATTCCATCTTAGTCTTCACGGGTGACAACGCATCTACATTTTGATTTGTAATAGAGGAAAGATGTAGATGTCTATGGGCCGCAGCAACCACTTACCATCAGGTGGACTGTGTGCTCGTTTGTCACCCGTATCCTATAAAAAAAAAAAACGGCGGGGCAGGGGGTGCTAAGAATCTCCGGTGGAGGTTCGGTTGCCACCTACAACGACTCGACCTGGCAACATACAACGCACGCACCCTGAGGACTGACGAGAAGATTGTGGAGCTGGAAGAAGAGATAGACAAGTTACGCTGGCATATTATAGGATTATCCGAAGTCCGAAGAGAGGGGGAAGACACTGTAATCCTCGAATCCGGCAACTTGCTCTATTACCGGGAGGGCGACCATCTGTCCCAAGGAGGTGTCGGATTTATCGTCCACAAGTCTCTCGTTAACAACGTTGTAAAGATTGAGAGTGTGTCGAGGAGGGTTGCGTACCTTATACTCAGAATCACCAAACGGTATTCGTTGAAGGTCATACAGGTTTACGCACCAACCTCGGCACACCCCGATGAGGAGTTGGAGGAAATGTATGAGGATATCTCTAGAGCCATGCATTCCTCCAAAACCCAATATACGGTGTTAATGGGAGACTTCAGTGCAAAACTAGGCACAAGAGAGAACGGTGAGCTGAAAGTGGGGAAATTTGGAATAGGGCAACGGAACCCAAGGGGCCAGCAGCTGGCCGACTTCATGGAGAAAGAGGGACTCTTTATGATGAACTCTTTCTTCCAGAAGCGGCCCCACAGGAAGTGGACCTGGTCGAGCCCCGACGGTTCGACAAAAAATGAGATTGACTTCATTATGACGACCAAACGACAACTGTTCAGTGATGTCTCAGTGATCGCGAGGGTGAAAACCGGCAGCGATCACCGAATGGTTAGAGGCACACTGAAACTAAACGTTAAGTTGGAGAGGTCTCGTCTAATGAAGTCAACGCTCCGTCCCCCTCGTGCTCTAGTCCAAAGTCCCGAAACCTTTCAGCTCAAGTTACAAAACCGTTTTCAGTGCCTAGAAGACTGCAATGAAGTGGACGATTTGAATTACAAGCTCGTGGAAACTGTCCATGCGGTCGGAGCTAAGTTCTGCAAGACCCCAAAAGAACACAAAAACTCTCCGATCACACTCTTAATCTCATGGCTGTTGGAAGGGAGATCAAGCTACATTCTTCAACAGATTTGGCAGCATACAGGCAACTGAACAGACACATCTCCAAATGCATGCAACGGGACTTACGCAACTTCAATACAGCTCGTATTGAAGAAGCGATCAAGCGGAACCAAGGCTCCAAAGTCTTTGCCAGAGATCTGTCTGCCAGAAAGAGCCAACTGTCAAAGCTGAAGACCGAATGTGGCAGCATCGTTTCCGGGGCACCTGAGATTTTGCGTGAGATTGAGAAGTTCTATGGGCAGCTGTACACGTCATCGTTGGAGCCACACGCAAGTGTGAGTAACGATCCAAGAGCGAGTCTTATACGACATTATTCCGATGATATCCCGGACGTCAGTCTGAGCGAGATTAGAATGGCTCTCCAGCACCCTAAAAACGGCAAGGCCCCAGGCGAGGATGGAATTACAGCGGAGCTTCTGAAAGCGGGTGGAAAACCGGTACTTGAAGTCCTTCAGAAGCTCTTTAATTCCGTCCTCCATGGTGGCATTACACCGGAGGCGTGGAGCAGAAGTGCGGTGGTCTCGTTCTTCAAGAAAGGCGACAACGCTCTCTTGAAGAACTACAGACCGATTTCCCTTCTGAGCCGCGTCTACGTGCTGTTTTCGAGAGTCATTACGAATCGTCTCGCGCGCAGACTTGACGACTTCCAGCCTCCCGAACAAGCCGGTTTCCGAAAAGTCTTTAGCACCATAGACCACATACATACCCTACGGCAAATTGTACAGAAGTCCGAGGAGTACAATTTGCCACTATGTCTGGCGTATGTGGACTATGAGAAAGCCTTTGATTCCGTCGAAATTTGGGCGGTGCTGCAGTCCCTTCAGCGGTACCAAGTTGACTGTCGGTATATCAAAGTGTTGAAGTGCTTGTACAGTAGGGCTACGATGGCTATCCGAGTACAGAACCAGAGTACGAAACCTATCCAATTGCAGAGAGGTGTAAGACAGGGTGACGTCATATCCCCGAAACTCTTCACCGCTGCATTGGAAGACGTTTTCAAGCTTCTGGACTGGAAAGGTTACGGTATCAACATCAATGGCGAGTACATCACTCACCTTCGATTTGCCGACGATATAGTCCTTATGGCAGAATCGCTGGAGGACCTAAGCACTATGCTCAATGACCTCAATAGTGTTTCCCAACGGATAGGTCTTAAGATGAACATGGACAAAACAAAGATCATGTTTAATGTCCATGTCACACCTATGACGGTAGTTGTTGGAAACACTAAGCTCGAAGTTGTTGACGAGTATGTTTACCTGGGACAAATAGTCCGACTAGGGAAGTCCAACTTCGACCGAGAGGTCAATCGACGGATTCAACTTGGTTGTCAGCGTTCGGGAAATTACGGCACATCTTCTCGTCAGGTATACCTCAAAACTTGAAAACGAGACTGTACACCCAGTGCGTGTTGCCAGTGATGACATACGGAACTGAAACCTGGTCCTTCACTGCTGGCCGGATAAGAAAGCTCAAGGTCGCTCAGCGAGCTATGGAGAGGGCTATGCTCGGAGTTTCTCTGCGTGATAAACTCAGAAATGAGGATATTCGCAGTAGAACCAGAGTTACCGACATAGCCCAACGGATTAGTAAGCTGAAGTGGCAATGCGCCGGCCATATAGCTCGAAGAACCGACAACCGATGGGGAAGAAAGGTTCTCGAGTGGCAGCCTCGTACCGGCAAGCGAAGTGTAGGGCGTCCCCCCACTAGATGGAGTGACGACCTGGTAAGATATGCAGGAAGTCGATGGATGCAGGTGGCTCAGGACCGTGCTTTGTGGCATTCTTTGGGGGAGGCCTATGTTCAGCAGTGGACTTGTGAAGGGCTGTAATGATGATGATGATGATGATATTATGTTAAACAATGAACATCACTAAAACAAATTAGAAATACCAAGGTAGCGATCACCTTATTCCGTATTGTAAATATTATTTTGAAAAAATAGCCCTAACCCAATAGTGATATATCTCACATTTTTACAGATAAGCAAACAATTGCCACTTCAACAAGAATCCGTATTTTGTATTTTTTTTTCTAGCCGATATTTTCTTATAAACTGCCTATTGACACTCCTTTAGCGTGTCAGCTTTAAGTTCGCTTCAATTGAACTTTATCGAGTCCTCGACAATAGTGTAGACAATCCAATGGGTTTTAGGGCGATAGTATCGACATCGAGCTGATGTAATGCGGTCTGAGCCACACCCCGCACTCAACTAAACTGGAAACGCGCACAGCATTGATTGGATGGACACATTACCGCAATCCGCTCTATTATCTTATTGGGTTTAGAAAAAAATAGCTTTTAATAAAATGTAAAAGCCGAATTCAATCTTAAAAAAGGATAAAATTATTTTACAATCCGAGTTCGGTTCTAACAAGCAGTACAAGAAGAACTTAAGACTTGTTGACTTCAGTCTTTAAAGTCGGGTTTTATATTTTATTAACTGTGATTTTTTTTAATATTTTAAAAACACTGATGAATTTCGTCCAAATAAAAGTTAGTTAAAGTTAAGTTACAGCCTATATACGTCCCACTGCTGGGCACAGGTTTTCTCTAATTTCTGTGAAGGTTTTAGGACAAGGAAATATCCGTCGTGATGCGTATGCGTATTGGCGACCTTCATATGTTTTCGAAATATTTTTTTCCTTATTTCTCAGAAAACATGTAGGTTTCTTTACGATGTTTTGCTTAGCCGCCAAGCTGATGGTAAATGAACACTTAAAATTGCAATTAACAATTTCATAGGTACCGGCAGGTATCGAGCCAGGGTTGCTCGCGTGTTGTGAAATTTACAGCGAGCGCTTAGATGAGCCACCACGGATCTAAATAATTGTCTAAATAGTTATTTGATTCCTTATATTTTAACAAACTTTGTGGTAGAATTTTTTTTCGGCAAATTTCTATGGAACCACCCCTGCAGTATAAATCATTTCATAAAAATGTCTAGATATCACGTAACGTGGCTAAAAATTCAAATGTTCAAAGTAATTATGTCGTAGAGCCATGCTGCAGCTATATTACTGGTATAGTTGTATCACGAATGGGTCGGCTCGACCGGGGAAAGACCACGCTCTCATAGGAGCATTTAAGCGCGCTTACCATGCGTAATGGCGAAGTGTTCAGCCTCCGTAATTACTTTCTAACGAGAGCGGATGATCCATACTATAGGGACGTTATTTCTTGTGATAAAGGACTTATTCCTCTATCCTTAGCCAACGAGCAATGGCAAGACCCGGCAGTACAGAGCATTTCCGACCGGGAGACCGTATGGAAGGAGAAAGAGCTCCACGGGAGGTTCTACAAGGCCCTACATGAGCCTTTCGTAGACACAGTCGCCTCCCTCCACTGGCTACGTTTCGGTGACCTCTTTGGGGAAACTGAGGGCTTTGTGTGTGCAATACAGGATCAGGTTATTAAGACCAACAATTATCGGAGATACATCCTAAAGGATGGCACCGTCGACATCTGTCGAGCTTGTCGCCATCCCGGTGAGTCACTTAGGCATGTCATCTCTGGTTGTTCGGCGCTTTCTAACTCTGAGTATTTGCACAGACACAACCTAGTAGCCAGGATTCTACACCAGGAGCTCGCTCTGAAATACGGTCTCGTGGATCGGAAACTGCCATATTATAAGTACTTGCCGGAAGCCGTGCTCGAAAATGACCGCGCCAGGCTCTACTGGGACCGGGCCATCATCACAGATAGGACTATTCTTGCGAATAAGCCTGATATTGTGCTGATGGACCGGGCACAGTCAAGGATATTTTTGGTCGACATTACCATTCTTTATGACGAGAACCTCGTGAAAGCCGAAACAGATAAGCTGACAAAATATCTGGACCTGGCTCAAGAGGTGACCGACATGTGGGGTGGTCTGCCGGCCGAAATTATTCCTGTGGTCGTTTCTGCGAACGGGTTAATCCTAGTTAGCCTCTCGGGTCATCTGAGGCGACTGGGACTCCGTGACGGACCGCTCCAAGCTCAAATGCAGAAGGCGGTGCTCCTCGATACCGCCCGCATCGTCCGCCGGTTTCTTTCTCTTTCCCCCTAACCCTCGGCCGTTTGGTCTTCCCTGCCGAGGGCTTCCATCTGGTTGGGTTTTTATATATTTATGTAATTTTTATGTACTTATTTTATTTTATTGATATTAATGTAAGTTTATCATTTTCATTTTCAATTATATATTTATACAACCCAACCAGATGAGAAAACTATACAAATACCCCATAAATATTTTTATTTCAGTAACTAAGTCTATTACAAATATTAGTTGTGGGAACTCCCCTTTAGGCAAAACATCGCCTGTGTTAGGAAGAACCGCTCTTTTTATATATCAGTTACATAAAAAACTAAATTACAACGAATATACACTAAAACAAGCAAGTTTTCATATATTATTATTATAACTTTAGATATTATATTAGATTTATTTATTTATTTAACTTCCTTCTGCTCGCCCGCGGCGTGTGTGTGCGTGCGTGTGCGTGTATGTGTGTGTGTGTGTGTGTGTGTGTGTGTGTGTGTGTGTGTGTGTGTTTGTGTGTGTGTGTTAGTTTTTAAGTATCAGTTCTGTCTCAATGTAACTTTTTGATTTTAGCCAATTCAAAACTGTTTTCTTACAATCTTTTTTATTAAGGGGGAATATGTTAAGATACTTATTTATTTTATTGTAGATTGAGGCAGACTGCATATAGTACTGCCGTCTTGCAAAATCTGATTTTACTGTGGGAACAAAGGCAACTTTATAGTTTCTTCTCCTGGTTAGCAACTTAGCATCAAAGGGAAGATATTTGTGCATTCTAAAAACAGTGTCCAATATGTTTAGTTTCCTAGCTGATAGTAGATTAGCTTCCCGGTATAGATTTTCAGTGGGGTATCGATATGGTTTTTGAAGCATTACTTTTATCAGCAACCTTTGAGCTCGTTCCAGACATAGTAGAGATGTTTTAGCAGCTGAGCCCCACACTGATATGCAGTATACCAGTATGGATTGGGCGAATGCAACATATGTTTGAGTAAGTAATTCTTTACTCGCAATGTGACGTAAAGTTTTGAAAGTCCAGATCAGCTTTCTCACTGACGCTGGTCGACGAGAATCCCTAAGTATTTAGCATAAGCGACCTTATCTATTCCAGTACACGAGCAGTCAGCATCAGACGGGTCACCACACTTGTGAATTTTTATGTTATAATTTGCTGGGGGTTGAGTTGAGATGGTTTTACTGAAACAGATATATTGAGTCTTAGCTGCATTTAAGGTAAGGAAGCTTGTGTCCAACCAGGATGCTATTTTTGACAGGGCGTTTTCTGCCGATATTTTTACATCAACACGATAGCTGTATCATCTGCGTAAGAAAATACAGTACCATTGGATAGTTTCAGAAGACAGAGATTATTTATATACACCAGGAAAAGCGTTGGTCCCAGCACGCTCCCCTGTGGGACACCGAATGTTAAAGTGGCTTCCTGGCTAGTGTGGTTGCCTATTCGAACACGCTGCTTTCGGTTAGTAAGGTAATCTTTGAGTTATTTGAGAGGAGTACCTCTCACCCCTACTTCCTCTAGTCTATTTAACAAGATGGGCACCGACACTGTGTCGAATGCCTTCTTTAGATCGAGCATTACTACCAAACATTTGTTCCTAGAATCCACTTCTTTCACTACTAGAGTTGTAAGAGCCTGTACAGCATCTACAGTCGATAAGCCTTGTTGAAAACCAAATTGATTTTTTGCTATGATGCTATATTTTGTCAAGAATTTTGTGAGTCAAATATTAATTAATTTTTCTAGAAGCTTAGACACTGATGAGAGAACAGAGATTGGTCGGTAGTTACAGGGGTCACTTTTGCTGCCATCCTTATATATAGGTGTTATTAAAGCTTGCTTGAGTACAGTTGGAAAAATTCCCTGTTCGAAACACAAGTTGGCCATATGGGAAATAATTGGCGCAATTTCATTTAGAGCGAGTCTTAGAAAAGAAGTTGGGATATTATCCCATCCCGGGGAGCTACTTAGTTTCATAGACTTAACAACTTCACATATTTCAGCACAATCAGTATCATATAAGACAAATGATGAAACCTGTTTTGTGTTTGTGTTATGTTTCACTGTCGGAGAATTTAAGATTTTAATTTTTTCTGCTAGGTCTTTTCCAATATTTGTGAAATAGGTGTTAGTGATATCTACCGATGCCTGTGGAGACGACGTTGCATGCAGGAGTTCAAGGTTATGGGTTTTGGGGGATTTACGTTGCGTTATTCCGTTTATAGTATCCCATAACTTTTTAGGGTTTTTTGAGCTTTGGTCAGCTGGTCTCGATCATAGTTCCTTTTCAACTTTTTTAAAATAGAACTGCAATAGTTACGGTACCTTTTATATATTATTTTTAAAGTCTCATTATATGGGTCAAGTTTTAGCCTTCTTTGCATGTCATTTCTGTTTCTGATGCAGCGTAGCATATCTGGAGTAACCCAAGGTTTTAAGATACTTTTGTTCGCTGAGATGAAAGTAATAGTTGTATTTAATTTTAGGCTCTGTTGCAGTCTTTCTATTAAAAGTTCAGTTATAACATTAGGGTCAGTATATTGTAATAGATCAGGTAATTTAGTTGTTTTTAAAAATTCTAGGGCTTGTTCGTAGTTGATTTTAGTTATAGTTTTGTTATTTATTTTTGGTTTATCAGGGCAGGATATTTTTAGAAAGATCATCCTGTGATCAGTGATAGTGGCATCGAGTACAGCAATAGTGACTATTGATGTGCATAATCTAGTTTTAGAATAAAATGATCGAGGCAATTAGGTCCTCTCGTTGGGATGGAGTGACCTGGAAGGAAGCCCTGTGAAGCTAACGTTTCCAGGTAATTGTGTCTATTATTGCGTTCATAGGGTTGTCGTCATGTCTATAGATTAGATTTATATTAATGTCGACGGTTACGATAATATTTTTAGTACCTTTAATAAGTTCCAGGTGAGTACATAATGAGTTAATGAATTGCTCGGCTTTGCGATTAGAGGGTGAACGATAAATACCAAGAACTGTAAGTTGAGGTAAAGATATCTGCAGGCACGACGCATGTTTTAGATAGACTTCAGATACGTGAGCTTCCTCAGTGGATTTGACATAGGCGACAACACCAGCAGATTGATTTAGATGTTTAAATATTTGAAAAGAATTATAACCGATTATCTGAGGGATGTGTTTATCAGGGTTCAATTTGCATTCACTAAGGATGATAAGATCAGAGTTGAGGTCAAGGGGGAATACGTTTACTTGAAAGTCATCAAAATTAGCATATATACCTCTAATATTTTGGGATAATATCGTAAAGTCTGTATTTTGTACTGTGATAATATTCTTTAGATTTCCAATTTTACATTCAAAGTTAGAAAACGTGCCAGAATTATCTATTGCATTAATATTATTGAGAAAGTGATTCATGTTTTGTTTTAAGAATTCTTAATTCGTTAGCAGTCTGTGGTAAAAAATAAATATTATCAGTATTATGTGGTACAGATTTTAGAATTGTATATGGTCTGAGACAAGTGTTCCTTTGTGAATGTGTAATGATTGAGATATTTGAAGTTGTTGTGTAGTAAATAAGTGCAATTATTTTGTGTAAATGATATTTGTGTACGAGCAGATACTAAAATAAAATAACTTACAAGAGATGAAGACGAAAACAGCCAGATGATTTTTGACTCTAGTCATTTCAACTGCAATAAGTTTTGCACCTGTTGTTCACTTCTAACTAAGACTACTGGTGTGTTTTCACTTTTTCTAACATAGACCCGGCCATGAGCGGTCCAGCAGAATTTGTACTCATTCGATTTTACCAGGTCTCGTGCGAGGAAGTGGAGTCGGGCACCTTTGGCGGTCAACTGTTCGGAGATGTATATAGGTGTGTACTCGTTTTTGGTGTGTCCCAAGTGCTTCGCACAGAGTTTCTCTTTGTGCCTTATATTGAATGTCTTGGTGGATCTTAAGAAGTCTTTCTTTAACATAGTGGACGATAATTCTACAACAATTGGGCTATTGTTTTCACCTTTCTTGTTTTTAACTCTGTAGATATCTCTTATATCTGCCTTTGTAATGGTATGGCCTACATTCTCCGATAGCTTCATTATCTTATTTAACAATTATTTCTCACTTTCATTGGCAACTTTCGGAGCATTTTTAATCTTTATGTTTGATTTTCTATTTTCTCTCTGCAGGTCCTCAACTTTTTCTTCCAAAAAAGTTACGTATTCCCTATCTTTCTTGGCTTGAAGCTCGAATCCGTCTAACTTCTTTTTCAGCTCTTCGTTTTGGGCAGCGAGGAAAGCCATCGATTTTTCAATATTATTGTCAGTTTCCTAGATGTCAGCCAGGACTGGGGTAATTTTCTTAAATTGGTTTCCTTGAGCAGTTAACATTGTCGAAATCATGGTTTTGATTTCTTCTTTGAAGTCACTAAATTCGCAGTCCAGGTCGTGACTGCCTTTCCTTTTCATACGCCGGTTTACGAAATTTGGTGGAGTGAACTCGTCCAAAAGTCCAGGAATGTTGGATTCAGAGACTGATTTATTCATTGCGTGCTCCATTTATACTATTAAACAGGGTAATTGTACACTCGTAGCGAAGCGAAACCAAAGGCACGTCGTAGCAGATAGTCGTAGTTTCGTAGCAGTTAGCAGGGGGGGGCGGAGCTTGTAGCGATCACCGTAGCACTGGAGTAGATATTTGCGGTGCAATGTTGGAGCGAGATCAAAAATAACAGTCTGTATTGTTCTCGCGTGGGTTAATGAGGTCCCTCCGCTCGCTGAATTCTTGTTTATGGGAATTTCGTATTTAATAACTTAGTTTTACTGGCTTGTTTAGCGTATCGGTTAAGTACAATTTTTAGATCGACGCTACAAACGTCTGCTCGCTTATGCGTTCTCGGACAAAGAGGTTTAATATTAAACTACTATTGCTAGCTTTAGTTTTAATTAATTACGATTGGATTTCATGGGTATTTTTTTTTGCGCGGAACCCAAATTCTTTTTCTAAAATAAAAGTAGCCTAATTAAGTAACTAGGGCACTTATAATAAAAATAATTAAAAAAAAGTTGTAATTATTTTTGTTATAAGTGCCATATATACCTTCATATTGCGTTTATAAAAAGCTGTTATTTTGATATTACAAGCAGACAGTTCAGTTTTATTTATTTGTATAGATTTATTTAAAACTTACCGGTCCGGTAACGCAGTGGTGGCTGCTGGATCGGCAGGTTTGAATCCCGCACGGAACAAGTGATTTTAGAGTCTACAAATTTTTTTTTCCAGGTTGCGATATTGTTTATATTTTTGTAATTATCAATTATATTTATCATAACATCATTACAGCCTTTCATAAGTCCACTGCAACATAGGCCTCCCCCAAAGAATGCCACAAAGCACGGTCCTGAGGTCAAAGTTGGACTTACCTAGTCGGACTATTTGTCCCAGGTAAACATACTCGTCAACAACTTCGAGCTTAGTGCTCCCAAAAACTACCAGCATAGATGTGACGTGGACATTAAACATGATCTTTGTTTTGTCCATGTTCATCTTAAGACCTATCCGTTGGGAGACACTGTTGAGGTCATTGAGCATGGTGCTTAGGTCCTCCAGCGATTCTGCCATAAGGACTATATCGTCGGCAAATCGAGGGTGAGTGATGTACTCGCCATTGATGATAATACCGTATCCTTACCAGTCCAGAAGCTTGAAAACGTTTTCCAATGCAGTGGTGAAGAGTTTCGGGGATATAACGTCACTCTGTCTTACACCTCTCTGCAATTGGATAGGTTTGTACTCTGGTTCTGTACTCGGATAGCCATCGTAGCCCTACTGTACAAGCACTTCAGTACTTCGATATACCGACAGTCAACTTGGCACCGCTGAAGGGACTGCAGCACCGCCCAAATTTCGACGGAATCAAAGGCTTTCTCATAGTCCACATACGCCAGACATAGTGGCAAATTGTACTCTTCGGACTTCTGTACAATTTGCCGTAGGGTATGTATGTGGTCTATGGTGCTAAAGCCCTTTCGGAAACCGGCTTCTTCGGGAGGCTGGAAGTCGTCAAGTCTGCGCGCGAGACGATTCGTAATGACTCTCGAAAACAGCACGTAGACGCGGCTCAGAAGGGAAATCGGTCTGTAGTTCTTCAAGACAGCGTTGTCACCTTTCTTGAAGAACAAGACCACCGCACTTCTGCTCCACGCCTCCGGTGTAATGCCACCATGGAGGACGGAATTAAAGAGCTTCTGAAGGATTTCAAGTATCGGTCTTCCACCCGCTTTCAGAAGCTCCGCTGTAATTCCATCCTCGCCTGGGGCCTTGCCGTTTTTAAGGTGCTGGAGAGCCATTCTAAATTCGCTCAGACTGACGTCCGGGATATCTTCGGAATAGTGTCGGATAAGACTCGCTCTTGGATGGATGGATGGATGAGGCTCCAACGATGATATGTACAGCTGTCCATAGAACCTCTCAATCGTACTCAAAATCTCAGGCGCCCCGGAAACGATGTTGCCACAATCGTTCTTCAGCTTTGACAGTTGGCTCTTTCTGGCAGATAGGTCTCTGGCAAAGACTTTGGAGCCTTGGTTCTCGATTCTCGCTCGATCGCTTCTTTAATACAAGCTGTATGGAAGTTGCGTAAGTCCCGCCGCATGTATTTGGAGATCTGTCTGTTCAGTTGCCTGTATGCTGTCAAATCTGTTGAAGAATGTAGCCTCATCTCCCGTCTAACAGCCATGAGATTAAGAGTGTGATCGGAGTGTTTTTGTGTTCTTCTGCGGCGGGTCTTGCAGAACTTAGCTCCGACTGCATGGACAGTTTCCACGAGCTTGTCATTCAAATCGTCCACTTCATTGCAGTCTTTTAGGCACTGAAACCGGTTTAGTTAACTCGAGCTGAAAGGTTTAAGGATATTGGAACAGAGCACGAAGGGGACGGAGCGTTGATCTCATTAGACGAGACCTCTCCAACTTAACGTTTAGGTTCAGTGTGCTTCTAACCTTTCGGTGATCGCTACCAGTTTTCACCATCGCGATCACGGATACATCACTGAACAGTTGTCGTCTGATCGTCATTTTTGTCGAACCGTCAGGGCTCGACTAGGTACACTTCCTGTGGAGCCGCTTCTGGAAGAAAAAGTTCATTATAAAGAGTCCCTCTTTCTCCATGAAGTCGGCCCTTTGGGTTCCGTTGTCCTATTCCAAATTTCCCTACTTTCAGCTCACCGTACTTTCTTGTGCCTTGTTTAATTTTGAAGTCTACCATTAAAGAGATATCCTCATACATTTCCTCCACCTCCTCATTGGGGCGTGCCGAGGTTGGTGCGTAAACCTGTATGAACTTCAGCGAATACCGTTTGGTGATTCTGAGTATAAGGTACGCAACGCTGTTAACGAGAGACTTGTGGACGATAAATCCGACACCTCTTTGGGACAGATGGTCGCCCTCCCGGTAATAGAGCAAGTTGCTGGATTCGAGGATTACCGTGTCCTCCCCCTCTCTTCGGATTTCGGATAATCCTATAATATGCCAGCGCAACTTGTCTATCTCTTCTTCCAGCTCCACGATCTTCTCGTCAGTCCTCAGGGTGCGAGAGTTGTACGTTGCCAGGTCGAGTCGTCTAAGGTGGCAACCGAACCTCCATCGGAGATTCTTAGCACCCCCTGCCCCGCCGTTACCATGATCGCCACCGTAGCCAGTAATAGCGGGGCCGCCGGGGACTGGGGGTTGTTTATAATTGTCATTGTTCATGGGGGATATATTGCCATATTTGCCACGCTTGGCGAGCGGGTTGGCAACCACAGTTTTTTTATTGTAATTTGCTGTTATCAGGAAGATGCTGCTACCCATCCCGTTTCCCTTTGTCGCCTTTTACGACACCCACGGGAAGATATTGAATATCCACTACATTCTTAACCGCCACTACAAGGCAATTTAAATAAATCAATCAATCAATTATATTAGTGGAATATAAATCACATACACCACAGGAAATACTCATAGGAATTTGTCGGAATAATTTAATAAAACACAACTTGAATTTCCATCCAGATCATTTCCATGGTTGGGCGTCGATAACCGTGCGTTTTACTCAGAATTTTCTGCTATACAACATTATAGAACACACAGTCTTCAGCGGTTTTTCGGACCGATAAGACTAAGGGACATTCAATCAATAAGCCTACTCCTTCAAAAAAGCCGGCAACGCATAATTCCTCTGGAGTTGCAGATGTTTATGGGTGACGGTAATCCCTAAGTGGCATATGAGCCTTAAGCTTGTCTGTCTGCTCTAATACAAAAAGGAAATTTTAAAATCAAGAGTTTTCATCAATTAATTCAAATTTATTCTTAATTTTTCTTCCTCGTAATCAGAGACAGTCCCGAGTTGCAACTATATATATATATATATATAGTTGCAATATAATAATAATATATATATTATTTATTTATATATATATATATATATATATATATATATATATATATATATATATATATATATATATATATTTATATATATATACATATTTATTTATACAATGCTGAGTTTGAGCTTAAACTCGAGATTATTTTTTTAGATAAAATTGTCTAAGGAATGAGAAAGACTAGAGTGGACTCATTACTTATATTTTCAGGTAGCATTAAATATGCAATAGAATCATATCCATAACAATGCAAATTCTGCGAATATTGTCATTAAATATTCATTGCAATTAAAGAAACTTGCTGTAATAAAGTGCATATTTCCGTGTCATTTTATTTTAACTGTTGTCTCAGCTTAAAAACTATCTTGTGTAGGAGTTGAACTTCATATTCATGTTTCAATTTACGTGGTAAAGCCACGATGTAGCTTTAGTATGGTTTTAGTACGAATGGGTCGGCTTGACCGGGGAAGGATCACGCCCTCACAGAATGCCAGCGTAAAATAACAACTAATGCTGCTGTGTTTCGTACGGCCAGAGAGAAGAACCGGAGACCCCTTTTACTAGAAACAAGGCATTCCGTCTTAGCCTTCAGAGGTGAAAACACATCTTAATTTTGATTCTTAATCGAGGATAAAAATAGATGTCTATGGGCCACAGTATCCGTTTACCATCAGGTGGATTGCGTGCTCGTTTGTCACTGTTATCCTATAAAAAAAGATAACGAAAAACTTCCTCTTTTGAAATTGTTTGCCTTCGAATTGACAAATTAATAAAAAAAATAATTAATGAAGTTGTTTTGTCTCAGGTGAGTACGTGGGCACCTCGTAGCCCATCCGGCACGTTGCGAACAGCCGACCTCAACGTCGACTCTATAAAGGAGAAGCTTCTAGATAATCGGATTCCGGAGTCGTGCGTCTAGTGAAATACAACGCTCGACGAGCCTGTGTCACGATGTCAGCTTTAATGACGTACTATTTTACTTACCATACATAAACTTGCTTCAATTTATATTTTAGATGATTGTGTATTTCGCTCATAACGTCTTGCGGTTTTCGATAGGGGACAGGGGGAAACTAACAAGGAGATGAACAGCAGCTTCTCCCTAATAACAACTAACCATTAATACTGCTCCTTCTGCCACTCAATACCTATATTCATTTTTGAAAGAGTTTAAGGACAATGAAGTGTCCAGCGCGCTGCCCCATTTTAATATTGCCATACTTCTCTTGTCTTAATTTTTTTTTAATTTCTTAGACTTGCAGATTCACTCACGTTTTTTTTACCGCCAAGCACGTGGTAAGTCATTTAATAACTGCAGCTAAAATTTCATTGGTTGGGCATCGAACATGTGTTTGCTCGCGTACTGTAAAATTTTCTGCTAGCGCTTAGCTACCACCCGGTTCTAAATAGGCCATATTTTCTATTTGCACCTCTTACAACACCCGAGGATTAAATTGTAGTAATGGACTATCTTTATGCTGTTATTAGGCAACATCGATTATTAAATTTTATTATTTTTTTTAATTTAATTAACCGTGTAGAAGAAAGTAAATAATTTTTACGGTATATATTATTATTTTCTATCTTAGCAGACATTTTTGTATATTCTGTTTTTTTTTATTGACATTTATGTCATGAAATAAAAAAATACATATAATTTGTCTTAAAAATTTCAATAATAAATTATGAGTAATATTTTTTTTTCAAATCTTTTTAACCTACGAGTATGGTTTAAAGAGATAAAATTATTTAAAACTATATTTAATATATCTATTATATTCTTTAGAACTATTGTTGATATACGTCCTTAGTTGTACTCGTGACACGGGCAAAGTACTCAAAAACGTTGTGCTACTGTATTTTCGCAAACACTGTCCTATGTAAATGTAAATTAAATAGGTAGAGGCCTCCATCATTGAGGTAATTTCATCGAAATTCTTTTACTCGCCCGTTGAGTATCCGATTTCGACCATTTCCTACCGTTCGCCTTACTCCGGAAGTGTATCATTATGATTAAACGAATCTGTTCGAACGAAATCAAATACTCATCGCGTGATTTTATAAAAATCGAAGACTTTAAATTGTAATTTTTGTTTCAGCAAGAAATCTTTGTGATGTAAATAATAGGTTGTAAGCGACTGATTCTTTGCCACTTTTTTACATGTCTACGAACTCTAGATAATAATGTATTCGTTAATTAAAACAATAAGTGAATGGAGTCGTCGTTATCTGTAAAAATATTTTTGGTTTGTAAATAGAGTTTGTACTTTGAATTGTATAGTTTAAAGTTGTCTTGGGGGAGTCACCGGTAGTTTTAAATTGTTGGTTGATTTTTAAATCGGTCAGCTAAGAGTTAGTTATTTGTGTTGTGAAAAAGATATAAGAACAAGATCTTGTACTGTAAGTAGAAAGATATTACCAGGAAGTTGTCTATCCTTTCAGATCCAGTATAAATGCCTGTAAATTTCAGTTTTTCTATAGACAAAAGTTTTACTAAAAATATTAATTCTTAAATTAACCATCAAGATAGGATTCATAACATAATTTTGTAATGAATACAATCTAGACTAACAGTTTCCCTGTCTGAAAAATAGACAAAAATTTTTACGATTGGAATGTTCATATACGACACACGGGACTGGATAAGGGTATAATGCATCGTCCAGAAACATTACTATGTGTCCTTAATCACTGAATATTTCAGACATATCATAAACACAATATCATATTACACATTTATGAATGACAAAAATCGGCCCCTTTAGTTTTGTATATAACCTGTAACGTAATAAATAAATGACCTGAAATAAATATTTCTCATATCGTTAACTAAATTGATTTCTTCGCATTTTAATGCCAGTTTTCTCTTCGTCTTTTTATAAATCTAAGGTGAGAAACAAAATTAATAGTTGTAGACACCTGCTGCTTACATCAAACAGAAACTACTATATAATGTGCGTTGTCACCACTGAGGACTAAGATGGAATGTCTCACAGTCTGTAACTATACTGGTTTTCTATGTCCTGTAGACTGGAACACAGCAGTGGAAGCAATGTTATTCGGCGGTAGAAATAGGTAAAAGCCACCCTCTTACTGACGTAAATACGTAGACGGACACTTAGACAGAAAAGCAGTCTTACAACCTACTAAAACCACCTGCTGTTATTAATTAGTTATCCACACCTACGACCTAGTAATAAAATATTTTGAGGATTTCACATCTTAGTCTTCAAACTATTTCATTGTACAGACATTTTTATATATAATAAGTGCACACAGTCCACCTGATGGTAAGTGGATGCTGTGGCCCAAAGACATCTACATTTATCCTCGATTAGCTGTTCCTCGCGACTACGCCCGCATGTTATTTGGGGTTCTAGTTTGTTTTTGCGCGAGACCTTAATTATTTTTCTAAAATAAAAGTAGCCTGAGTTACTCCTTATGACATCAGCTATCTGCCAGTGAAAGTCCCATCAAAATCGGTCCAGACATTTCAGAGATTAGCCGGAACATACAAACAGACAGACAGACCGACAGACAGACAAAATTTTTGAAAATTGTGTTTTTTTTATAAGTATCGTATATACTTTCATATGCATTTAATGACAAGCCGTAATTTTGACATTACAAACAGACACTTCAATTTTATTTATTTGTACAGATGTATAGATTAAGAATCAAAATTGCAATGCAATCAATTAGAGATGCAGGTTCCCTCACGATGTTTTTTTTACCGCAGAGTAGAGTTTTGAGTGGTGTTAGCACGGACCTTACTCTGTCTGTTAAACCAAGTTAGGTCTATATGTATTATTATTATTGTTTACTATATGTACTGGTTCCGCAGTTTGCTCGTATGGAACTCTTATGTAGTAAATAAGTCGTTTATTTATTCTGTTACTGGTTGTATATTAGATGTGATGTATATTTCGGACAATTTAAAGATATTGTTTTGTAGATTAAGCTATGTTATACATTTAAATATCATTTAAATCCATCATATCATATGTACATGACTTATATGGTAGAGCATAATTGCTACCATATTTTTATTTACGAGTGTCTCTTTTAAATATTTCTGTTAGCCTTACCGACTGATCTTGGTGAATATAGAATCGTACTATGATTAGATAATTTAATTTGTAAGTAAGAAGTGATTTGTTACTATAAAGTTTAAAATAACTCAAAGAGTTCGCCCTACTGTTGACTTATTTATTTTTGAAGAGAATAAAGGTTGTCTTGAAAGAAAGTGTTGTGGTTATCGTTTTCCTTCTGCACAAAAATTTATTAACATTTAATCTTAATCAATTTTAGTAATGTTTCTATTTTATTGCAATCCCAGAAATACTTCTTTTTTGCATTGGGGTGACAAAAGAGCTCTCATTTCACGTGATGGTAAGTGAATGCTGTGGCCCATAGACATCATCATCTAACCCCAAGTAAAAATCAAAATGCAGATGCGTTGTCACCCAGCAGGACTAAGCTTGAATGTCTCGTTTCCAGTAAAATGGGTCTCCGGTTCTCTTTACTCACCATACGTAATACAACAGCATGAAGCTGCTATTTTACGCTGGTATTCTGTTAGAGTGTCGTGCTACCCCCGTCGAGCCGAACCATTCGTGCTACAACCATGATATAGCTGCAGCATGGCTCTACCACGTATGATTGCTTAATATATTCTACTAGGAATAAACCTTGTATCTTTTATATGTTCAGTGCTTGCTGATGGATTCCACATATCTTCAAAATATTTTTATTCCTTAAACATCAAGGTTTCCTCACGATGTTTTTTCACTACTGAGCGTGTGGTAAACCAGCAGTTAAAATTGCAATAAAATTACATTGGTGCCGGCGAGGATGGAGTTCGAGCCGCTGGCTTTTACAAATTAAAAAATAACTTAATTTAGTTTTCAGATAAGGCGCAAGGCGAAATTTTGGTGAAATAGTTTTTGAACTAAAACTATGCATATATATGTAATAATAACTCGTTCACAGAGGATTTCAACAGATTTAGTATAAAATATGTATGACCTAGTTATAAGAGTGAAAGTTGTTCAGCACTATTGCTTTGTTTTGAGGGTAAGTGGATAATAATATCAAGGGACACAAGGAAAGTCGTTAGGGCGGGTGCCGTTGAAATGAATCATAATGGCCGCCTCCATGAAGATCTTGGGGTGGTTCAAATGTTAAATAATGTAAACGGCTCGAAGATGTAAAAACGCGCTGTCATTTTTATGTGAGAAAATTCTCTTGTCTGTTTAAGTAAAAATAATTCTATTCTATTTGCTTTGTTTTCGTACCTTAAATTTAAAAGAGATATCTGGTGGAGTTTATGGGGGATATAACTGCAAGAAACGATCTTGTGGGTATCGTAAGATGGGATAGAGGAAAATAAATCAGACGATGGGCAGCAGCGTTCTAATAAGGACCAAAGATAAAAGCTGCGGTTGCCAACCCGCTTGCGACCAGGCGTGGCAACTATGGCAAATTTCTTCCCTATATGTATAGGGGCCTACCCCTCTATATACATCATCGGACAATAGATGTAAACTGTGAACTAACGAAGGAGGATATTATGGACGACTCATGGTGGGAGACCTTTTTAAAACTTCTTCTTTCTTCTTCTTTAAAAGCCCGTAAATGTCTACTGCTGGGTAGAATGGAATAACTTTTATTTAATAAGTATTATTATATAATACTTATTAAAAGTTTTTTCTTTATTCACCACTGCTTTGAAAAATACCTCTTTCCTGGGAAGAACCAGCAAGAAACCCTGCCTGATTATATTTTTAGACATGTACATAATATAACTTTGCAATAATTTTGTGCAATGATTTATATGAATTATAATAGAACCAGCATAGTAGCGATTATCTCATGCTCAGGGGTTATTTTATTTATGTTTATTCATGTATTCCTTAATATTATAATAAACCTTATTTTTATTTACATGTACATAACACTCAACAAGATACATAAACTATTATACAGTGAGTTCGTACAAAGGTTCTTGTTGTAAAACCATATAAATGGTTGTGGTTTTCTCACGTTGTAGGGAGGATTTTCTCTAATAGCAATGCTTGGTGGATTGGCGATCGCAGTTCTAGACCTTTCGCACCTTTGAAATTAATTGAAATGCAATAGTTTTTTTTATTCGCAAGATATTAAAATTTTCTTTATAAACGTCAAAATGTTTTTAAATCTAGTAGGTAATCTACTACCGTTCAAAAGGAGGTTTGTTTATTGATTTATTTTAATGGTGTTGATATAAACTAACTTGCTTAATTCCGCGTAAAGAAAGAAAATGACGTGTCCTGCTCAGTTTAAGGGGACCTCCCACCCTCCTTCAATCGCGCGCTCTATACCCGTCGCCGTCAACCCCAGCACTACCATCCCCAGCACCACCACACTAGGCACGACAAACCGGAGGCTGTAACGCCAAGTAAGTAACGCCTGATTCTATTAATGATTTATTTTATCCTTATTATAGACCTTATATTCAGGGTGTAAAGAACTGACTTAATGGCTTATGGTATTCTCTCTCATGCAATTCTGAGTTACGTGCAAAATTTCAAAAATTTCACCTTGAGGTTAGTTTAAAATTAACTACTAAATTGAACCGGATCAGACATACACGAAAGCGAGTTAGTAAAAATGTTGTAAAAATGATAAGGTATAACACCATTTTTAATCAAGGCCGGTTGTTTATTATTCTCGACAATATAATATGAAATATGTATTTCATTGTTAAGCAAGCCTGCTTAGATGAAATTGTGTTCATGTAGACCAATTCCCAAAAGCATCACCTTCACAAGTATATAGTAGTTTTAACGGTGGTAGAGCCATGCAGCAGTTTTTGCTGTTGCACGTATGGGCCGGCTCGAGCCGGGTTAGTACCACGACCTCACAGAATACCGGCGTGAAGTAGAAGCTCTGCTTCTGCGTTTCGTCTGGTGAGTGCAGGTGGCCGGAGGCCCATTCCCCCCCCCCCCCATCAACATGGTAGCGGAATTACACAATAGACTACCCCAGGAGGGTACCAGTACCCCTGGAGAATCCCTCGCTGAGCATCCACGACCATGTTATTCCAATCCTGAGCGTGGGTGCTCAGGCTGCCCCGCGTATTCTGGGGGGGGCAAAATTCCGCTCAAAAACATAACTGCTCGGGGTAAATAGAGCAACAATACCAAGGCGACCCCTGCCACGCTATCCGTGAATTTCTGCAACATCAGGGGACTTAACTCTAACCTAAACGCCGTCCACTACCATCTCGAGACGGCGAAGCCGGCCTTGCTCTTCCTGACCGAGACGCAGGTTTCCTTTCCGGCTGATATTTCGTATCTCTCCTACCCTGGGTACAAATTGGAGCACTCCTTTGTGCCTCGGGCTGGAGTTTGCGTGTATGTCAGAGAGGACATCTGTTCTCGACGCCTCGGCAGTCTTGAAGGTTCGGACCTGTCCATCCTTTGGCTACGCGTAGACAGTGACGACCATCCGCGCGTCTACGGGTGCCTCTATAGGTCCCATAGCGGTAATGCCGAAACAGACCGACTCATCGACCACGTCCAAATGGCTACAGATTCCTTGCTACAACAGGTCCCATCCGCAGAGATCGTGATCCTTGGCGATTTTAACGCCCACCATGCCGAATGGCTCGGTTCACGTTTAACCGATCATGCGGGGAGATCTGTTTATGACTTTGCCTTGGCATATGGTCTGACACAACTGGTTACTTCGCCTACGCGGATTCCAGATGTGGAGGATCATACACCTTCCCTGTTGGACCTTCTGCTGACCTCTCATCCGGACGGATATCAGGTTTCCGTCGATGCCCCTCTCGGCTCTTCGGACCACTGTTTGATCCGGAGTATGGTGCCACTCACGCTCCCTTCGCGGTTGCGTTCTGCAGGTTGCCGCCGTGTTTGGCATTACAGGTCGGCGGATTGGGACGGAATGCGGCCTTTCTTTGCATCCTACCCATGGGGGCGGGTTTGCTTCTCGCCGGATGATCCCAGCGCTGTTGCTGACTCTGTCACTGATGTGGTGCTACAGGGAATGGAACTATTTATTCCATCATCTGTGGTACCCATCGGAGGCAGATCTCAGCCTTGGTTTGGTCGCTCCTGTAAAACTGCATTACGCAGTAAGCAGGAGTGTTATCAAGCCTGGGCTGCGGCTTCGGCGACTCGGGATGTAAACACCAGCACACTTAAAAAGAAGTATAACTTCGCCTCCAGGTCCTTCAAAAGAGTTATTGCCAAGGCAAAGTCAGAGCACATAGGCAGAATTGGCGAGAAACTAGTTCGCCTTCTTTCGGGAACCCGTGCATTCTGGTCTCTCGCCAAGGCTGTCCAAGGGAATTTCTGTAAGCCATCACTACCATCTCTGCACAGGGAGGACGACTCACTGGCCCATGACGCAAAAGACAAAGCCGACCTTTTAGGCTCCCTTTTTGCGTCCAACTCGACTCTTGATGACGGGGGGAAAACACCGCCGACCATCCCGCGGTGTGAGTGCTCTATGCCGGATGTGCTGTTCTCACAGCGCTCGGTTCGCAAAGCACTTCTCTCCCTGGACATCCAGAAGTCGAGTGGGCCTGACGGAATCCCCCCAATTGTGCTGAGGACGTGTGCTCCGGAGTTGGCACCGGTCCTAACGCGTCTTTTTCGGTACTCCTACTCCCAAGGCGTAGTCCCGAATTCATGGAAGACAGCTTTTGTCCACCCGATCCCTAAAAAAGGCGACCGCTCAGACCCGTCCAACTATAGGCCTATCGCGATCACCTCCTTGTTCTCCAAAATAATGGAATCCATTATCAACTGCCAGCTCATCCGGTACCTTGAGGATCACCAGCTGATTAGTGACCGCCAATACGGTTTTCGTGGGGGTCGATCAGCTGGTGATCTTCTGGTCTACCTGACCCATAGATGGGCGGAGGCAGTAGAGTCCAAGGGGGAGGCGTTGGCCGTTAGTCTGGACATTGCGAAGGCCTTCGATCGGGTTTGGCACAAAGCGCTTCTCTCGAAGCTCCCTTCCTATGGGCTTCCCGAGAAATTGTGCAATTGGATCACCAGCTTACTTGCAGATCGGAGCATCAAGGTTGTTGTAGACGGTGCATGTTCTGACTACAAGCCTATTAACGCTGGTGTTCCACAAGGCTGTGTGCTATCACCAACGCTGTTTCTTCTGCATATCAATGATATGTTGCTAACTGGTAACATTCATTGCTATGCGGATGACAGCACTGGTGATGCTCTATACACCGGCCGTGCTAATATTTCTCGGGAAAACGTCTCCGAGTACCGGAACAAACTAGTGTCTGAAGTCGAGTCTTTGCTGGACAAAGTCTCGAACTGGGGGCGACTAAATCTAGTCCAGTTTAATCCTCAGAAGACACAAGTTTGCGCGTTTACCGCTAAAAAGAACCCCTTTGTCGTATCTCCTCAGTTTCAAGGCACTCCCCTGGTTGCCTCAGCCAGTATCGGAATCCTCGGCGTCGACATATCGAGTGACGTGCAGTTTCGTGGTCATTTGGAAGAGAAGGCCAAATTGGCCTCTAAAAAGCTTGGCGTGCTCAGCAGAGCGGGACAGTATTTCATGCCGGCACACCGCCTGCAACTTTACAAGGCGCAGGTTCGGCCTCACATGGAATACTGTTCCCATCTCTGGGCAGGGGCTCCCCAGTGCCAGCTCCTTCCACTTGACCGCATCCAGCGCAGAGCGGCTCGAATCGTCGACGACCGAGTTCTTTCCGATCGGCTCGACTCATTGGCGCTGCGAAGAGATGTTGCATCTCTTTGCATTTTCTTTCGCATCTACCATGGGGAGTGCTCTGAGGAATTGTTCGGATTAATCCCAGCCGCCAAATTTCACGAACGCACATCGCGGCAGAACTCCCGATACCATCCACACCATCTGGATGATTGGCGGTCCACCACTGTGCGATTTAGAAGATGTTTTCTTCCTCGCACGACTTCCTTGTGGAATCGATTACCATCAGCGATTTTTCCGGACCGATACGACTTAGGGACCTTCAAGAAAAGAGCGTACTCCTTTTTAAAAGGCCGGCAACGCATCTGCAATTCCCTCCCTGGTGTTGCAGTTGTTCATGGGCGGCGGTAGTCACTTACCATCAGGTGAGCCGCATGCTCGTTTGCCCCCTCTACTATAAAAAAAAAATATAAGGCATATGTCAGCTGTCAACCTATTCGACCATTTATAAGGGAAGTGGACGACATGTCACTCGACGCTACTGTAGACAAAGAGCCAGCATAACATACCCGAGTCACAGTGATTAATACATGTTTATCTGAGCATACTTATAGTTATAAGTAGAAAGTTTTCTATGTGACCAATTTACACCATGTTCTTCTTAAAGTAATAAATAGTAATTATAAAACTATTGGTAAATCCAATTGTGCATGCCTTAAGCGCATTAAAATATACGTAAATTTTTAAATTAGTTTCATTACACACAAAATTTTATTAAAAACCTTATAATTATTACTATACTTCCAATTTCCGGCAATTATATGTCAAATTTCAATTAAAAAAGTTTAGAAAATCCAAAAGTGCACGACTCATAAGATCGTGAAAAAAATTAGTAAATTGTAGTTCTATTCTTCAAAGAGTTCCACTAGCATTCACCGAAGTACACCTAAAGGTCACTCTATAAAGTCCAAGACGTATAAGTATATTTAAATTATGCCAAAATCCTCCCTGTGTACAATCTATAGGAGTAGGCCGTATAGCAAATGACTTTTATAGACTGTAATGGCTGGATAGATAAAATATTTAACATTATTTCTGTATGGTGACACATTTTTGCGTATAGCTGACCATGGCCTATTTTAAACATAGCATTAGGTTGACTGTGAGCTAATTTATCGTTCGTATGATCAAGGTAAATAAAATAAATCCTCTTGTATTTGTCTTCAATTTTTCCTTTATTTTATTTCGCGTGTTTTGTCAAATAATCGTAAATAAATTGACCAAACATTTATTTAATCTCATTCGTAAAGTCCGATCCAAAAAGCCGTTTTAGTATCTTTATTTGCCATTGAACACAACGAGGGCCAGTATAATGGGTTTGGGCTAAAATACGGTTTCGATAACCCAGTCAACCGTAACGCGATATACAAAAGCCTTTCAGCGTATTTCCTAAGCTTATTATTACTTCACTAAGCTCAAACACCTTTCGTTTTAAATTTAATCGTAGATAGGTTTGCAATAACTGGAAATTTTATTTGTAACATCAAAATAACTATATCACCTTGGTTTACGGTTTTAGCTAATAAAGTGTGATTCTATTTATCTAGACTATGTAGACATTTTACCTAGATGATCAATTGACCGTAAGTTTATCTGTTAATAACGTGGTCCTTAGTTTAAATTTTGCCATGGTGACAAACGAACACACAGTCCAACTGATAGTAAGAGTATGCTGGGACCCATTTAAATTCTCATTTATTTTCGATTAAAAATCAAAAATCAAACGTATTGTCACCTCTTAGGACTGAGATGGAACGACTCGTTTCCAGTAAATGCGGTCTATTAAAAAGGTCACTTACTGCTATATTGAGTACTTTGAACTCTCAATAGAACTTCCCGACTTTAATAGGAAAACTTATTTCTAATAAAATGAGCGCAACAATAAAACGCAACACATTAAAAGCGGTCAAGTCGATCCCTCCATTATCATAACGAACAGCTGCGTGAAAAACAAATATTGGAATTTCGTCGGAGTTTAAATGGAATTTTGATTTGATTTCTTTGCCGCGAAATTTTAATTTCAAATTATTCCGAGAAGAAAAATCTCGATCAACCCATCAAAAGTTTTGAGGGGTGCGCGCTTAGGGACGCGAGCTTGAGGGCGTCGGATTTGTGCAAATTTGTTCCAAGTACATTTAACGAAAGCAGGTTTTAAAAGTTAATAATATTACATTTGAATGTGTTTATTGTGTGAGATATTTGGAAGTTTTATTTTGTATGAGTTTAAAAGTCCGCAAGGTTTCTTATTACACAACGTTTTTTCTATCGAGTATCAAACAATCATCGCAGCCCATCATAAGTCCACTGCTGAACATAAGCCTCCCACAAGGAATGTCACAAAGGAAGGTCCTGAGCCACCTGCATCCATCGACTTTCTGCGAAGCCACCGATCCATTGCGCTACGTTGTATGTATATGTATTACTTTGGTTGTACTGTAATTTCTAAATCTATCACGCAGAAAAACTCAGAGCACGACCCTCTCCCTATGGAAAAGTAATCTACACAATTGTTTCTACAGACTTCAAAAAGGAGCCAGTACTTAATTCGACTATGTGCTACCTCATAACTTTTAACCGGGTAAACCGATTTCGATGATTCTTTTTTTATTTCAAAGCTGGTGCTTTACATGTGGTCCCATATAAATTTTATCAAGGTCTGACTAATAGTTTTTGAGTTATTCTTAATAATTTATATTGAAGTCAGTTATACAACATTTTTAATTTTAAATTATCATAGTTAAATTGATCAAGGTCTGATCAATAGTTTGTATTATTGAAGTCGGTTGTACAAAATGTTTAATTTTAAATTGTTATGATATTAAGTGAGTAACAGGATGGGTTTTCTCCCATCCTGGCCAAATCGACCCATTCATGCTACAACTATAATATAGCAGTAGCGTGGCTCTACCGCGTGAACTATGTGGTGCTCGTTTATCATTCTTATTGTAAAAACAAAATTAGCAATTGAAATAACAGTTGAACATTTCATTGGTGCCGACTTGGCTCGAACTCTAGTCTTTCGATGTAGTGAGATTTATAGCAAGAACACTTCTACTGAGCTACCAGAATAACTCAACTCTTAACAAATATTCTGGAAAAATAAAAATTTCTTTACCACTATGAAGCATTTTAGCGAAATTTTCCTGAAAATATTAATCTCATAAAGTGAAATACAGGTTCATAATTTTTGACACAATCTTGCACGCCTTATAACGCGAAGCGTTATTAAGTAGTGCGTTACTCTAGACATGTCAAGGTCAAGCAATTTTTTGTTATTAAAAGGCTTCTATCATAACCATATTGCACTTATACGATAACATGAGTAGCCGTTTATCAAGATAACACTCTTATTAATCCATGTTATGTTTTTTATAAAATCATTTTTAATTCCTACTTTGAAAAATCACGGTTCGAAAAAAATTTATATGAACATCCGGATGTTAATTTTATAAGTGGTCATAATAACTCCTGAAAAAAATGACGTATCGAAACATAGTTTTCTTTTATTAGCTTCAACAACATCAACCGGTTCCCTATTTCATATCAATAGCCTAGTATGCGTAGTTTTTTAATCTTTAGTTTTTTGTAATTTTAATAAAATTCTTAATTAATTCATCCATTAACCAATTCTACAGATGAAAATCCACCGCTAAACACTATTTGCGTGGTGGCAGACTAGAACACATTATAATATTATCATGTATTAAAAGGCTTTGGCCTGGCCCAAGGACAACACTTTGTTTTGCAATTCTAAATTCTTATTCTGTGTACTCATATTTAGTTAAAGTAACCACAAATCTCTTCCATCGTATATCACAGAATGTTTCACAAATTAGTAACATACTAAAAACACAAGTATAACATCAACAATATAATAACAGTAAAAACAGTTGGTATTTTTAGCGTGTTGGTTAAAATCTTTGTATTTTGGTACGTTACTAGCTTTATTACGATCCCGATAAGAAGTTATACCGTAATGCGTGCTTTAAAAATGCTGTAAATAACACCTTCACCGCTACTATTAACTTCTGGCGAAATAGCTTTCTATTTTAGCTCGCCGCTATTTTAACTATTCTAACTAGACTTTACTGCTTTGTTGTTCTAGTGGTTGTAAACGCGATATTAAGATCCTGGGTTCGAATCTCTTAATAATTTAATCTACTACGGTAGTTTTACTATGAAATATATGAAGTGAAAATTTATCTGAATTAACTTTAATTTCGTTGATGTATTGTACGTATATTACTGAAATCAAACTAGAGGTATTTGTACTATCAATTATCGGATTCGACACAATGAGGGCATCCACGACTTTTTCTGCCACCAGGGCGGCGCCACTTTACAGTGAGGTAAAATATTTGACAGATTTCATAGTGGGGACGATAATTTCTTAGGAAAATGTAATCTTTAAGGTTTTATTATTAGTTATATTTTATATTAATTACATAAGAAGTGTATAAACCAAACTATAAAATATAACTAAATGCTATTTTTTTTTAAAAAGAGTTTTAAAGTGCAAAAAATTAAAAAGAAAACCACTGACGCATTGTGTTGTGTATTAATATAATATTCTAGATAATGATAAACTATTTTCATAAAACTAATTTCTCAATTAACTAATAATGTGTAATCAAAACTTTACCTCAATCACAACTAGCGACATCTGGTGAGTGGAAAATTATTAGCCCTCATTATCGACCGTCATGAGAATGTACTCCAAACCGAATTTCGGTCACAGCGCCCAGTCTCAACGATATAGTGCCCGAGTGACACAGGTGATCTCTTTATTCCCTCACCCTCATAGTCCTATGGGACGGTAATCCAACACGACCGGAAATACATCAGGAGCAGTACACGGCTTTATACATGTTTTCCGAGGCACGGGGGTAGAACACCGCCATCTTCCTGACTCCGAGTTTCCACTGAGAATTTTTTGATAGAGAAACCTAATAACTGATTATGTCCCAACCGTGATTCAAACCCGAGAGCTCATGATCAGCAACCACGTTTATGACCACTAGACCAATAACGCAGTAATTATGATCAAGCATATTAATTTTAAGATGCTGTAATGGGGGCTAATCATTTTCTGCTCACCAGATGTCGCTAATTGGCACTGAGGTTTTTTGTTACGCAATGTCATTTAATTGAGACGTTGATTTTTAATAAAAGTTTATTAGTTTCTCGAGTATTAAATTAATACACAAAACAATGCGTCAGTGGTTTGCACTTTAATTTTTTTTTGCTCATTTTTAACTTTTTTTTACTTTCCTATTTTTATGAATATCTGTGGTTTGGTTTATTTATTTTTAATCTTAATAATATAAAATATTGCTAATAGTGCAAAAAGAAACAATAAACTTTACATTTTCAAATTAACTTCCCCGCTATGAAATCTGTCAAATATTATACCTCACTTTCTAGTGGCGCCGCCCTGGTGGCAGAAAAAGTCATGGATGCCCTCATTAACCTGATTTTTTGTATTACATATGGGTACATATAACATATACATTTGCGTTAGATTTACCCTCCTTGTGTGATCCTTCGCAGTCGGGTAACATTTTCGTAATTTAGGCAATTTTCAGTTAACACATTATTTTCCAAATTACGTAAACACTTCATCCGAAATAATTTCCTTTGTATTTTGAAACAAACGATGAATGTAATTTTGATTTCTAATGCTCATGGAAGCACAGCGGTTAAGAAAATAAATGATATGCTTCGCTATGATAAATGGAAAGAGGTTAACCAACCCACGTCATTGCCCTTCATTTTGTATATTACATTGTATATATACACCTACACCTATCTTTTATATTGTGGTTGGTCACTAATGCCTGTACTACATTAATTTCTAAGTCCAAGGTGTGTATTTATTTTGTGCGGTGCTAAGAATATTAATTAAAATAAATAAAATAAGTAATATAGTACGATATTAGAGCGGTCATATTCGATTACTATACATGGTAGAGAGCTATGCTGCAGGTATATTATAGTTGCAGCACGAATGGGTGGGCTCTATCAGGGAATGACCACGCTCTCACAGAATACCAGCGTAAAATAGCAGCTTAACGCTGCTGTGTTTCGTATGGTGAGTGTAGAGAACCGGAGACCCTTTTTACTGGAAACAAGGCATTCCATCTTAGTCCTCAGAAGTGACCACGAATCTGTATTTTAGTTCTTAATCAAGGATAAATGTAGATGTCTATGACCCACATTATTTTTAGCTTTGTAGCCGGTTTGTACACCTTTAAGTGGTCTAAGGAATATTACAATTTAACGTAACAACTACAGTGCCGTCTAAATAGTTACTATAAAATGTTCTTCCTATATTTTTCCCACCATTGGGGATGGATATTTTTTTAATTTTTTTATTAAAATATGCATATATATAAATCTATTTAATTAAAAAGACAGTTTTAAGAGTTCGTTGTAATTAGCAAATTTAAATGTGCGATAACAAAATACAGACGACGTATCTGCATGTGTGTGTGAGCACGTGCCTCTGAAAGCACGTAAAGCCATTAGTCCTGCGCCTGATATCTCTTCGGTCGTGTCGAATTACCGTTGCATTGGACTATTTATTTATTTATGTTAATGAGATACTGTTAAATACTATGTATACATACTAAGTCCCTAATGGAGACATGTAAAAGGAATTGCTCAGTTTGTTAGGGTAATTTGGCTCAACGTTAACATTAACTATAATATTTAATGACAAGGGTTTTAAATAATATTATATACCCCAAAGAAACGAAATATAGTAATATTGCTAAAACTTGTCGATAAAAAAAGTTACAATTATGGGTATTTATTTTCATTTAAAGTCTATTCAACGTTTAATAATTAAAAATTAAAAATTTTGTACAGCCGACTTCAATATAAGTTATTGAGACTAAATCAAAAGCTATTAGTCTGACCTTAATCAAATTTATATGCAACCACACAAGAAGTACCAGCTTTCAAATAAAAGAAGAATCATCGAAATCAGTTCACCCAGTAAAAAGTTATGAGGTAACACACATAAAAAAACATACAGTCGAATTGAGTACCGTCTCCTTTTTGGAAGTCGGCAGACAAAATTGCGCCAGGGTCATCGTCATGAGCAGATTCAGTGTCCAACGGTAAAAGCGGGTCTTCAGTTGAAGCAGTATCGGAGCCCATTGTAATAAAAATAAAATACTTCGCGAAAATAACAGAAACAACATTCAAAATATAAATTTGATCAAGATCATACTAATAGTTTTTGAGTTACATATATTCTTAATAATTTATAGTGAAGTCGGCTGTACAAAATTTTTAATTTTAAATTATTTTTTCACCTTATACATGGTGTTATTGACAGTTGGTGTTGCCAGTTAATAAAAAAATCGAGTTGACTATAACTGAATTAATATTATGATCGGATGTAAAATGATTTGCAGGCCAAAACAATGAGTGTATTGTTAGTGTTTTATGTAATTAAAGGAAAATAAATATAATAAAAACCTTCTAAAAATCATTTTCACGAAAATATATTTTTGACTTATATTTAGAAATCGATTATTTTAAGACTGTAATCACAATTATTATTAATGTAACAACACAGAATCAGTCTCCAATCAAAAAAAATGGCGACGAGATTTGAACTCAATCGCCTTAAATACTTAATAAACGACTTGTTATTACACTTACTTTTCTACTACGAAAATTTAAAAAAAAATATTTTTGATTTAACTATATTTTTTCTTAAAACTACTTTTTACAGAACAACTTGTCCACGTTCAGCCAAGAATGAACAATCCCATATATTTATTCTTAGAAATGATAGTCATACAAAATTAACACATCATAATCAATCATTACAAACTATCCTTCCAAATATATTCTAAATATAACATGTACAATAATTATAAAAAAAATATAATTCTCAAATAAAGAAAATTTAATTAAATAAAGGTTTTGACACGTAGGATGCAAGAGAAATCGGAAAGATTTCTATGGGAGGCACAATGCGGATTTAGACCTGGAAGAGGATGCACGGATCAAATGTTTTCTCTCCTTATGATCACGGAGAAGCTTCTGGCTGCTAACCAGAAGATTTTCTGTGCTTTTGTGGAGAAAGCATTTAATAAGGTTGTAAGGAAGAAAATGTGGGAACTGTTGCCGGGGTATGGTGTGAATGGTCGATGCTAAGGGCTGTGCAGTCACTTTACTGTGACTGTAAAGCCTGTGTGCGGGTAGGGCATGACCTGTCACCCATGTTTAGCGTCCAAACGGGCGTAAAACAGGGTTGTGTCATGTCTTCCTGACTGTTCATACTGTATCTCGACAGCTGTTTACAGAAGCTGAAAAATAGCTGTTTGGGTGTGAAATTGGGTGACACTAAAGTAAATTGTCTGCTGTATGCTGATGATGCAGTGCTTATTGCACCATCAGAGGCAGAACTGCAGGCATAAGTCACGTGTATGATAGAGGAATGTGAAATTAAAGGTCCCCGTTTGAATGCTAATAAAACTAAAGTTCTGGTATTTGAAGGGGACGAAGAAAGAACGAATTGTGAAATATGGGTAAATCAGGAATGTCTAGAACAGGTAAATGAAATTGTATACTTGGAGAGTGCTTTAAGCCGGGACGGGAGATGTGATTTAGATGTGGACAGGCGTGTCGCTGCCGGGAACAAAGTCAATGGTGCCCTGACTGCGTTAGTTAAAAGGCAAGGCGTAGTGAAGAGTGCACGCCTTACAATACATAACGCAGTGTTGGTACCGACTTTGTTACGAGTATATGGCAGCGAAACCTGGGTATGCCAGAAGAAGCATAAAAGCAAGTTGAATGCAGTGGAGATGCGATCTCTTTGTAAAATGTGCGGCGTTACCATTGCCGACCGAAAGCGAAACGAAGAGATTCGCAATATGGCAGGTTTGAAAGATGACCTTATCACAAAAATTGATAAGGGCGTGCTTCGATGGTTTGGGCACGTTGAGCGAATGAGTGAAGACCGAATGGTAAAGAAAATATATAGCGTGACATTTAATATTAAAAGGTATCGAGGTAGACCGAGATTAACTTTAGAAGAACATGTGAGCAAATTGCTCGAAGAGGGGAGGGTCAAGAGTACTCGGATACCTAGACGTGCATGTATGAAGAAGTTAATGAATCTGAAAGAAGCGAAAGAGGTATGTAAGGATCGTGACACTTGGCGATCTGTTCTCTCTGTTCTCTAAGTTAAGTTAAGTAAACTTACAGCCTATATACGTCTTACTGCTGGGCACAGGCCTCCTCTCATTTCTGAGAGGGTTTTAGGGCAAGGAAGTGTCCGCCGCGCTGCCCCAATGCATGTTGGCGAACTTCACGTCTTCGAAATTTTTTTTTTCTTTTTCTCAGACATGCAGGTTTCCTCACGATGTTTTCCTTCACCGCCGAGCACGTGGTATATCAGCACTTAAAATTGCAATTAACAATTCCATTGGTGCCGGCGGGGATCGAACCCGGGTTGCTCGCGTATTGTGAAATTTACCGCGAGAGCTAACCATCTGAGCTACCACGGCTCAAGCTAAGTTAAGTAATTAAATAATATTATATACCATGTCAGTTAATAACTCAATTATGAGCTATGGTCCTATAAAAGTTATAATCAGTAATTTAAAACGTCGTTTACCAAATAAAATGTATTTTGAAGAAGCCACTGGTATATATTTTTTAAATGTTAGTATAGGAAGATCTTTCATTATGTTACATATTTTATTACATATTGTTTTACCCATTTTGTAACAATTTTTGCTAAAGAGTTTACTTTTTGGTATTTTGCTAATTAATATCTGACCTGGGTATCTCGTGTTCATGGATACTACTTCTTTATTAAGTGTATAAAACCTCTTCCCGTGTTGTTTTACAAACTTAGCAATTTCTAATATATACAAACAAGGCACGGGTAATATTCCCAGTGTCTTAAATAGAGATCAGCATAGGACAACTGGACCAACACCATAAATGACACGAACAGATTTTGGCAGTATAAAGTTTATTAATCTCTACACTGTTTTCCCAAATTATAATCCCGTATCGGATAACTGGCTTAATATATGCAAAATATGTCATAATTGCATGCTTTGACAGTGAGGGAATAGAAAGTGCACCTTTGTTTGCATACACCCTGGCACTACTCGCATAATCCTGTCATGTGCATAGAGCTAGTCTCCATTGAGATTGAATGTCGTGACCAAAATTGGGTACTATAAGGACATTATTATCTGTGTGAACTGCTTTGATTTTAATTAAATATTTTTGCACAAATGCAGTAACAACAACCTTTTCGACAGACAGAATTATTCGGTTTATGTTCTAAGACAAGCCTATCACTATCTCTAGTGATTCGTGGATATATGACATGCTGACTTAAATAACTCCGTATGTAAAAATTAAAAATTTCAAAGGTAGTTTCATTTGTTTTCTATATAACATTTTATGTATACGTTAATAGCAATAGAGTCGGCAGTGAAAATATATTATGTAAATGCGTGTAATAGGACAACATAATTTGTTTTTAAACGTTGTACCGTAATGCGCTATGGTCGCCTGGAAGTCGTTACCCTTATGAAAAGGGCTCTACGCACGCAAAAACAGCGCTCGATGAAACTATAAAATAGATATGGAGTTTAGTCTTACATTTTGCAATAAATTTCTTGTATATTCAATTTACAACCTTTTCTCACCTTTATTTTCTGAACTAATTTCGGAATTTCTTAGTTAATAGTAGTTATAAGGGATCTAAGTGGACTGTATTTATTTGATACTGTAGCTAGTGGACTGTATTTACTAACTGACTGACTGATCTGGGGTTAGCTATACTAGGGGACTGCGTGAAGAAAAGATGGTACTCTTGACTATACTGTATTAAACTATTAACAATAATTCGGCACTCTTAAACTATCTAATATGTACAGAGAGAGGTCTTCAATTGTGGAGTCTTGATTTGCTGTCTTGAGTCTTCTTTGTAGTCTTTTTTGTAGTCTTCTCGAGTGCCGCTTCCGAAATGAACAACTCACAGACCAAAACGCCCTTCTTATATCTCGCAAGAAGGCATCTCAGTCTGTGAGTAGTGCCGTGCGACGATGCTGCAGTCCCATTGGTCGTCGCTCGGCTCCGGTGCGCGGGGTGTGCGGGGCGCAACGGGGTACGAAGGGGCGACGGGGCGGCGGGTCTCTAGCTGTCCGCAACATCCTCCCCCCGGCGTAGTCTTGCGAGCCTAAGCTTCTCTCGGGAGGACGGCGACCTTCCTAATCCGCCCCTGGTCCTCACTTCCACATTGCGCACCACGCCGTCTGGTCCGGGAAAGGTCCTTGTCACAACTCCCCGCGGCCACACGTTTCTTGGCATGTTACTGTCTGCCACCACGACGAGGTCCTCTTCTTGTATCTGTCACTGCTGCACATCCCGCGAGTCCCCACGCGCAACCAGCGTCAGCAGGTACTCCTTCATCCAGCGCCTCCAGTACTCGTCGGCGCGTCCTTGCGCCGCTCTCCACGCCCGACGATCACTAGGCGTGCACGGCGCGGTTACCGGTAGGTTCGATGGTCCCAGCAGCAGGAAGTGGTTGGGTGTCAGCGCCTCTTCCTCGTCGATATTGACCGGTACGTGCGTCAACGGTCGAGAGTTGACTGTGTTCTCAGCTTCTGTGAGGAGCGTCGCTAACGTCTCCTCCCGTGGGCTCTTCTGGTGCAGAGTGGCTTCGAGTGCAGTCTTCACTGAGCGCACGAGACGCTCCCATGCGCCTCCCTGGTTCGGCGCGCCCGGTGCGATGAATTTCCATTCTGTCCGCCGAGTCAGCGCGTAGTCCTTCAGCTGTGGTGCCCACTCTTCCATTGCCCGTCGCAGTTCGGTATCTGCCCCATGAAAATTCGTTCCGTTGTCAGAGTAGATGACCCGTGGCCACCCACGCCTAGCCGCCATGCGCCGCAATGCCGATATCGCCGAGTCCGTCGTAAGGGAGTAAACTAATTCTAAATGCACCGCGCGCGTCGTTAAACAAGTGAATAACGCTACCCACCGTTTTTCATGCCGACGTCCTATAGTCACTGTTATAGGCCCGAAATAATCGATTCCGGTGTAGGTGAATGGTCGCGCGAATGCCCCTAATCGTTCAGGTGGTGGATCTCCTATAACCGCTGGCCGTGGTGTCGCCTTGCGTAGCCTGCACCGCAGACATCTCCGCTCCGCTTCTCTTACGGTTGGTCGTAATCGAAGGATATGATATCTCGTGCGTAGGTCGTTTACTACCCGCTCCCTGTTGGCGTGGCTTGCTTCCTGATGCACCTTTTCTACAAGCAACTTCACAAAATGGTGGCGTCCGTTTAGTATGATGAGCCTCTTCACCTGGCTGTCCACATCGGCTGCATCAATTCTTCCTCTGGCTCGTAATACGCCGTCTTCTAATATGGGATCGAGCTTCCTTAATGCGCTGCCGGTTGCCAGGTTCTTCCCCCGCTGAAGTCGACTGATGTCTTCAGCGAAGCTCTCATGTTGGCTGTGCTCTATTCACATCCGCTCTGCTCTCTGGATGTGCTGCAATGTCAGTCCGTGCGCCCTTCCTCTTATGGCATCGACGAACTGTAGTATCCGTGCAGTGGCCCTTATTAATCTCTCGTACGAAGAGAATCTCTCCATGTCCGGCAGGTGTGGAGCGTCCTTGGTGTCGCTCTGGTGCGCCACGACTTCCTCCTGTTCCTCATCTTCATCCCCTGCCTTCTCTTCCTGCCGGCGAGGCCATCTGTCTTTATCCTCGTACAGGAATGGCGGTCCCGTGAACCATCTGTCACTCTCTTCCTTGTTCATATAATTCACACGCGTTGCCTGATCCGCGATGTTCTCAGCGGTCGGTATCCACCTCCATTGCTCGGGTGACGTCTTCTCTGCTATCTCCCCTAACCTATGAGCCACGTATGGGGTGTAACGCGCCGTATCGTTCTGTATCCAGTTGAGCGCCGTAGTGGATTCTGTCCAATACACTACCTTATCGGCTACCAGGCTGTGCTCGCCTTGCACGAAATCCGCGAGTCGCGCGGCTATCAAATTCGCCTGCAACTCTAAACGCGGTATGCTTTGCGCCTTTATCGGGGCGACTTTCACCTTGGCCGCCACTGATCGTACCCTAATCGTTCCGTCGCGATATCGTATACGCCAATATGCCGCGGATGCGTACGCGCGTTCACTTGCGTCGTTAAAAACAAGAAGTTGACGCTCTACCACTCCCCCCCGTAGGAGCATAGCACCTAGGCAGTCGCAGTCGTGACACCTCCTCGACGACTCGCAGCCACCTCTGGAATTCATCCGCTGCCTCCTCGGGTAGTTAATCATCCCATCCGACCTTCTTCATTCGCCATAGGTCTTGTAGCAGGATCTTGGCGGTGATGGTAAGGTAGCTAAGCAGCCCGAGTGGGTCAAACACCGACATGACTGCGCTTAATGCTTCCCTCTTAGTCGGTGGTCGCTGTAGCGCCTTTACCTCCTGCGGCACCCTATTCATAGAGGTGTTGAACGTCAGGGCGTCTTCTTCGGCCATCCATAACAACCCTAGTGTCCTGCCTGGGCTGTTGCCTTAAGCCTACTTCCTTAGGCTTGCTCGCCAGTAGTTCCTCCGGCTTGTCTTCCAATAGGGCTGCGTGGTTAGAATTCCAGCTTGCCAAGTTGAAACCGGCCTTCTGGTGCACTTCCGTAACCTGCCTTGCCGTATTTACCGCTTCCTCTACCGTTGCATAACTGTCTAAGTAGTCGTCCATATAATGACTACGTACGATAGCGTTAAGCTCCAACGGATGTGTTTCTGCGTGTGCGCGCGCGTTATGATCTCTAACACTATGTGCGAGAAACGGCGAGCTCCTCGCACCGAAAATCATCGCTGTCATAACGTACTCCCGCGGTGGGCTGGATCGCTCGTTACCTCGCCACAGAAACAATTGCGCGGGTTGGTCGCGACGGTCGATCTTCACACGTAAAAACATCTCCCTAATATCCGCGGACACGGCTATTTCATTTTCCCTAAATCTAAACAGTAATACCGGTAAGTTCCGTAATAAGTCGGGGCCGTCGAGTAGATAGTCATTAAGACATCTACCGGATGCGCGCGCTGCCGCGTCGAACACTACTCTTGTCTTCCCCGGCTTGTTCAGGTTCCGTACGGCGAAGTGTGGCAGGAACCAGCTCTTGGGGTCCTCTCTCTCTATCCCCTCGGCTTCCCTTGCGTACCCTTTTGCCAGGAGGTTGTCTATCAGGGCTGTGTAGGCGTCTCGAAACTCCGGTGACTGGTCCATTTTTCTCTCAATTGTCCGTAGTCTTCGAGCTGCCATTTCGTAGCTGGGTGGCATCCGCACGTTGTCGTCCTTCCATGGCAGTCCAACTTGGTATTGCTCGCCGACCTTCTTGACGGTGCGCTGGAATATCTCGACAGCGCGCTCCTCTTTCCGTCGCGGCCTACTCTTTAGCGAGATACCTATGGAATCTATCTCGTACTGCCGTTTGAGGAGTTCCGTTAGCTCCTCGTCCTGACTGGCAAACGTTCGGATGTCCCTATCTGACCGTCCGCTAACGCTTACGACGTGTAATACGGTCTCACCCGTCTTCCCTACACGTGAATCGTGGCACGGTTCCCTGTATTACCCACCCTAATAACGTACGTGCAGCAATGGGCTGCCTTCGACGTCCTATCCTTAAATTACGGGTGATTATTAAATGCCAGTTGTCGGCGCCTAATAATAATCTCGGTTTTGCGTCGTTGTAACAAACCGAACTCGGTAGGTCGCGTAAGTGTTTTAAACGTAAACACTCCTTACTTACGAATTGCGAACCTATCTTTAAATTTGCTATCGTCCGCGCATTTATTTTAAACACCTCACTGCGCGTCTTGCCACGTATGCCTATGTTAACTAACCTACTATCGGCCTCGCGCTGACTATTGTTTACACCTCTAATATTCAGCGGCTTTACCGGTCCTTCCGCTCATAACTCGCGAGCTAACTCGTCGTCGATTAACGAAATAGTCGAGCCTTCGTCAAGCAACGCATACGTATCTATTTCCCTACCACGCGGTCCGCGTAACGTAATGGGACACACTTTCAAAAATACGGACGCATTACTACCAACGTTAGACGCGACGAGCACGGTCTCATCCGGTTTTACCGATGTCTCAGGTGCGCGGGTCTTGCGGGCGTGAAGGAGGGCATGGTGGGGGGCGTTGCAGCCGTCGACGCCGCATTTCTTAGCTTTACATCTAAATCGTCGGTGTTTACTATTTAAACATATAAAGCACACCCCATCTTCCTTAACCCACTTCCACCGGTCGTCCAAACCCATTTGCGCTAACTTCCTACATTTGGCGATTACGTGTTCACCCCCGCAACACATACATGAGGCACTACCGGTGTCCTTCTGGGCGGTGAACGTCTTTACGTCGCGGGCCCTATCCTCTACGCGGCGTGTCATTATAATCCTTTTCGACGGCGGCGCCTCTCGTCTTACGGGCGATTCCTTAGTCGGCGCTACGGACGTATAGGCATGAATCAATGCTTGGTCAGCCTCTCTCATCATGAACCGAGATAGTGTGACGATATCTGGTTCGTCTGCACTTCCGTAGTGCTCCGCATAATCGCACCAACGTGACCGTAAGTGAGGGCTAAGTTTGCTAGTGACTTCCCTAGTTAGTCTAACGCGAACCCTATTTTCAACTAAATCGTCTTCGTTAATACTTTCCCTATTTGTTTCTTCTTGCAGTTGAGCGACGTCCCTAGCGTACTTCTTCTTGATAAGATCTTCTTCGAGTTGCAATTGCTTCCTCCTAATTGCAGCTAGTTCCTCCGCGGCGTTATATTTGATTTGCTTTAATTTTGCTATTGCGCTAACTGTCGACTGGGCTGAACGAACTGATCGGACCGTCGGGGCGCGGGGCGTGGGTCTATGTACGTCTGCTACAGGCGCGACGGTACGTACTATCGAACTAATTTCTGTAGTCGGAAGATCTTCTATAATCGCGGCGAGTGTCTCTGTGCGCGGCGCGGATGTGCTAACCTCTCCCAAACGATCGGTCGTAGACACGGAGATAGCGGGGCGCGGCGGTGGGGGCGCGGGCGAGGGCGTAGATGCGGGCGCGAGCGGGGCCTGGGGCGCAGCGGAGGGCGCTTGTGCCAACGCGAGATAATCGGATGGGGACGCGGGTGCTTCTTCGAATATCAGCATTCCTACCGGCGTTTCGTCGTCGTTCCGTATCTTCTGGCTTCGTGTTTTCCTCATGACGTCCCTCGTTGCAACTTCCGATCGTCTTCAAAAAGAGTAAGTATCGTCTTCAAAAAGACGCACGTATTGGATGTCGTTCCCGCCACAAGGGCGTTAACAGATGGTCACAGTTTGGCACCGTTAGGGAGCAACCACCTGGCCGCGTAAACGCGGTTTAAGAAACAAAAAATTGTCTGGAAACAGACAATATGACGTATATGACGTAGGCTTAATAAGAAACTTAAGAAGAAATTAGTACCGACGATCTTCTCTCTTCGTTGACGAACTTCTTTCTTCCTTGAAGATCTCCTATAATGATCTTCTCTCTTCTATAATTATGTTCTTTCTTCTATAATTGCCTTCTTTCTTGTTTCTTTTTACTTCTTGCTTCTCTCTTCTGGCTTGAATCCGGCGACGATGGACCAAGAATATAAGGGATCTAAGTGGACTGTATTTATTTGTTACTGTAGCTAGTGGACTGTATTTACTAATTGACTGACTGATCTGGGGTTAACTATACTAGGGGACTGCGTGAAGAAAAGATGGTACTCTTGACTATACTGTATTAAACTATTTACAATTATTCGGCACTCTTAAACTATCCAATATGTACAGAGAGAGGTCTTCAATTGTGGAGTCTTGATTTGCTGTCTTGAGTCTTCTTTGAGTCTTCTCGAGTGCCGCTTCCGAAATGAACAACTCACAGACCAAAACGCCCTTCTTATATCTCGCAAGAAGGCGTCTCAGTCTGTGAGTAGTGCCGTGCGACGATGCTGCACTCCCATTGGTCGTCGCTCGGCTCCGGTGCGCGGGGTGTGCGGGGCGCAACGGGGTACGAAGGGGCGACGGGACGGCGGGTCTCTAGCTGTCCGCAACAGTAGTGGTAGGCCTCTTTTTCTTTGTTTTTTTCCTTTCGGCAGTTTTAAATAGTTTACGACAAACATGTTTATTTTACAGTGACGTCATCATTTTATATCATATTTAAAAAATACTTATAAAAACAACACCACCCCTCATACAACACAATAGGTAAAATAGGAAAACTTTATATTTTTTTAATATTATAAGGGTGGCAAACGAGCACACAGTCCACCTAGTGGTAAGTGGTTGCCGCGTCCCATAAACATCTACATTTATCCCCTATTACAAATCAAAATGCAGATGTACTGTCACCCATGAGGACTAAGATGGAATGCCTCATTTACAGTAAAAAGGGTCTTTGGTTCTCTACACTCACCATACGAAACATAGCAGCGTTAAGCTGCTATTTTACGCTGGTATTCTGTGAGAGCGTAGACCTTCCCAGGTCGAGCCGACCCATTCGTGCTACAACAATACTACTAACATAGCTGCGGCATTACTCTACCACGTATTAAATGTGTTGCCATTCTCTGCTAAATTTATTTCAGAATGACAAAAAAATAAGTGACATTCAGTAGAAGACGCAGCCAGTGCAGTTTTCGCGAAGTTATGACAATTTTTTTGAAATACTCTAGGTGGTGAGACCCCTATTCCGCTTCAAAATCGTCTAGGTAGGAACAATCTTGTTACGAATTATGAACTCTTTAAGTGTTGGCAAAAATAACACGTCCTTGAATGATGGAGTGCGGCGTCAAATGTGCGAGATGTCTGGTCCTGCGTTGCGACAGTCCACCTGCTAAGTGTGGCTTTTGTGACCTACAATGGTTAAGAAGTATCCAGCAGTGGACATTTGTAGACTAGCATAGAAGGAGAAGAAGATATAATAATAATTAATCGTCTAAGTCAATCCATTCTCCAGAATTGTTATTCACTATTCTTCTTAAGTACACTTGTTGATTAGAAAACAAGTTTCTGCTGAGCGACTAATTGCTACTAACTACGAACCTATGCTATGCTAGAGGAATAGTACTATTCATTTCTGCAGGCATGGCAGTGGTGGTTGCGGCTTGTTCGGGTGATATATACGAAAGCATTTCCGTGCTTACTGAAATGTGGCGAAGTGGAATTCCATTGTATTAGTCGTTGCGAGTATGGTATAATTCGCTCATTAATTCGATCCAATACAGCTTATAATATTCCACTGTAGAGCATAAGCCTCCTCCATAGAGTGCATTATAGAGGGGATTTTACCATGGTTGCCACGCTTGGGATAGAGGTTAGTAACCGCAGTTTTTTTATTATTCTGAATTGTTTTATGGAAGATACTGGTGTCCATCTCCTATTTCAGGTTCCCTATATCGCCTCTTACAATATTAACTAATAATTAAAAATTAACTATTAATAAATATATATAAATATTTAAATAAAATATATAGGGTATTTTCGGAACGCTCCCGAAAACTAAGACAGGCGACAGCACCAAGTATACCTTTGATCATGGGTCACAAATAAATTCGATCCTGATGAAAAAAAATCATCTTTTTACAACGTTTTATTAGCTTTATTCACGCGCCATCATGTTAGTACAGTTAAATGAAACGATAATTTCACAAAAAATATCATGAAAATACTGAAACATTAAACCAGCAGTGAAATGACTGAATTTATATCAGCTGATTAAAGGTCAATGTACGCGCGAACGCAAATTCGCGCGGCCCGCAACTAGCGGGCCATACCACAATACCTAATAATTTACAACACTTTTCTAAATACCTAACTGTGCTTGTCTCCACGTAGCTACTTTAACCCGAATTTACAGGTTAAATAAACCCAAATAACTGGTTCGATTCCCCGCTAATGGAAAAATACTTAAATGAAATGTAACCAAGGTTGGAGTCATGCGTTTTTATTCATCGTGTAGGTATGTTTATTATTCTTATGTATTCAGTTATGTACCTATTCAGATTAGTCCAGTACCAAGTTATTTAAAAAAAATAGTTATGAAACAGCTTACCGCTCTTAATCCTTCGTGGTCTTATGAGATGCGGCTCAAATTGTGCTCCATTAATTTCAAGGTAGATTTGGGTACAGGCAAGGCATTACCGTGCGGTCTTCGACACAGTCCGAACGAAGTTTCTCAAAAGCATCCACGATCCTTTGGTGTATTTCATCAGCACTATTAACACTCACGATTAAAAACCCCTTCTTTCACATACCCCACAGAAAGAAGTCTAACGGGGTCAGATCTGGTGAGTGAGGTGGCCAAGCGTGTGGTCCTAGTCTGCCGATCCAGGATCATCAAATAGCTCATTGAGGTGCTCACGAACAAACCTCACGACATGTGGAGGAGCACCATCATGCTGGAACCATGTGCGGCGATATTCAGCCAATGATAGGTCGTCTAAAATGTCAACCAACTGTTCATTTATAAAGTTAAGGTATCGCTGTCCGTTCAGTCGCTGTGGCAGAAACACTGGTCCCATTATGCGATCCTTAAATAAACCTGCCCAAACGTTAACCGATAATCGGGTTTGGTGCCCGGTTTGTCGAACAGCGTGCGGGTTAACCTCTGAATACACGTGTGTATTTCTTCGGTTCTACAGGCTGTTTCTGGTAAATGTCGACTCATCCGTCCAGATAATGTGCTCAATGGAACCAAGCACACGTTGCTGGTATAATAACCAACGGCAGAAAACTCGTCGGTGGTCGTGATTGCTGGAACTAAAGCTTGCACTTTGTGCAATTTGTATGGGCGCATTCGTTTACGCTTCAACACTTTGTGCACTGCACAGTATGACACACTTGTTCCATCCCGACGTCTTAACAATTTGTTTAGCGATACTTCGTGTACCTAGGTTCGGATACCTAACATGTTTGCCGTATTTACAATCACTATAAACGTACACGTTAAGCATTATTAAAACAAAAAACGTAACAACAAGAATAATACCAACACGTTATCACAAGTAAAAACAATTTTATAAATAAAACGACGACGAAACGCGACGCGCACGCGTGTACTAAATCAACACGGAACTGTTTCAAAAACTACGATTAATAACGAATCCCGACAAAATTGAAACCTACTGCGTCACAGCGTGAGGCAACACGAGCCGGCCGGGTTACAATTGCTTCGCACCGAGCTAGATACAGGTCGAGTGGGGGGAGTATGGTTACAGTCGCGTTCTAAAGTATTAAATGGTATTAGGATATTGTTTTATAATATTATAGTAAGTAATAAATTCTTTTATTGTAGAATCATAATAGGTGCTTTACTAGCTACTTAGAACTTTGGAAAAGGTTGGAATTAAGAATGGATAATGTTTATTTGAGCATTATTTGTTATTTATATCGTAAAATATAAAGTAGTTTGTAACAAGAAAACTTAAGCTAAGGGTGGCACGCCGTCCATTATGTCGTCTTGGGTCACATGGAAGCCAGATGTTGATGGTGTGTTGGTGTTACTGGATGCTACTTCATCATCACTTTCATCTTCGCTTGAGCTTCCGTCATCAGGTCGATCACATGGTAAGTTTTTCGGTATTCTTCCTCAACACTTTTAATTTTACTGCACAATTTTCCCCATTCACTTTCCCCTATCATATTTACCTTTTCGTTCACTAGTTCAGTCATAAAACAATAGATATAAATAATTTTTCTTTCCTTACTTTTTAAAACATCGTCGCGAGTCGCAAAGCAAGCTGTGTATGCGACTGTATTTTTGGAGAGAACAAAGCGCGGGAACCAATAGCATGCAGGCACAGTAATACTGGCGGATTGTTCCCCCGTCGCGCCCCCTTCGTACCAATATGTGATAAATCGTTCAGTGCCCAAGTTCAAGGCCAGCGTTCTTTTTTCACCGTTCGCGCGTACATTAACCTCCATTAGTCAGGTGATATCCATTCAGTTTCCACTGCTGGTTTTATGTTTCAGTATTTTCATGATATTTTTTATGAAATTATCGTTTCATTTAGCTGTACTAACATGATGGCGCGTGAATAAAGCTAATAAAACGTTGTAAAAAGATGATTTCTTTTTCATCAGGAGCGAATGATGACCCATGATCAAAGGTATACTTGGTGCTGTCGGCCTGTCTTAGTTTTCGGGAGCGTTCCAAAAATACCCTGTATATAAATATAATAAATATTAATAAAATAAAAATTAATTATTAACCGGACGATATGTGGAAATGAGTATTCTTACATCACTTCTACATGGTGTGCAACTGCTTCACACAATCCGTTTTTCCCACGAATAAATTAACAAAAAACACGTATTCAAAAACATGTTAAATTCACCAAATCGGGAATAGTTCGCCGATATAATTGCTTAATGACGTTCTCAAAATGAAAAGGAATAATTTAAAATTAAAAATTATGTACAACCTACTTTAATACAAATTATTAAGAATAACTCAAAAACTCTTGGTCAGATCTTGATAAAATTTATAAGGGACTACATGTGAAGCACCAGCCTACAAATAAAAAAAGAATCATCGAAATCGGTTCTTCCAGTAAAAAGATACGAGGTTAAAAACTGACATTAAAAAAAAACATACAGTCGATTTGAGTACCGTCTCCTTTTTGAAGTCGGTGGAAAATGTGTTCAGAAGTGGGACGTATATAAATCGTAATATTACTTTAAATTTTAATATTACAAAAGAAATAATGGAAACTGCAGTACTATCAAATTAAGCATAAAATAAATGTAAGTATATGTAGTGTATGTAGACAAGCACCCGTTCAGGAGTTTATGGAAGCTTAAAATTAATGCAACTTGAATGAGTTCTTAGAAGATTGTATTAATCCCACAACAGTTGAGAGAGTAATAATGTCCTCCAGACTGAATTTCGGCCACGGCAGCCAGTCTCAACGAAGACTAGCCATCGGCGCAGGACAGGATTAAAATGCCCAAGTGCATGCGCAATCACAGGTGCACTCTCTATTCCCTCACGCGCATAGCTCGATGGGACGGTAAACCGACACGACCGGAGAGAGATCAGGCGCAGGACCAACGGCTTTACGTGCTTTCCGAGGCACGGGGGTGAAACACCGCCAACTTCCCGACTCCGGGCAGCTACTGAGAATTTCTTGATGGAAAAACTCAATAACTGATTTTTTGGTCCGACCCGCGATTCGAACCCGGGACCTCATGATCAGAAATCGCGCTGCTACAACCACTAGACCAACGAGGCAGTCAGTTGAGAGAGTAATAAAATATTTAAAGTACAAAAAACGTATTTAAAATTAACGTAATATTTTGACGTAGTTACTACGGGTACGTTTTTTGACTCAATTATTATCTAATAATTATTTTCAAATATTATCTAATTATAAGTAATTATTCAATAATAATAATTGATGACTACATCTGTGTCAAATTCTTACCACTCTATGGGTTGACTGGTAGAAAGTACTTTTAGGCATTAAATTCGCCTCTTGTATCTTTGTTTTTAAGGGAATGCAATAAATATTTTATACAATAAAATAATGATATGCCGAAACGTAAGTAAAAAAAAACTACTTCGCTTTTTACTTCAGTTCCCAATTAGGGTTAAGCATCATTATGCAACTCACGCATCCAGCAGAATCACTCGTTGCCTATAAAATGTTCATGAAAAATCATAAAAATGACATACGCTGCGGAAATAAATCATTTTCTTAATAAAATATATCTCATATGCATTGATAAGGTTTGTGCTAGTATTGAATTCTTCTTCTTCTTACTTTAGTTGTAGAACTTCTGTTCTATCTAGTAGTCTGTCTTAGTAGGTACCACTCTGTTAACTATGTACTTCTGGCGTCAAATAACAGTGCTTGCACTGCTGTGTTCCCGTCTAAAGCGCATAGAGAGCTAGTATAGGCTGTGAGGCATTCCATCTTAGCCTTCAGAAGTGACAACACATCTGTAGCTGTCTTAGTTTGAAGTTGACTGCATGTCTATGGACTGCAGTAAACTTCAAACTAAGACAGATGCACTAGCAGCCTCTTGCTAATAGGTAGACTGCAAGATCCTTTGTCACTTCAGAAAAAAAACAGGTATTTTTATACTTATAAGTTAAGTCGTTTGTCACTGGAGCACACAGTTCACTTGGTGGTAAGTGATAGCTGTGGCATGGAATCAAAATTTAGTTTCATTGTCGCGCTTGATAACAAAGACGTTGTTAATAGTAGTAAAGTAGATGTACTGCAGTAGCCACTTACCATCAAATGGACGGTAAGTTCAGTTCAGTGGACTGTAAGACACCAACTCTTTGAAACATCGCCATTTTGAAGTCAGTTTTTTTTTATTGAACCTGTCGTGAAGCGACAATTAAAAGAGAAGAAAGAACCTAACCTATGATCAGCAAAACAACCAAATAGACCAAGACAATAATATATTTAAATTTTGAAAAGAGTATTTACAGTTTTATAAAAAAAATGAAATATGAAGATGATGGATGATGTGATTTACAAATTATATTTAAAAAAAAGGTAATAAAAAAAAGATTTATGTCGTAGCTGAGTCCGAAGATCCCAAGCGTGCTCTCAGCGCCTGGAACGAGCACGTACGGCGTAGGTGGGTAGGCGTGGGCGTCTCTAGGCGACGACCTCAGGTGAATACGGCGATTGCAGGATCGGCGACTTCAGCCCAGACAGGAGCTTGCAGGATCCTCAGCGACTTCAGACAGCGCAGTGGCCTGCAGGATCCGGTGACTGCAGGCGGGACAGAGGTTTGTAGGTTCCGGTGATTTCGGGCGGAACAGAGGTTTGTAGGTTCCGGCGACTCCAGGTAGAGTAGAGACTTGTGGGATCTCGGCGACTTCAGGCAGAGCAACGTTTTGTAGGATCCGGCGACTTCAGGCAGAGCAACGGATCGTAGAGTCCAGTGGCTTCAGGCAGGATAGAGGCTTGCAGGATCCCGGGGCTGAGCGGCCCCGGGATAAGGCCTTTAGAAGATGCTTCCGATACGAGAACTGAAGCAAGACTGAATTTCTTCACCGATTGTTCGGCTTTTATATCTTTCTAGAGAGAACGGAAAAATTATTTAAATTAAAAGGAAATTTATTGTAAATGACCTAGAGCAAAAGAGTATTTATGTGAAAATATCGAGATAAAACATCATATCGGTAACGAATTTGAATAAAAATTGCCATGACAACGGTATAAATAGTAGTTGTCATAAAAACCAATTTTTGGTTTTTGGACTTTTATTAAGAAATTATTACATTTAAGTATGAATTGAGATATGATTCACATAGGAAAAACTTATGCACGGCTGCGTGCATGAAGCCTGAAATTGTAGAGTTACAGAGAATTCAATAAAAGACCATAAAAGGTAAGACTTCATTGACAGCTATTTTAAAAGTGATAAATAGTGTGAAAATACGAAGTAAAATGATATGTTATTGTGTAAAAACGTTACAGGATCCTATAGAAATAAAGGTGATGCAAAATATAAATGCAGAAAATCAAAAACAGAATGAAAAAAATAGTATAAAGTGATGCAAAACATGAATGCAGAATATCAAAACAGAATGAAGAATTAGTGTACAATGAAATGTAAGTAGTATAACACTACAAACCTAATAATTTCTTTTATGAATATGCATAACATGCATAATATGTGACATTGTTATTAATGATCCAAATTTGTGTCAAGCTCCATTTCGCTCAGACAATGATATAATTTCTTTTGTAACGTATCAAAATAGAAGGATAGACAGACGTAATATCCCTTCTAATCAAATGTTCTGAACACAAATCGGGGATGATTCTGACTAATCTAAAGGCAAGAGCTAATTACTATTTAATTAGCTCTTGCCTTTGTTTAGTATGATCGGTTATTATTAATTAATTGAAGCAATTGAATGAAAATGGATACCAATAACGTAATTAAATACAGCAAGCCGGCCTTTTTACACAAAGTTTATACTTAGTCGTGGTTGATAACTCCGTGGCGCAGTGGCTTAGCAATGAGTTGATGCGCCGGGGCCGCGGCTTCTAATCCCGCACGAAACAAATATTTGTATGGCCTACAAATAAGTGTTGCGGATTTGGATGTTTGTTCTCGTGAAATTTATTTTTGTAAACTGCCTCCACGATACAGGAGAATATCCTAGTGTGGGGGTAACGTTTTTTTTTTACATGTTAGAGCCATGGTATAGCTATATTATAGTTGTAGCATGAATGGTTAGGCTCCACCAGGGGATGACCAGACTCAACAGAATACCAACGTAAAATATCAGATTAATGCTGCTTTGTTTCGTAGGGTGAGGGTGGAAAACTGGAGATACCTTTTACTGGAAATGAGGAATTCCTTCTTAGTCCACAGGGGTAACATCGCATCTGAGTTTTGATTCTTAATTGAAGATTCTCGTTTGGTACCCTCCTTGTATAAACAATGTGTCAATTAAGCAAATCCTTTTAACATCAAAAGATACCCAGAAATCTAATAAGAATTGTTACTAATAAATTGTACATTTCCTGCTTCAACAAAGAAATATTGAAAAGTTTAAATTGGATCGTGCCCTATCAGCGCCAATATATATTGCATAAAGCTTGTAAGAACGAGTAGGTGTACTTTTGTGGAGAGCCCTTATTTTTAGGCTGCACATGACATACTTCTCGCGAAGTGAACAGTGAAAATAATCATGTAAACTAAGACATAATCCCTTATTACCACTAACATGGTTTTCCGGTTCTCGTCACTTACCATAGAAAACACAACAGTATTATGCTAATTCATACTGAAATTCTGTGAGAACGTCCTTCCCCTCTCGAGCTGACACATTCGTGCTACAGTTTGAATACATTTGTAGCGTGTCTCTGCCACGTACACGTCTTTATTAATCTATACATTATAAATAAAATTGATGTGTCAGTCTGTAATGTTGAAATTACTGTCTTCTATTAAGCTCTGGGTGTATTTCAATAGTATTACGACATATTTTTTATAGGATAGGGTGATAAACGAGCACACAGTCTACCTAATGATAAGTGGTTGCTGTGACCCATAGACATCTACATTCATCCTCAATAAAGAATTAAAATGTGTTGTCACCCGTGATGACTAAGATAGAATGCCTGTTTTCCAGTAAAATAGGTCTTCAGTTCCTACACTTACCATACTAAACACAGCAGTGTAAAGCTGCCATTTTACGCCTGTATTCTGTGAGAGCGTGGTCTTTCGCTGGTCGAGCCGGTCCATTCGTGCTACAACAATTTAAAAACTATTGTTTCTTTGCATGTATGTCTCGGCTAATCTTTGGAATAGCTGAACTTCTAGTGATGATACTTTATGAACAAATAGAGCAAAATGCCAGGAGGGATCGAGGATATATTTCATCCGAAAAACTTATTTATTACTTTAGTACACGCACGCGTGTACTAAATCAACACGGAACTGTTTCAAAAACTACGATTAATAACGAATCCCGACAAAATTGAAACCTACTGCGTCACAGCGTGAGGCAACACGAGCCGGCCGGGTTACAATTGCTTCGCACCGAGCTAGATACAGGTCGAGTGGGGGAAGTATGGTTACAGTCGCGTTCTAAAGTATTAAATGGTATTAGGATATTGTTTTATAATATTATAGTAAGTAATAAATTCTTTTATTGTAGAATCATAATAGGTGCTTTACAAGCTACTTAGAACTTTGGAAAAGGTTGGAATTAAGAATGGATAATGTTTATTTGAGCATTATTTGTTATATATATCGTAAAATATAAAGTAGTTTGTAACAAGAAAACTTAAGTTAAGGGTGGCACGCCGTCCATTATGTCGTCTTGGGTCACATGGAAGCCAGATGTTAATGGTGTGTTGGTGTTACTGGATGCTACTTCATCATCACTTTCATCTTCGCTTGAGCTTCCGTCATCAGGTCGATCACATGGTAAGTTTTTCGGTATTCTTCCTCAACACTTTTAATTTTACTGCACAATTTTCCCCATTCACTTTCCCCTATCATATTTACCTTTTCGTTCACTAGTTCAGTCATAAAACAATAGATATAAATAATTTTTCTTTCCTTACTTTTTAAAACATCGTCGCGAGTCGCAAAGCAAGCTGTGTATGCGACTGTATTTTTGGAGAGAACAAAGCGCGGGAACCAATAGCATGCAGGCACAGTAATACTGGCGGATTGTTCCCCCGTCGCGCCCCTTCGTACCAATATGTGATAAATCGTTCAGTGCCCAAGTTCAAGGCCAGCGTTCTTTTTTCACCGTTCGCGCGTACATTAACCTCCATTAGTCAGGTGATATCCATTCAGTTTCCACTGCTGGTTTTATGTTTCAGTATTTTCATGATATTTTTTATGAAATTATCGTTTCATTTAGCTGTACTAACATGATGGCGCGTGAATAAAGCTAATAAAACGTTGTAAAAAGATGATTTCTTTTTCATCAGGAGCGAATGATGACCCATGATCAAAGGTATACTTGGTGCTGTCGGCCTGTCTTAGTTTTCGGGAGCGTTCCAAAAATACCCTGTATATAAATATAATAAATATTAATAAAATAAAAATTAATTATTAACCGGACGATATGTGGAAATGAGTATTCTTACATCACTTCTACATGGTGTGCAACTGCTTCACACAATCCGTTTTTCCCACGAATAAATTAACAAAAAACACGTATTCAAAAACATGTTAAATTCACCAAATCGGGAATAGTTCGCCGATATAATTGCTTAATGACGTTCTCAAAATGAAAAGGAATAATTTAAAATTAAAAATTATGTACAACCTACTTTAATACAAATTATTAAGAATAACTCAAAAACTCTTGGTCAGATCTTGATAAAATTTATAAGGGACTACATGTGAAGCACCAGCCTACAAATAAAAAAAGAATCATCGAAATCGGTTCTTCCAGTAAAAAGTTACGAGGTTAAAAACTGACATTAAAAAAAAACATACAGTCGATTTGAGTACCGTCTCCTTTTTGAAGTCGGTAGAAAATGTGTTCAGAAGTGGGACGTATATAAATCGTAATATTACTTTAAATTTTAATATTACAAAAGAAATAATGGAAACTGCAGTACTATCAAATTAAGAATAAAATAAATGTAAGTATATGTAGTGTATGTAGACAAGCACCCGTTCAGGAGTTTATGGAAGCTTAAAATTAATGCAACTTGAATGAGTTCTTAGAAGATTGTATTAATCCCACAACAGTTGAGAGAGTAATAATGTCCTCCAGACTGAATTTCGGCCACGGCAGCCAGTCTCAACGAAGACTAGCCATCGGCGCAGGACAGGATTAAAATGCCCAAGTGCATGCGCAATCACAGGTGCACTCTCTATTCCCTCACGCGCATAGCCCGATGGGACGGTAAACCGACACGACCGGAGAGAGATCAGGCGCAGGACCAACGGCTTTACGTGCTTTCCGAGGCACGGGGGTGAAACACCGCCAACTTCCCGACTCCGGGCAGCTACTGAGAATTTCTTGATGGAAAAACTCAATAACTGATTTTTTGGTCCGACCCGCGATTCGAACCCGGGACCTCATGATCAGAAATCGCGCTGCTACAACCACTAGACCAACGAGGCAGTCAGTTGAGAGAGTAATAAAATATTTAAAGTACAAAAAACGTATTTAAAATTAACGTAATATTTTGACGTAGTTACTACGGGTACGTTTTTTGACTCAATTATTATCTAATAATTATTTTCAAATATTATCTAATTATAAGTAATTATTCAATAATAATAATTGATGACTACATCTGTGTCAAATTCTTACCACTCTATGGGTTGACTGGTAGAAAGTACTTTTAGGCATTAAATTCGCCTCTTGTATCTTTGTTTTTAAGGGAATGCAATAAATATTTTATACAATAAAATAATGATATGCCGAAACGTAAGTAAAAAAAAACTACTTCGCTTTTTACTTCAGTTCCCAATTAGGGTTAAGCATCATTATGCAACTCACGCATCCAGCAGAATCACTCGTTGCCTATAAAATGTTCATGAAAAATCATAAAAATGACATACGCTGCGGAAATAAATCATTTTCTTAATAAAATATATCTCATATGCATTGATAAGGTTTGTGCTAGTATTGAATTCTTCTTCTTCTTACTTTAGTTGTAGAACTTCTGTTCTATCTAGTAGTCTGTCTTAGTAGGTACCACTCTGTTAACTATGTACTTCTGGCGTCAAATAACAGTGCTTGCACTGCTGTGTTCCCGTCTAAAGCGCATAGAGAGCTAGTATAGGCTGTGAGGCATTCCATCTTAGCCTTCAGAAGTGACAACACATCTGTAGCTGTCTTAGTTTGAAGTTGACTGCATGTCTATGGACTGCAGTAAACTTCAAACTAAGACAGATGCACTAGCAGCCTCTTGCTAATAGGTAGACTGCAAGATCCTTTGTCACTTCAGAAAAAAAACAGGTATTTTTATACTTATAAGTTAAGTCGTTTGTCACTGGAGCACACAGTTCACTTGGTGGTAAGTGATAGCTGTGGCATGGAATCAAAATTTAGTTTCATTGTCGCGCTTGATAACAAAGACGTTGTTAATAGTAGTAAAGTAGATGTACTGCAGTAGCCACTTACCATCAAATGGACGGTAAGTTCAGTTCAGTGGACTGTAAGACACCAACTCTTTGAAACATCGCCATTTTGAAGTCAGTTTTTTTTTATTGAACCTAATTATTTATTTTATGAATATGCATAACATGCATAATATGTGACATTGTTATTAATGATCCAAATTTGTGTCAAGCTCCATTTCGCTCAGACAATGATATAATTTCTTTTGTAACGTATCAAAATAGAAGGATGGACAGACGTAATATCCCTTCTAATCAAATGTTCTGAACACAAATCGGGGATGATTCTGACTAATCTAAGGGCAAGAGCTAATTACTATTTAATTAGCTCTTGCCTTTGTTTAGTATGATCGGTTATTATTAATTAATTGAAGCAATTGAATGAAAATGGATACCAATAACGTAATTAAATACAGCAAGCCGGCCTTTTTACACAAAGTTTATACTTAGTCGTGGTTGATAGCTCCGTGGCGCAGTGGCTTAGCAATGAGTTGATGCGCCGGGGCCGCGGCTTCTAATCCCGCACGAAACAAATATTTGTATGGCCTACAAATAAGTGTTGCGGATTTGGATGTTTGTTCTCGTAAAATTTATTTTTGTAAACTGCCTCCACGATACAGGAGAATATCCTAGTGTGGGGGTAACGTTTTTTTTTTACATGGTAGAGCCATGGTATAGCTATATTATAGTTGTAGCATGAATGGTTAGGCTCCACCAGGGGATGACCAGACTCAACAGAATACCAACGTAAAATATCAGATTAATGCTGCTTTGTTTCGTAGGGTGAGGGTGGAAAACTGGAGATACCTTTTACTGGAAATGAGGAATTCCTTCTTAGTCCACAGGGGTGACATCGCATCTGAGTTTTGATTCTTAATTGAAGATTCTCGTTTGGTACCCTCCTTGTATAAACAATGTGTCAATTAAGCAAATCCTTTTAACATCAAAAGATACCCAGAAATCTAATAAGAATTGTTACTAATAAATTGTACATTTCCTGCTTCAACAAAGAAATATTGAAAAGTTTAAATTGGATCGTGCCCTATCAGCGCCAATATATATTGCATAAAGCTTGTAAGAACGAGTAGGTGTACTTTTGTGGAGAGCCCTTATTTTTAGGCTGCACATGACATACTTCTCGCGAAGTGAACAGTGAAAATAATCATGTAAACTAAGACATAATCCCTTATTACCACTAACATGGTTTTCCGGTTCTCGTCACTTACCATAGAAAACACAACAGTATTATGCTAATTCATACTGAAATTCTGTGAGAACGTCCTTCCCCTCTCGAGCTGACACATTCGTGCTACAGTTTGAATACATTTGTAGCGTGTCTCTGCCACGTACACGTCTTTATTAATCTATACATTATAAATAAAATTGATGTGTCAGTCTGTAATGTTGAAATTACTGTCTTATATTAAGCTCTGGGTGTATTTCAATAGTATTACGACATATTTTTTATAGGATAGGGTGATAAACGAGCACACAGTCTACCTAATGATAAGTGGTTGCTGTGACCCATAGACATCTACATTTATCCTCAATAAAGAATTAAAATGTGTTGTCACCCGTGATGACTAAGATAGAATGCCTGTTTTCCAGTAAAATAGGTCTTCAGTTCCTACACTTACCATACGAAACACAGCAGTGTAAAGCTGCCATTTTACGCCTGTATTCTGTGAGAGCGTGGTCTTTCGCTGGTCGAGCCGGTCCATTCGTGCTACAACAATTTAAAAACTATTGTTTCTTTGCATGTATGTCTCGGCTAATCTTTGGAATAGCTGAACTTCTAGTGATGATACTTTATGAACAAATAGAGCAAAATGCCAGGAGGGATCGAGGATATATTTCATCCGAAAAACTTATTTATTACTTTAGTACACGCACGCGTGTACTAAATCAACACGGAACTGTTTCAAAAACTACGATTAATAACGAATCCCGACAAAATTGAAACCTACTGCGTCACAGCGTGAGGCAACACGAGCCGGCCGGGTTACAATTGCTTCGCACCGAGCTAGATACAGGTCGAGTGGGGGAAGTATGTTTACAGTCGCGTTCTAAAGTATTAAATGGTATTAGGATATTGTTTTATAATATTATAGTAAGTAATAAATTCTTTTATTGTAGAATCATAATAGGTGCTTTACTAGCTACTTAGAACTTTGGAAAAGGTTGGAATTAAGAATGGATAATGTTTATTTGAGCATTATTTGTTATATATATCGTAAAATATAAAGTAGTTTGTAACAAGAAAACTTAAGTTAAGGGTGGCACGCCGTCCATTATGTCGTCTTGGGTCACATGGAAACCAGATGTTAATGGTGTGTTGGTGTTACTGGATGCTACTTCATCATCACTTTCATCTTCGCTTGAGCTTCCGTCATCAGGTCGATCACATGGTAAGTTTTTCGGTATTCTTCCTCAACACTTTTAATTTTACTGCACAATTTTCCCCATTCACTTTCCCCTATCATATTTACCTTTTCGTTCACTAGTTCAGTCATAAAACAATAGATATAAATAATTTTTCTTTCCTTACTTTTTAAAACATCGTCGCGAGTCGCAAAGCAAGCTGTGTATGCGACTGTATTTTTGGAGAGAACAAAGCGCGGGAACCAATAGCATGCAGGCACAGTAATACTGGCGGATTGTTCCCCCGTCGCGCCCCTTCGTACCAATATGTGATAAATCGTTCAGTGCCCAAGTTCAAGGCCAGCGTTCTTTTTTCACCGTTCGCGCGTACATTAACCTCCATTAGTCAGGTGATATCCATTCAGTTTCCACTGCTGGTTTTATGTTTCAGTATTTTCATGATATTTTTTATGAAATTATCGTTTCATTTAGCTGTACTAACATGATGGCGCGTGAATAAAGCTAATAAAACGTTGTAAAAAGATGATTTCTTTTTCATCAGGAGCGAATGATGACCCATGATCAAAGGTATACTTGGTGCTGTCGGCCTGTCTTAGTTTTCGGGAGCGTTCCAAAAATACCCTGTATATAAATATAATAAATATTAATAAAATAAAAATTAATTATTAACCGGACGATATGTGGAAATGAGTATTCTTACATCACTTCTACATGGTGTGCAACTGCTTCACACAATCCGTTTTTCCCACGAATAAATTAACAAAAAACACGTATTCAAAAACATGTTAAATTCACCAAATCGGGAATAGTTCGCCGATATAATTGCTTAATGACGTTCTCAAAATGAAAAGGAATAATTTAAAATTAAAAATTATGTACAACCTACTTTAATACAAATTATTAAGAATAACTCAAAAACTCTTGGTCAGATCTTGATAAAATTTATAAGGGACTACATGTGAAGCACCAGCCTACAAATAAAAAAAGAATCATCGAAATCGGTTCTTCCAGTAAAAAGTTACGAGGTTAAAAACTGACATTAAAAAAAACATACAGTCGATTTGAGTACCGTCTCCTTTTTGAAGTCGGTAGAAAATGTGTTCAGAAGTGGGACGTATATAAATCGTAATATTACTTTAAATTTTAATATTACAAAAGAAATAATGGAAACTGCAGTACTATCAAATTAAGAATAAAATAAATGTAAGTATATGTAGTGTATGTAGACAAGCACCCGTTCAGGAGTTTATGGAAGCTTAAAATTAATGCAACTTGAATGAGTTCTTAGAAGATTGTATTAATCCCACAACAGTTGAGAGAGTAATAATGTCCTCCAGACTGAATTTCGGCCACGGCAGCCAGTCTCAACGAAGACTAGCCATCGGCGCAGGACAGGATTAAAATGCCCAAGTGCATGCGCAATCACAGGTGCACTCTCTATTCCCTCACGCGCATAGCCCGATGGGACGGTAAACCGACACGACCGGAGAGAGATCAGGCGCAGGACCAACGGCTTTACGTGCTTTCCGAGGCACGGGGGTGAAACACCGCCAACTTCCCGACTCCGGGCAGCTACTGAGAATTTCTTGATGGAAAAACTCAATAACTGATTTTTTGGTCCGACCCGCGATTCGAACCCGGACCTCATGATCAGAAATCGCGCTGCTACAACCACTAGACCAACGAGGCAGTCAGTTGAGAGAGTAATAAAATATTTAAAGTACAAAAAACGTATTTAAAATTAACGTAATATTTTGACGTAGTTACTACGGGTACGTTTTTTGACTCAATTATTATCTAATATTTATTTTCAAATATTATCTAATTATAAGTAATTATTCAATAATAATAATTGATGACTACATCTGTGTCAAATTCTTACCACTCTATGGGTTGACTGGTAGAAAGTACTTTTAGGCATTAAATTCGCCTCTTGTATCTTTGTTTTTAAGGGAATGCAATAAATATTTTATACAATAAAATAATGATATGCCGAAACGTAAGTAAAAAAAAACTACTTCGCTTTTTACTTCAGTTCCCAATTAGGGTTAAGCATCATTATGCAACTCACGCATCCAGCAGAATCACTCGTTGCCTATAAAATGTTCATGAAAAATCATAAAAATGACATACGCTGCGGAAATAAATCATTTTCTTAATAAAATATATCTCATATGCATTGATAAGGTTTGTGCTAGTATTGAATTCTTCTTCTTCTTACTTTAGTTGTAGAACTTCTGTTCTATCTAGTAGTCTGTCTTAGTAGGTACCACTCTGTTAACTATGTACTTCTGGCGTCAAATAACAGTGCTTGCACTGCTGTGTTCCCGTCTAAAGCGCATAGAGAGCTAGTATAGGCTGTGAGGCATTCCATCTTAGCCTTCAGAAGTGACAACACATCTGTAGCTGTCTTAGTTTGAAGTTGACTGCATGTCTATGGACTGCAGTAAACTTCAAACTAAGACAGATGCACTAGCAGCCTCTTGCTAATAGGTAGACTGCAAGATCCTTTGTCACTTCAGAAAAAAAACAGGTATTTTTATACTTATAAGTTAAGTCGTTTGTCACTGGAGCACACAGTTCACTTGGTGGTAAGTGATAGCTGTGGCATGGAATCAAAATTTAGTTTCATTGTCGCGCTTGATAACAAAGACGTTGTTAATAGTAGTAAAGTAGATGTACTGCAGTAGCCACTTACCATCAAATGGACGGTAAGTTCAGTTCAGTGGACTGTAAGACACCAACTCTTTGAAACATCGCCATTTTGAAGTCAGTTTTTTTTTATTGAACCTAATTATTTCTTTTATGAATATGCATAACATGCATAATATGTGACATTGTTATTAATGATCCAAATTTGTGTCAAGCTCCATTTCGCTCAGACAATGATATAATTTCTTTTGTAACGTATCAAAATAGAAGGATGGACAGACGTATTATCCCTTCTAATCAAATGTTCTGAACACAAATCGGGGATGATTCTGACTAATCTAAAGGCAAGAGCTAATTACTATTTAATTAGCTCTTGCCTTTGTTTAGTATGATCGGTTATTATTAATTAATTGAAGCAATTGAATGAAAATGGATACCAATAACGTAATTAAATACAGCAAGCCGGCCTTTTTACACAAAGTTTATACTTAGTCGTGGTTGATAGCTCCGTGGCGCAGTGGCTTAGCAATGAGTTGATGCGCCGGGGCCGCGGCTTCGAATCCCGCACGAAACAAATATTTGTATGGCCTACAAATAAGTGTTGCGGATTTGGATGTTTATTCTCGTGAAATTTATTTTTGTAAACTGCCTCCACGATACAGGAGAATATCCTAGTGTGGGGGTAACGTTTTTTTTTACGTGGTAGAGCCATGGTATAGCTATATTATAGTTGTAGCATGAATGGTTAGGCTCCACCAGGGGATGACCAGACTCAACAGAATACCAACGTAAAATATCAGATTAATGCTGCTTTGTTTCGTAGGGTGAGGGTGGAAAACTGGAGATACCTTTTACTGGAAATGAGGAATTCATTCTTAGTCCACAGGGGTGACATCGCATCTGAGTTTTGATTCTTAATTGAAGATTCTCGTTTGGTACCCTCCTTGTATAAACAATGTGTCAATTAAGCAAATCCTTCTAACATCAAAAGATACCCAGAAATCTAATAAGAATTGTTACTAATAAATTGTACATTTCCTGCTTCAACAAAGAAATATTGAAAAGTTTAAATTGGATCGTGCCCTATCAGCGCCAATATATATTGCATAAAGCTTGTAAGAACGAGTAGGTGTACTTTTGTGGAGAGCCCTTATTTTTAGGCTGCACATGACATACTCCTCGCGAAGTGAACAGTAAAAATAATCATGTACACTAAGACATAATCCCTTATTACCACTAACATGGTTTTCCGGTTCTCGTCACTTACCATAGAAAACACAACAGTATTATGCTAATTCATACTGAAATTCTGTGAGAACGTCCTTCCCCTCTCGAGCTGACACATTCGTGCTACAGTTTGAATACATTTGTAGCGTGTCTCTGCCACGTACACGTCTTTATTAATCTATACATTATAAATAAAATTGATGTGTCAGTCTGTAATGTTGAAATTACTGTCTTCTATTAAGCTCTGGGTGTATTTCAATAGTATTACGACATATTTTTTATAGGATAGGGTGATAAACGAGCACACAGTCTACCTAATGATAAGTGGTTGCTGTGACCCATAGACATCTACATTTATCCTCAATAAAGAATTAAAATGTGTTGTCACCCGTGATGACTAAGAAAGAATGCCTGTTTTCCAGTAAAATAGGTCTTCAGTTCCTACACTTACCATACGAAACACAGCAGTGTAAAGCTGCCATTTTACGCCTGTATTCTGTGAGAGCGTGGTCTTTCGCAGGTCGAGCTGGTCCATTCGTGCTACAACAATTTAAAAACTATTGTTTCTTTGCATGTATGTCTTGGCTAATCTTTGGAATAGCTGAACTTCTAGTGATGATACTTTATGAACAAATAGAGCAAAATGCCAGGAGGGATCGAGGATATATTTCATCCGAAAAACTTATTTATTACTTACCTTTTGAAAAAAAAACTTATTAAGTATCTCAAATTTAAATAACACCACATTAATAAATTCTTCCTTCATCCCGTAGGTATGATGTAAGGCGACAAAGGGAAACAAATCAGGAGATGGGCAACAGCGTCTTTCTAATTTATTTTTTAATTACGTCTTTCTAACGACGACTAAAAATAAAAAATTGCGATTGGCAAGCGTGGCAGCTAAAACAAATATTCGCCTTATGAGGCAATCTCTGAGGGAGGCCTATTTTTTTAGCAGTGGATTTTGATAGGCTGTAACGGTAACGGTAAAAGATCCTTCCCAGGTGAATCCGAGTCGACTCACTAGTTTTGTATATGAAGTAAAAGTAACAGCCTATTTAAGTGTGGATGATATATGATATGATGTATATACGTGTTAGAGCCATGCTGCAGCTATATTATGGTTGTAGCACGAATGGGTCGGCTCGACCGGGGAAGGTTCACGCTCTCACGGAATACCAGCGTAAAATAGCAGCTTAGCGCTGCTGTGTTTCGTTTGGTGAGTGAAGAGAACCGAAGACCCTTTTTACTGGAAACGAGGCATTCCATCTTAGTCCTCACGGGTGACAACGCATCTGCATTTAGATTGTTAATCGAAGATATATGTAGATGTCTATGGGCCACAGAAACCACTTAACATCACGTAGACTGTGTGCTCGTTTGTCACCCTTATCCTATAAAAAAAATGTCACTCCTGGACACAGACCTATCCTCATTTTTTAGAATGTTTTAGGGCAGGGAAGTGACTAACGCGCTGCCACAATGCTTGTTGGTGATTTTAATATATCATCGAAATATTTTTTTTTAATTTCTCGGCCATGCTAGTTTCCTCGTGATATTTTTCTTTACCGCAAAGCACGTGGATTATTGGATCATGAAATTGATATTAATAATTTCATTGGTATCGCCGTGGATCCCACTCGGGCCCGCTGCTCGCATTCTGTAAAATTTACAACGAGTGCTTAGCATTTAATCTACTACAGCCCACTGGAAATATATTCAGTGTTTATGACTGCCTCATTAGTTTAGTGGTTATAACCGCGATTGTCGATCATCAGGTTCTGGGTTCGAATCCCGGGTCAAACCAAAATTAATATTGGGTGTTTTTGTCAATTAATTCTCGATAGCCTGGAGTTGGGAAGTACAACGGTCGTGTCGGACTATGACAGTAAAGAAATGGGGAGTGCAACTGTACTTGCGTATACACGTGGGCCTGTGTCTGATCTCTCAACGATCGTGTCGGACTATGACAGTTAAGAAATAGATAGTGCAACTGTACTTGCGTATACATAATATGGTCCTGTGTCTGATCTCTTAACGATCGTGTCGGACTATGACAGTGAAGAAATAGAGAGTGCAACTGTACTTGCGTATACATGTGGTCCTGTGTCTGATCTCTCAACGGTCGTGTCGGACTATGACAGTAAATAAATAGAGAGTGCACCTGTACTTGCGTATACATGTGGTCCTCTGCCTGATCTCTCAACGGTCGTGTCGGACTATGACAGTAAATAAATAGAGAGTGCACCTGTACTTGCGTAAACACGTGGGCCTGTGTCTGATCTCTCAACGGTCGTGTCGGACTATGACAGTGAAGAAATAGAGAGTGCAACTGTACTTGCGCATACACGTGGCCTGTGTCTCATCTCTTAACGGTCGTGTCTGATTATGACAGTGAAAAAATAGAGAGTGCACCTGTACTTGCGTATACATGTGGGCCTGTATCTGATCTCTCAACGGTCGTGTCGGACTATGACAGTAAAGAAATAGAGAGTGCACCTGCACTTGCGCATACACGTGGTCCTGTGTCTGATCTCTCAACGGTCGTGTCCGACTATGACAGTGAAAAAATAGAGAGTGCACCTGTACTTGCGTATACACCTGGCCACTATAATCCTATCCCGCGCACATGACTAGCCTTCGATGAGACTGGCTGAAGGTCATTATAGACTGTTATCTGAAAATACAGTTTTTAACTTGAAAACTTAAAGATGTCTAAGTTAATGACCTAAGATTTGCGTGAGTATATCATTATCCGTTAGCCCCCGCAGAGTCTAATGCTCCTGATTATGCTTCGTTTAGAGACGACGCACTTGTCTAATTATCGACTTTGATCTCTCTTTCCTAGTGTAGTAGTGTTGGGTGCAGTAGTGGCAGTCACAGTGCACGTAATTGCGGGAGAGAGGGAGGTGCTCTTCAAACTAGGTAAAACACACATTTTATTGTCACGAAAATCATAGCTAATTAATATGTATTACTTTTAATTACTTGTGCTATAATCTTAAGTCGACTCATGAATATAAATCTCCCCTATTTAATTAACAGGTGGAATATTTACCATAGGTGCAACACTTGGCAGCTGAATTAGCGACCGCAATTTTTTTTTTGTAGGATAGGGTGACAAACGTGCACAGTCCACCTAATGGTAAGTGGTGTAGTGTTATTCTACTTACATTTCATTGTACACTAATTCTCCATTCTGTTTTGATATTCTGCATTCATGTTTTGCATCACTTTATACTATTTTTTTCATTCTGTTTTTGATTTTCTGCATTTATATTTAGCATCACCTTCATTTCCATAGGATCCTGTAACGTTTTTACACAATAACATATTATTTTACTGCGTATTTTCACACTATTTAGTACTTTTAAAATAGCTGTCAATGGAGTCTTACCTTTTTTGGTCTTTTATTGAATTCTCTGTAACTCTACAATTTCAGGCTTCGGCGCGCTGTCGCGCATCAGTTTTTCCTATATGAATAATATCTCGTTTCTTACTTAAATGTAATAGTTTCTTAATAACAGTCCAAAAACCAAAAATTGGTAAATATGACAACTACTATTTATACCGTTGTCATGGTAACTTTTATTCAAATTCGTCTCTGGTATGATGTTCTTTCTACATAAATACTCTTTGGCTGTAGGTCATTTACAATAAATTTCGTTTTAATTTAAATAATTTCTCGTTCTCTCTAAAAAGGTATAAAAGCCAAACAATTGGAGAATACAGTACAGTCTCTCAGTTCTCCAACGAGAAACATCTACTAAAGGCCTTATCCCGGGGCCGCTTTGCCCCGGGATCCTGCAAGCCTCCATCTACACGTGAAGTCGTCGGCAGTCTGCTTCAAGCGCGGGGCCACGCTACCTTCGGGCACGCTACGACTGCTTGCTCCAGGCGCTGAGTGCACCTACTGCACGCGCTACCTTCGGGCACGCTACGACTGCTTGCTCCAGGCGCCGAGTGCACCTACTGCCCGCGCTACCTCTGGGCGCGGCGACTACTTCTCCAAGTACTGAGCGCACCTACCCCAGGCGCTACGTGCGCCGGCTCCGGACGCTGCGTGTGCCCAGTCCAGGCGCTGCGTGCCGTCGCCGCTGAGAAACCTCAAGCTCTGCGTGTGCCCATTTCTACAAAAGCAGCGTGGCTCCAGGCTCCCCTATAAAACTATATTGTCCTATTCTCCTACATTTTTTTTTTTTAAACCGAATTGTAATCTCATTTCATCCATCATCTTCATATTTCATTTTTTTTTATAAAATTGTAAATACTTTTCTGAAACTTTAAATATATTATTTTCTTGGTCTACTTTTGTTGTTTTGCTGTTCTTAGGTTAGGTTCTTTCTCTTTTAATTGTCGCTTCACGACAGTGGTTGCTATGACCCATAGACATCTGCATTTATCCTTAATAAAGAATGAAAATGCAGATACGTTTTCACCCGTGAGGACTAGATGGAATGCCTCTTTAGCAGTAAAAAGGATCGCCGGTTCTCTACACTCACCATACGAAACACGACAATGTTAAGCTGCTATTTTACGCTGGTATTCTGTGAGAGCGTGGTCCATCCCCGGTCGAGCCAAACCATTCGTGCTATAATTATACTATTAATATAGCTGCAGTATGGCTCTACCACGTACATTCAGTTGCATATCTACTGTTTTATTTTCCTCGTTCACCAAATTCAGGAATGGAGTAAACTGGAGGTATATATATATATATATATATATATATATATATATATATATATATATATATATATATATATATATATAGCAGAATCTTAAAATAACTAAACTGTAGTACAATTAGTAAAATAATAGAATTGAATCCCTTTAGAGAAAAAAGGATATCGAACCACGTATATATATAGTAGAATCTTAAAATAACTTAACTGTAGTACAATTAGTAAAATAATAGAATTAAATTCCTTTAAGGAAAAAAGGATATCGAACCATAGCCACGTACAGCAAGTGAAGCGTAAGGCGTCTCGTTCACTCCCTCGAACGGATTATCGTTTTATTATTGCGAAGTTTAGTCGCTCTGTGTTATCTAAGCGAGCCCACTATGAGTTTTCCATGCTGTAATTCTATAAATTTTTCTTTTATCTACCTTCAATAAATTATTTTTAAATTTTGATTTTTTATACAAGTACTCACGCCTGTCACCTGGGTAGGCAGAGACTACGGATTTCCACTTGGCACGATCCTGACACGCTTCCCTCGCCTCCATTACATCCATATTCCTACGCATACACAGTCGTCGTTTAAGGGTACTCTTAATCTGACCTTTTTTTTTATAACGCCAAATTAGACGATAAATTTTCGTCTAGGGCATCCGCAATTTTCTGTGTTCTTCTTAAGAGTTGAATTTTTTCTCCAAATTTAATTAGGACCACCCTTAGTACCTTATTTAGTAAAAATGGAATCATTAAATTTGGTTCACAATTGACAAAGATATCGCGTAACATACATAAGAAAGAGCATACAGTTGATTTAAATAAAACTAGTTTTATGGATTAGATCGTGTATATTAACTTATTTTATATTCCCGACGTTTCGAGCACTTTACAACACACATGGTCACGGGGAGACTGAGGTGTTTGACGTCCCAATGTCATAGTTAACCACGGCTACCTTCAAATTAAAATAATTATTTTTTTTCCGATCTACGCACTATGAACTTACAGAATTTTGAAGTCTTGCAGTTGGATGCTTAGTATGGGATATAATTTTTTTAATTATGGGATCTCAAGCATATGGTTGCACCCAGCCATCATTTCTATTGAAATTAGGATGATTTTTTTCATTTCAAAAGCCTCGCGAATCATACTTAGAAGAAATCGGTGTTCCTTAGCGAGGATTTGTGGTCTATCAAATCTAATATACTGACGGGGTCGATCCTGTACGTGTTCCCAGACTGCAGACTTCCCGGAGCGTCAATTCTTTACATCAGCAATGTGTTTTTAATGCGGATTTTAGTTTTTTTTTTGATCTTTTAGTTTGTCCTATGTAAGAGAGTCCAATTTCACAATCAAGCTTGTACACTCCTGCATCTTGCAGAGGGACATAACACTTGACTGATGATAAAAACTGATTAATGTACTTCGGCGGCTTGAAGTATGTTTTAATGGAAGCATGTTTCAAGATGTAGTCAATCTTGTCAGTGACACCTCTGACATATGGCAGTACAGCAGGCACTCGATCGACTGTGACCGGCTTCACTCATTCACTGTGACGTAGACGCGGGATTTTCGACCCGTGCCTACGTCGAAGCTTATTGTCGTGCAAAATTTGCTTGACGTGTTGGAGCTCGGTGGCCAATTATTTACTGCCACAGATCCATCGTGCTATCTGAAACAAAGATTTACACACGGTAGCTAACTGTGAAGGATGTGATGAGAATTATTGTTTAAATATCTATCTGTAAGGGTCTTTTTTCTATACACAGTGTGGCTCAAGGTGTTCTCATGTTTTCGATTTACTAACACATCTAGAAAAACTAAGGAATTGTTTGCCTCTAACTCCATTGTGAACTGAATTTTAGAATTTATGGAATTAAGATGGTCTCAGAATGCAGTTACTTTATCTAAAGGTAGAATTGTGAGAGTCGTTTACGTACCGCTTGTAGAATCTTGGATTTACGGAGTAAGTAAGCAGTGCTTTCTCCTCGAAGTCTTCCATGAATATATCGGAGACAATGAGAGGTACAGGTGAGCCTACCGCCACACCATCTACTTGCTTGTAGAACTCTTCCTTCCATAATATGTAGGCAGATTTAAGGCAGTGTCTGAGTAATACTGCATATTCTACGGGACTGTTGTTTTTCACCAGCCTTCTAGTTACAATTGAGATGAAGTCTTCAACATGTAAACACGTGAACAGAGACTGCACATCAAAACTGACCATAGTTTCATTGTCTGCCAGATGTAGGTCTTTAATCATGCTCATAAAATGGAAGAAATCCTTTGTGTGTGCTCTTGTATGTCCCCTGAGTGGTGAAAGTATTTCGCTAAGAGTTGAGCCAATCTGTATGTCGGTGAATCGATTTGGCTCACTATGGAACATAGTGGAGCATTGGGCTTGTATATTTTTGGTAACCCATACAACTTCGGTGGTTTGGCACACGTAGTTATTATCGATTTAACGTTCAGATTTATTTTTTGTAGTGTATCTATATGAGGTCACTAGTTGTTTTAAGTGTGTTATTTGTTAGGTCGTTGTGTGCTCGAAACGTCAGTGATATAAAATAGGTTAATATACGCGATAAGATCCATAAACTACTTTATTTAAATGTGTAGTGTTCGCGTAAATATAAGAAATCATTACCTTAATCAGTACGGACTAGTAATTGCAATAAATTCGCCGATTAGAAGATTGCATGACCAAGCGCCGCAAGGTATATAACAGCCTTAAACTTCTTGAAGAGATGCTGAAACCATAATCTCATTCCTACGTGTGTCAAAATATCAACCAAAAAGACATTCGAAAAAGAGCTAAGATCTTAAATCAGGCAAGTAAAATGTTGTTACGAACGGTAATCCAAAAAAAAACGCTCCGAATCCATAGACACATCATCCAGTGAGTTAAAGTCAGTTTTAATGAATTTTGATTATAATGTTTGCATCGAAATGTTAAATAAACGAGAAATTAATAAATATAACGAATGCAAACACAAATATATAGTAAAATATCAAAAGTTAACGACCAAATTAAATGTCAAACATCTGTGTCATCGTTAGAACGAAACGCAACAGTTGACCACAAACACGGGTCATAGATTAAACGCGATCTACGATATGTCAAAACAAACGCGGGATGATGCAACAATTACAGTATAATCCAAGGGCTTTAATTTTGCCATAACGCAATAAAGATCCTCCGTTCGAAGAAATTATCTGCTGTGTCGAGGACTGTTTATTTAAAAACAATATGCGAAATTAAGATTTGAAAGTGATACGTCGAAGACATAAAATATAGCGATTGCGATATAGTATAAAAGTCCGTCCCGGCCACAATCACACACCAGTGTAACGTGAGGTACGTAATTACATGATAACACCAAAGTATGCAAACCAACAGCAACACTACTTAGTGTAACCAGGACAGCCTCTTAGCAACACCATCCTCCTTGCCTGCACTAGAAGAATTACTACCACGAACAGAATTACGACACTATCTTAGCACTAGTAGAGTGACCACATTCGCTGAATGACTTATGCGAAATCTACCGCGCTCTGCACCTACACTGAACTTTATACTGTACAAACGAGTGAAAGGAGGTTCTCGAAATACCCTCAATTCAAACTCGCCACCATCGAAATGACGCTCCATTAAAGTGACGCAACCTCTCGCTCACTCTCCATTGAACCGGTACACAGGTTTACAGACGCGCCTACATATATTCTTTAGACCCCTGTTTATAAACACAAACACTTTGAGAGCAACATTTCGCTATGTATGCGTGACCACACTGTAGTAACACGTGCGTCAATGTGGGAGTGAGTTTTTATACTTTACAATGAAAAAAAAATCTATTTTAAACCATTACGAGACTGCGTGCTCGTTTATCGTCCTTATAAAAAACTTGTTAAAGCTCAGTATAACCCAGCCATATTATAAGAAAGTAATATTCATACAAGATGACTACGAGCGTATAACTTACAGAAACATTTTATTACGTCACTTTATTACATAATGGTTACAACCTTCATAAGACTTTTACTTTAAGCGATGTTAAAAGCCTTCCGTTTTCAGTCACGCTTATTTTATGATTTCAGCAGTTTGTAAGAGATATTGTTATTATGCTGATTCATTAAATTTATGTATAATATTTAAGTTCGGCGTTCTTTTCTTTTTGTGTTAGTGTCTTTTTTTATCTGAAGTGACAAGTGTACTTACAGTGGACCTGATGGTAAGTTGCAATGGCATTAAATTAGTTAAGATTGTTTAATATATATATATATATATATATATATAAAAAGTACGTGTCACGTTGTTTGTCCGCGATGGACTCCTAAATTACTGAACTGATTTCAATGAAATTTTTGGTCAATGTGCAGTTTGGTCCAACTTAAAAGATAGGATAGCTTACATCACAATTTATAGTCGCAATACAATAATATTTTATTGAAAATTATTTCACTATATTTGACAGTCACAATTATCTGTTAGCTCCAAACGATTCTGTCAGATGACGATATCTGTTGACTGGATTGCGTAAATATTTAATAGATGGCGCTATGTTAAAAATACAAACGTTTAATATAAGCTACAATTTAGTAGTATAACCACCACGTGTTGTTGTAAGTATTCAACAAATAGAACCGATTTCAAAAAAAATTTGCAGACTGTGTGCAGTTTGGTCCAACTTGAGAGATAGGATAGTTTTTATCCCGATAAGTGACCCTCAATTTTTTTATTGCTAATTTCAGGAGCTTTTTGGGAAAGCAAATTGTCGTTCGGAAAGGGCAGGACAACGTCTGCCTGGTCAGCTAGTATATATATATATATATATATATCTCGTGGCCTAACAGCTATAAACGACAGTGATTTAAAATTGCCCTTGACAGCTGAGTAAAAAGGATTAAGATAGTAGTAATGTCACTACTCTCGCATCCATAGACTAGAAAATCTTTTTTAATTGATATTATTGAGTTAGATTCTTATTGTGAGCTTATGAGTTATTGTATAATAATTACCACAACCTCACAGAAGAACAGGACCAGCGTGAAGTAGAAACTCTGATTCTGCATTTTGTGAGGTGAGTGAAGATGGCCGGAGGCCCAATTCCAATCATGTTACAAAATGATGTACCAGCGTGAAGTAGAAACTCTGATTCTGCATTTCGTGAGGTGAGTGAAGATGGCCGGAGGCCCAATTCCAATCATGTTACAAAATGCTGTTGATTCTGTTGAAAAAAAAACTAAGCCTCCAATGTCCGTCCGTCTTTTTGTCAGCGGGCTGAGTAGGTGTGAATTGGGGTTTCTGCGTCACTTTGCTCTCGCATTCGCTCGAGCCATGCCGCTGAAGACCTCAATTCTCTCCAGAGAGGTACAACATTTTTAGTTTAACCATATTAACGTCTACATACTCACAGTTCTATCCTGCGGGAACAAGTGTACTTCCACTTCCAGTTGAGTTATTGGCATTATATTCAGAACGGTTGCGAGATACTGATGGTATTGCCGCATCTATATGATTAATTTCTAATATTACAACTTGTTTAGCCTAATTTCATTGTGGTTAGTGCTAATAAACGTTTTAAGCTATTGCATAGCTTTTATCGAGAGCTTTGAGTGCGGCACCGAATTAAAAAATTCCGTAACGAAAAAAAAAACCTAAGGCTCGAAAACCTAACATCGTAAAATCCATTACAATAAAGATATTAATTAATTTGCAACCATGCGCTAACTAAATACAATGATTAATAGAATCAGGCGTTACTTTGCGGAAATCCATTATATAAAAGCTTTTAGAAAAATTTCCTTCGCAAATATCCGCGTTATAAAATAAAATGATGTGTCTTACCTAGTATGAAGAGCACCTCCCGCCCTCCCTCAGTTGCGTGCACTATCCCCGTCACCACTAATCCCAGCACCGCTACTCCAACACCACTACACTAGGCAAGACACACCACTAACGATAATACGACACGTGTTTCGCCTCTATACGAGGCATCCTCAGGTGATATAGACTCTACGGTGGCTAACCGCTAAGTGAGCGGCGAGCCAAAACAAGTGCCTTTTATACAGACCGATGACGCAACCGCTCTCTCCTTACGGAGTGAGCGACCGCGTCATGCGATAAAACATGCGACCAATCACCGCCGGACTTTCGCAGCTGTTTGTAAAATTAAAAACAAACCGCCACGCAACGCCCACCCTCCAACCACGCAACCAATCGCCAATCACCGTGAGGGTGACAAACGACCATATTGCGAGGCTCTCTATTATTAGAGAGCAGGCTTAAAGATATTTAAGAGAGGTGAGTTAGTAACATTTGTTTGTTCATTCAGCAATGCGACGCTACTATTATTACTTTTTAATATCTCTAACTGTTCCAGCACACACAGCCGCAGCCCTTTATTACACGTATGTAAGACTTTAAAGGCGTGATCGTTGCTAGGTTGTGTCCAGTGTCCAAAAGATGTTTGTCAAATGGGATTTATCGGGATTGCAATTCCTGTACGCAGCTAAGTGCTCTTTATAACGTGTCTCGAAATTGCGACCAGTCTGACCCACGTAAAAGGCGTGGCATTCGTCACAAACAAGTTCGTAAACACCTGACTTTTGACGAATATCCAACATATCTTTATTATTACAGATATTTCTAAGAGAATTGTTTGTTTTCAACGCCACATAAACGCCGTTTTGTCGAAGAGTATTAGATACTTTTTCAGATATGGGGCCTAAGTAGGTCAAACTGCTCACATATCGATGAACACTTTGAGGTTGAACTGCGTACAGAGAGTTTCGAACAACATGCTTTTGTTTCTTTTAATAAATTGTTAATGAGATTTTTTGAAAAACCTAAATACAATGATGTGTCGTACCTGGATTGAAGAGCGCCCTCTCACCCTCCCTCAATTGTTTCATTATTGTGTTATTCTCATAGCGAGAGCGCGTTGATTACAACGCTCGTCAAATGTCATCTATATTGGTGAGTTTAATTACTTTTTTACTATTTAGAAATTCAGCCACCATTACCTTTTTTTTGATCTCATATTCGTTTTGGTTAATTGCAGATTATGGGCAACACTGAGGAACACAATGATTCTAATCCTATCACTAATCCGTATTACTATGCACAGGATGTGGATAAATTTATACTAAATTATTACAACCGAAAGGAGCAGCTTCACGATTTACCACCAAATAGAATAGCTATTAATGAAGAGCGGCAATCGAAATCAAAGAAATGTTACAGGAAGAGAAACCGTTCTCAAGAATCATCACCATCATTATCATACATTATCCGCCGAGATAAAGATAAACAAGGTCATCGTCTGATTAAAATCAGGATTTGCGAACTTAACGAGCAAGAAGAAAATGTCATCCACGATTTTAGTGCTAATATAAGTGTTCAATATGTTGTGATGGATTCAATGTATGATGAAGTGTTAGATGCTACAAATTGTCTTATAAAAAAATAGGTGAAAAATTATGGGAGAACTAGTAATTTAATAAATGTAGCTTGTAAAATATTATAAAAGTTATACATTTAATTTTATTGTTGTTTTATTATGTATCATTATTTTTCAATTGTGTAGAGGAAAAAAGAAAAACACATTCATTGTTACAACAAATGTATTTATTAAAACTAAATATTTATTTATTTTAAATTAATATAAAGTTATAAACATGATTATACATGTAACTTAAGTTATACATTTGAATGGCATGTGAATGGCAACTCAAACTATTAAAATTAAATAAGATTTGCTTACCTCAGAACCTGGATAAGCTTTTAATTTACGTTTCCTGCTGGTCGAAGCTGGGGTGAGTGATGATGATGTATCAGCCTCAAATTCCGACTTGCTTCCGAATAATTCAACTCGTTTCTTGGACTTAGGAACTGTTGTTTTAGTCTTTAATACATTAGCTGGTTCCTAACAGCTTTCTTCATTTGCGAAGTCGACTGTACTTCAGCGTCTGACTCAAAGGGGTTGGAATATCTAAAAATGTAACACAAAATATATCACTATACAGAACACTCATATGAAAAACTTACAAAACGAGACATAATTTAACTTTAATCTAACATAATATTTTTTTTTATATGATAAGGGTGACAAACGAGCACACAGTCTACCTGATGGTAAGTGGTTGCTGCGGCCCATAGACATCTAGATGTAGATCCTCTATTACAAATCAAATGTAGATGCGTTGTCACCCGTGAGGACTAAGATGGAATGTCCCATTTCCAGTAAAAAGGGCCTCCGGCCACCTGTACTCACCAGCGAACGCAGAGGTAAACCTCTACTTCACTCTGGTATTCTGTGAGGTCGTGGTACCACCCCGGTTCGAGCCGGTCCATCCGTGCGACAGCAAAAGCTGCCGCGTGGTTCTACCACTGTTAAAATATAACAAATTAATTATTATTCTATTGTGTTTAATGAGTGAGGAGACTAAGTGTTACGTACATACTTGCTATCTTGATGATAATGCTGAACACTTCCAGGTCTAGTAGACTGTGGAAAACACGATGCAACTAATGGTTAAACACCTCCCAACATTATTATAGCGCTATCCCCACTTGGAAGTGTTTTAGTTTGACATTTTATAAAATGAGGAAATATTTCATTTGATAACTTTAGCATTGACCCGTATTAACGTTATTTGTAAGGAATATTTTTGCTTATTAACATTAAATGCTCATATGTGAAAAACACTTAACATAAATATTTGCATGCGATGTCAAATCAACATTGCATTGTCAGCCGAAAAGGCCATCGGCGCCAGCTAGACGCTGTCATAGGATATCACAGTGTTTTACAGGTAAACGTGTGATTTCACGGTAACGATATGGAAATGGGTCAGCATAAGTGGTAAAATTAGTTTTTAAATTAAGTCCATTATAAATATATCTTTGTCTAAAATTAATGCTTTTGCAGAAAAAAAAACTAACAATTTTCAATCTTAAACTGAATTTTATACTATTCGTAATATCTCTAGATATATAGTCTGGAATAACACCCAGGCGTTTGTTGTAAAAGCGTACATTTTGCCTCTACCCATATATTAATTACTAATTATATGAAGTCTAAAAACTGTTTTACAAGCTTATGTTTGTTTTTCTTATGAAAGCTATTTGTTTTTATGTTCATAAAAACATTTTCATAAATATATTTCGATGCTAAGTTATTATGCTTATTTCCTTAAATTTGTCTCTAGGGGACTCTTTACATTTAAGTTATAAATCATCCGTATACCTATCTTTTGCAAACAAATATGACTTCAATGTCAGTCGCATTATCCCATAGTAAGATTCCATAAGTCATTACGCTATGAAAGTAACAACATGCTTATCTCATTTATTATGTTTGTACGTGGTAGAACCTCAGGGTCGGCTCGACCGGGGAAGGACCATGCTCTCACAGAATACCAGCGTAAAATAACAGCGTCATGCTGTGTTTCGTATGATAAGTGTAGAGAACTGGAGACCCATTTTACTGGAAAAGAGCCATTCCATCTTAATCCTCAAGAGTGACAATGGCATTTTGATTTGCAAACGAGGATAGATTTAGATATCTATGGGCCACAGCAACCACTTGCCATCAGGTGGACTGTGTGCTCGTTTGTCACCCTATCCTATAAAAAAAATGCTTTTGAACTAAAGCTCATTTCATTCATTAAGTTAATCTTCAGCAACTTTTTCAAGATTTTTAATTATTAACACGATTGAAATAACGTTAGTTCATTAAAACCTATCAGCCAATACAAACAAGTTAACAAAACTATTATGAAATTTCTCAAACAAAAAGAATCAATTAAATTAGAATGTATCTGTCCTGCGCCAAAAAATAAGGTGAAACGTCATGGGAGCTTATTGTCAAATACAATACGTAGTATTGTATGCGGCCCATCAAATTGTGGAAAAACTAACTTAGTTTTATCATTGTCACGTACGAGATGTAAGAGTTTTTTTTAAATTCATCATATTATCCGTATGAGGGGCTGAATGTCAGTCTTTCAGAAGATAAGTTTACTATATTATACGATCAGTACGCGAGATTTCAACAGTCGTATCATGGATGCCGGTCAGAACCGTTGATGGATTTAAAGGAGTTCAGAGACATGGCTCCATTATTTGTAATTGACGAAACAACACGAAACTTTAAAAGGTTAATCGATGTGAGAGTTAAAATCGAAACAGACCAAGAAATACCAGATCAGACAACCGCTTATTGCTTGATATTAAACGACTGTATATTCGAATACAAACCACTGAGTAATATCGTTAAGAAAATATCATGAATAGCAATACAATAATCGTCGATCTTCAACCTACTTACTTACTTACTTATCTTCACGCACAATCCCTGACGGGGTAGCCAGAGAGAACAAATCGCCAAGTGTCACGATCCTTACATACCTCTTTCGCTTCTTTCAGATTCATTATCTTCTTCACACATGCACGTCTAGGTATCCGAGTACTCTTGACCATCCCCTCTTCGAGCAATTTGCTCACATGGTCTTCGAAAGTTAGTCTCAGTCTACCTCGACACCTTTTAATTTTAAATTTAGCGCTATATATTTTCTGCACCATTCGGTCTTCGCTCATACGCTCAACGTGCCCAAACCATCGAAGCTTATCAATTTTTGTGATAAAGTCATGTTTCTTACCTGCCATATTGCGAATCTCTTCGTTTCGCTTTCGGTCGGCCATGGTAACGCCGCAAATTTTACGAAGAGATCGCATCTCCACTGCATTCAACTTGCTTTTATGCTTCTTCTGGCATACCCAGGTTTTGCTGCCATATAACAAAGTAGGTACAAACACTGCGTTATGTATTGCAAGGCGTGCACTCTTCACTATGCCTTGCCTTTTGACTAACGCAGTCAGGGCACCATTAACTTTGTTCCGGCAGCGACACGCCTATCCATATCTAAATCACGTCTTCCATGCCGGCTAAAAGCACTCCACAAGTATACAACTTCATTTACCTGTTCTAGACATTTCTGATTTACCCATATTTCACACTTCGTTCTCTCATCGTCCCTTTCAAATCTATCCTTTCAAGTCAATCTTCAAGTCATCAAAGATAGCAAAAATAAATTTATAGTAAAGTTTTCTCGGGAAAACGTCTCCGAGTACCGGAACAAACTTGTGTCTGAAGTCAAGTCTTTGCTGGATAAAGTCTCGAACTGGGGGCGACTAAATCTAGTCCAGTTTAATCCTCAGAAGACACAAGTTTGCGCGTTTACCGCTAAAAAGAACCCCTTTGTCGTATCTCCTCAGTTTCAAGGCACTCCCTGGTTGCCTCAGCCAGTATCGGAATCCTCGGCGTCGACATATCGAGTGACGTGCAGTTTCGTGGTCACTTGGAAGAGAAGGCCAAATTGGCCTCTAAAAAGCTTGGCGTGCTCAGCAGAGCGGGACAGTATTTCATGCCGGCACACCGCCTGCAACTTTACAAGGCGTAGGTTCGGCCTCACATGGAATACTGTTCCCATCTCTGGGCAGGGGCTCCCCAGTGCCAGCTCCTTCCACTTGATAGCATCCAGCGCAGAGCGGCTCGAATCGTCGACGACCGAGTCCTTTCCGATCGGCTCGACTCATTGGCGCTGCGAAGAGATGTTGCATCTCTTTGCATTTTATTTCGCATCTATCATGGGGAGTGCTCTGAGGAATTGTTCGGATTAATCCTAGCCGCCAAATTTCACGAACCACATCGCGCCAGAACTCCCGATACCATCCACACCATCTGGATGATTGGCAGTCCACCACTGTGCGATTTAGAAGATGTTTTCTTTCTCGCACGACTTCCTTGTGGAATCAATTACCATCAGCGATTTTTCCGGACCGATACGACTTAGGGACCTTCAAGAAAAGAGCGTACTCCTTTTTAAAAGGCCGGCAACGCATCTGCAATTCCCTCCCTGGTGTTGCAGTTGTTCGTGGGCGGCGGTAGTCACTTACCATCAGGTGAGCCGCATGCTCGTTTGCCCCCTCTCCTATAAAAAAAAAGTTTGCTTTAGCCACTCTCGAGTACAACAATATATTCCTAATTAAACCTCCTTACCCATTCACTTCACTATCTCTTGAAGAGAAAAAAACAAATTTGCTGGATTGAAAAACACAGAAAGTATCGATGGAGTGAGGGCTTTGTTGATTAAAGAGAGTTTCACAGAGATATAAAGACATATTTGAAAGACAAAATGATTTTTTTAAAAGGATGTGAAAAATTAAATGGGTGCAAGATATTTGTGACGAAAATAATACTATCATAGATATAAGTTGCTAAGAAGCTCCCAATTTAAATACTCTTTGTGAACTTTATTGTAAAGATACTTTACTGTATAACAGTTTTACTCATAAGAAAATATGTGGGTTAAAAATATTTTATGTTATGTTTATGAAGAAACGGTGTTTGAAAACAAAATGATTGTTTGATTTATAATAAAATTTATGTAAATAAACACTTTTTCTTTTAATTTAAACTATCTTTGTGTTCGAGAAGAAGAAAAAAAACTGTTTGAGACCGTTAACGATTAGTACTTATTATTAAACTAACTGTTTATTGTACCACCTTGCATTTTAACGACGAAATAGAATAGCCTTCATATTTTGTTGTTATATTATTGAAACATTTGTATTTTGAGATTCCGAATGAAACAGTATTAGAAATGGAGCAAAGATAAAAAGCGGATCGAGAATAAGACTAAAAATTTAGACCTCTAATGGAGAGAATTGGGGCCTTCAGCGGCATGTAGCTCGAGCGAAGCGAGTGCATGTGACGCAGAAGCCCCAATTCACACCTACTGGGCTGTATCTCATGATCTGTATTGGGTAGACAGTTGTATATGGAGTATATTCAACATAAATTTTTATTCCGAATAGGTAAATAAAAATGATATTTATATTTTTTTTACTATATCTTATATGATCACCGTTGTAGACAACCTTTCAACGTGCCATACACACTTTTATGTTAAAGTTTGATGTGTTTTTTCGTTTGCGGTCAATTCAAGCTGTAAATATTCCTCGAACAACGTCAAAACACCATCAGGTGAACTGTAAGTCACTTGTCGCTTATTGATTAAATTTTTACTTCATTTCT
>JAVANC010000017.1:3510595-3566916 GCA_033319125.1 Parnassius glacialis
TAATGTATAAAACGTCAACAAAGGCGCTTAGTGCGAAAAGTGGATCTTTTAAACCTTATTTATGCCTACATATGTATTGCTTAGGATTCATAATTCAGATGTACTGTCACCTATTGAAGCTAAGAGCTAACTTACAATACACCTATTGTGCAACTAACTTTAACTAATGAAGTCTACAAACGCGTTGTAACTCTAACGACGTGATAATATGGAAATGTCTATATTTATAGCGGTAGTCTGTAATTGAACCGTCTATACCCATCAGATTAGAATACAGCAATACATGCATTGCTATTTGACGACCGAAATAGGTAAATGGATGGCACCTACCCAGACTGACTGCTAGACAAAAATAGAATACTCGTTAATGCTAAGTTTACGCTGGTTTTCTACCGACTACAAAAAGGAGACGGTAGTCCATTAGACTGTATGTTTTTTTATGTATGTTACCTCATAACTTTTTACTGAGTGAACCGATTTTGATGATTCTTTTTTTAATTTGAAAGCGAGTGCTTCACATATGGTCCCATATATTAATTTAATCAAGGTCTGACCAATAGTTTTTGAAATATCCTTAATAATTTACATTGAAATCAGTTGCACAATTTTTTTTAATTTTAAATTATCTATAGTACTCAAAGCAGTATCTTAAGCAGCATTCTGTAGCAAAAAAAAAACCGCCTTGCCTTGTACTAACGGATGTCTTAACAGTAAACTACTATAAAATTTCTACCTCTTGAAAGTGTTGAATAAAACTATGTTTACGTAATTTATCACTTCGGGTGCTTTACAGCAGCCCATTCCAAATTCATCTAACAAATGAATTTTGGTTTTATTTTTGGTATATCATTTAACCACGGTAATAAAAATATGAGATATAAGTTCTTAATAACTACCTATACCTCGCGACATCTTCCGCGTAGTATTTATTACAATTGGATTTCATGGGTTTTAATTTTTTTGCGTGAAACCCTAATTCTTTTTCTAAAATAAAAGTAGCCTAAGTTACTCCTTATAATATCAGCTACCCTCCGCTAAACTCTAATAAAATATAAACTATTTAATATATTTGAGGCAATAAAACCCCTCTAAAACTAGGTTAATTCAATGAGTAATATTCGCATATTAGTCATCACGCGGAGATCCATTATATTAAATACTAGCGATCCGCCCCGGCTTCGCACGGGTGAGTTCTGTATATAGACAACAGCGCAACCTTAAGCTGCCGTCCAGTTTTGAATCTAAACCATCCAAAATTCATCAAGATCGTTCTAGCCGTTTTGGAGTTATGGAGAGTAGTCTCGGACAGCAATTGATTGACCTTCAAGACATATGATCAGGCGTAGGACAGTTGCCTTGAACTACAAAAATTCAATGGATGTTGGCGCCATCAATATGGCGCCAACAATGGCTTCGCAGATGTCGCTACTTTGGAAAAATAAAATGAAATTTACTTACAAAATAAAAATAAGTGCTGCAACAAAATTATTTGTTATTAATAACAAATTTATTACGGATCGCCGTAATGCCGTGCGAAAAATGGAATAAAACGCGCTGGTCTTGCTTTTAACTGGAGGCAAGCGGCGGTGAGGAGGAACTTGTACTTTCTTTTCTTGCTGGTGCCTTTTCGGTGGCTGGAGAGCGACTGCCGACCCTAGCGGCCGGCCCGTCTTTTATATCATTTGGCCGCTGCTGGCCAGCGGACCCTTGCCTCACCCCCGCGCCTATTTTTATTTCTCTAATAACCTTACAAACTAATAAACATAACTCACTATATAATATTCTTACAACTACTTATTAGACTAAGGTGTACATAACAATCTTTTCATTAATAATAGTGTTAAATTATAACTTTTAGCTGCTTTAGGCGGAGGATTCTTCCCCCTGCCTCAGCACTATAAATATAAAACGTCGTGGCGCGGCGCGCGTGGCTTCATTTGCTCCGCGGCCGCGTCGCGATAACATGCTCTTTGGTCATATTATTTTATGTGCCTAATGGCTTAATATATTTATTTTATAAAAAGGTAATATTTACTACATTTAACAATTATATTTTACATTATAAGTCTATGCTAACTCTCCCTGTTCATATGGTGCCTTTATTTGGAGAGTTATTGCATAGTTACAACTCAACCTTAAACATAGTTATTAAACAACATTATTTTTTATCGTTCAGTATAAGGTTTACAGTTATTTACATAAAGTTATATTTTAAATCCCGCATAAGGCTGCGCCAGTTCTTCCGCACAACCCCAGCTAGTTGTCGAACCGGAGGCGTGGCCCGATAATTACACCGTCGTCATGCCCACTGCTCCTAGGTTGTTCAACTAGTGCCGGTTACAATGTCTTTCGTTTGTATCACGCTGTTTGCGTCGTGCACATTCTCCCGCCGTCGCCACGCTGCGATCCCTCTGGTAGCACGACGATCTTCTTCGTTGGTCTTTTTAGTTCATGCCCACTGCCGGTGGTTACGTCCACTACTCGTACCTCTCCGTCGACGCCAGGATATACATTACTTATTTTCCCTCTGGGCCAGGTGTTGCGTGGTAGATTGGAGTCACAAATGATGACTAGGTCTCCAATCTTCGGCGATATTCCTATGCTGCTGGGCTCCCGCCGGTGTTGGAGTAGGGGCAGGTATTCTTTAACCCATCTTCTCCAAAACACGTCGGCTAGGGCTTGAGCTCGTTTCCACTGCTGGCGGGCCGTCACGTCACTCTCGCTGAAGTGCCCCGGCGCAGGTACGTGCGAGTTGCGACCGATGATGATGTGATTCGGCGTGATGGCTTCAGGGTTTCCTGGATCGACTGAGACGTGTGTGAGGGGTCTGGAGTTGACAGTGTTTTCGACCTCGGCGAGCAGGGTCCCCAATGTCTCGTCACTGGGATAGCGCTCGTTGAGGGTGACGCGTAGGGCTTCTTTCACGGAGCGAACCATTCGCTCCCATACGCCGCCCATGAACGGTGCTGATGGCGGTATGTACTTCCACACAATCTGTTGACATGTGGTTTCGTGCTCGAGGGCTGTGAGTGCTGCTTCGGCCATCTCCTTGTCGGCTGCCTTGAAGCACGTAGCGTTGTCACTCCATATTTCTTTTGGGCATCCTCTTCTGCTCATAAAACGCCTAAGCGCCGACACGGCTGAGTCTGCGCTTAACGAGTGGGCTACTTCTATGTGTATTGCTCGCGACGTCATGCAGGTAAATAACGCGCCATAGCGCTTTTCGCAATGTCGTCCCACTGTGACTTCTATTGGCCCGAAGTAGTCTAGTCCGGTGTATGTGAACGGACGTGCGTGATGAGCGAGGCGTGCGGACGGCAGGTTTCCTGTAGACGGTGAAGCAGGCTTGGCTTTTCTTAGACGGCACGGTAGGCATCCTTTGTTGACAGTTTTCACTACTGGACGTATTTTTCTTACGTACAATCTCTGTCTTAATTCGTTCACAACTGTTTCTACGCCTCCGTGATGCAGCCTCTCGTGTACGTGTGCTATGTACAGACGAGTGTACGCGTGCTTCCTGTCTAATATGGGAGGGTCGTACATGTCGTCCTCCACTTCTGATGCCGCTTTTATTCGACCCCTAAGGCGTAGGGTCCCTTCTTCATCAATGTATGTGCTCAGGTGGCCTAGTTTGTCGTCGCCTCCCGGCACACTTCCGCTGGTGATCCTCTTGAGCTCCTTCGTGAAGCTTTCCCGCTGACTGGCTTGCACCCACAGTTGTTCGGCTCTCATATGATAAGCGGCCGGTATTCCTACAAGCGATGAGGCAGTAGGAGTCGCCTTTTTCTCCTTGGCGGGGGTGTTACGTTTGTTTGTTCTCTGCCAGCCAGGGTCGCTACCTTGTCTTGATTTGTTGCGTTTACGCCCAGCCTTCACCACGTGCTTGTTTGGTCTGCACATGTCGATGAATAGGAGGACTCTCGCTGTCGCCCTTATGAGGCGAATCCATTTAGAAAATCTTCCTATTTGTGGAAGATGTGTTGTTGGCGAGTCTTCACTTTTAACAGCGATGCTACATATTTCTCGCTCTTCCCCGGTGTCGTATTGTGTCGTTTTCTCTTCCTGCGGCCATTCTGCCGGTGGACGCTGCAGAAACGGGGGCCCTCGGAACCATCGGTGCGAGTCGTCGAACCTATCTGGTGTGGCTCGGGTTGCGTCGTCTGCCACGTTGTCTTTAGACGGTAGCCAACGCCATTCGTTTTTTTTGGTTGTATCTTCTATCTCCGCCAGGCGATGAGCGACGAAAGCTTTGTACGCGCGAGGCTCCGATCTTATCCACACCAGTGCAGTACGGGAGTCGCACCAGTATGTCTTGCCCGCTATGTCGCCATCGTGTTCATCAACCACGGTCTGCGCCAGACGAGCTCCCAGCAGTGCCGCTTGTAACTCGTTTCAGTGGTGTTACGCGGCTCTTGGCGGCGGCCAATGCTATGTTAACGCTGCCGTCTGCTCGCTCCGTTCTCCAATACACTGCTGCTGCGTAGGCCTCCTCGCTTGCGTCGACGAATGTGTGTAGTTGGCGCGTCGACACCGGGATGTAATCGTAGCATCGCGGTATTCTTAGTTGTTCTATGGCGTTAAGTGAAGTAATCCAGCCTTCCCAATTTTCTTTTAATTCTGTTGGCAGAGGGTCGTCCCAGTCCGCCTTGTAACGCCATGTGTCTTGAAATATTCTCTTCGCTGGGGTGGTCACCGGTGATATTAACCCCAGCGGGTCAAATAATGCCATTATGACGCTCAACGCTTCTCGTTTAGTTGGCAAGCGTTGTTTTTCTTTTACGTCGGCAGGCATCTTCATATTGTTAGTATTGAATCCAATATGATCGCTTTGTACATGCCAGAGCAGGCCTAGCGTCTTTTCAGTTTCTTTTCCGCCCAGGCACACGGTCGCGTCGTGTTGTCTATGCTCTGTCGTTATTTCTTCTATTGTTTTTTCTTCGTTCGATGTCCACCCGCTGAGTACGAATCCCGCTTGTTTGTGGACGTGATCGACTGCTTTTACAGTTTGCTAAGCTTCCGTGACAGAGTGGAAGCTCTGCAAGTAGTCGTCCATATAATGGTTTCTTTTTATGGCGACCGCAGCTTCTGGGTACGCCTCAGCATGTTCTTCAGCATTTTTATTTTTGATGTATAATGCTGTGCATGGTGATGATGTCGCTCCAAAGATGACTGACGTCATCCTATTTTCCTCCGGTTGGTCCTCCCGCCGCTTGCCTCTCTACAAGAAACGTAAAACGTCTCTATCTTCTTTGCGCACTTTAATCTGCATGAATATTTATTTTATGTCGGCGCTCACTGCATACGGATACTGTCGGAACCTCATGATCACTCCGGGCAATGATTGTAATAAGTCGGGCCCCGAGTGAAGCATATCGTTGAGACATATTCCGGCTGTCTTCGCTGCGGCGTCGTGTACCAATCTCGGCGGCTTGTTCGGTTTCGCAGGGTTGATGACTGGGAAGTGTGGCAGATACCATGTCCTTCCTTGCGGCGGTGGCATTCGCGCGCGCTCTGCGTAACCCGAGTTGAAGAGGTTCTCTATGCGTTCTTCGTACTGTAGCTTGAGATTGCTGTCTCGGTCGAGCCTCTTCTCTAATGTGTGCAGGCGCCTTTCCGCTTCTTTATAATTATTTGGTATTTGGAAGTCCTTTTGTTTCCACAACAACTCTGTCTCGAATCTGCCGTCCGCTGACCTCTGGCTGGTTTCGTTCAATATTTGCATGGCTCGCTGCTCGGGATCTTCTCTCGGTCTTCTCGGCTCGATGCACAGTGACTCCAATTTGAAATAATTTTTTATTTCTTCTTCTATCGGTGGTGCATCTTCCCTCTGATGTAGTCTGCCGCAGAAGGTGACCGTCGACGTCAATGAGCTATGACAGCCATGCAGAACCCAGCCCAGGTTGGTGTATGAGGCGACTGGTTGGTCTCGACGGCCGACGCGCAGTTTTCTAGACACTATGAGGTGCCAGTTATCTTGCCCGATTAGTACTTTCGGTGAGGCGCGTTCGTAGGTGATATCCTCTTTGATATTCAACAGATGTGGGCAATTCTCCAAGTGATTTTCATTCACGGATTCTGGCGCGAAGTCCAACCGCTCTACCGTACGCGCTGTTTCTATGTTGTGTTCTTCTTGCGCGTACATTCCTCTTATTTTAAAGCTGACGATCTTGCTCTTCTCGTGTTTCACCTCCGAGCCGACCCCTTGTATCCACATTGTGTGGGCTGGGCCGTCGGCGCCGATGACGTCGGCGATTGAGGCATCGACTAAGGTGACCGTGCTTCCTTCATCCAATAATGCGTATGTTTCGACGCAGCTCAGCGGCCCTCTTATTGTGACGGGCGCAAACTTTAGGTAAGCGCGGCGGTGCTTGTACGGTCGAGTCGCTGTGTTGACCTCCTTTGCCGATGTTGCGGTTTCCATAGCGGGTTCTTTTTCCATTACTGCTGTTCTGTCGTGATGCAACAATTTATGGTGTTTCATCATGCATCCGCCTTTTCCGCACGGTGGAGCTTTGCACAGCAATCGACGATGTTTGCCTCGCAGACAGCGGTAGCAGATATTGTACTTCTTTGCTACTTCCCATCTGTCATTTGTGGACAGAGCGGCGTATGACTTGCAATCGGGCAGTTTGTGTTCTTGTTTGCATTGAGGGCAGCGTTCTTCATATGGTTTCTTGCTTGTGGCGAAGGCACGTTCTATTTTTCTCGGTCTTCGCTCTCTTGTTTCGCTGTCCTCTGCGATGAACTCCGGCAAGGCATACGCGCTGCATTTATCCGCTTCTTCGTTTAAGAACATTGATATCTTCTTAAGCTCTGGGATATCTTCTTTCTTTCTGGCTGCATAGTCGTACCATTTGCTTTTCAATATGGGCGTGAGTTTGTCTGTGATAACTCGCGTCATTTCTGGACTATGCAGATAGTGTGCTTTCTTGAGTGCTTCCACGGTGCCCACTACGTTTGCTATGCGATTTGCAAATATGCATAGCTCCCTGGGATTGTCCGTAACTTTGTTCAGCAGCTTCAGCTTCTCTATTTCCAAGTGAATTAACGCTTCTGGTCGTCCGAATCTCCTTTCCAAAGCTTCTATTATAATTCTGCGATCTGGTTGGCTTATAAGTAGGCAACCTGCGGCTTCTTTTGCTGTCCCTTTTAAGCTTCGGCGTATTCTCGCTATGTTTTCGTTCACCGTGAAGTACTTTGAAGATTCTTCGTACATTGTCTTGAAGCTGAGCCATTCTTTGCTGCTACCATTGAATGAGGGCAGCTCTTGTATATATTTCGGCGGCTCCCTTGTGCTTCGTACTGCTTGTGATAGAGCAGCGGCTAAGGTAGCGACGTCGATTTGTTGCTGCGCCTGTCCATAGTCTTCTTTCTGTGGCGCGGTATGTTGCGGAGCGTATTGCGGCGCACACTGTTGAAGTACGGGTGGTGCGATCTGCAGTGCTGGTTGCGGCGCGGTATGTTGCGGAGCGTATTGCGGCGCACACTGTTGAAGTACGGGTGGTGCGATCTGCAGTGCTGGTTGTGGCGCGGGTTGTGGCGCGGGCTGAGGCGCGGGTTGCGATGTAGGTTTTTCTTGCAACCATGTACTAATGCGCACTGATGCCAAATCGTCTTCTATTTCTTCATCTTCATCATCGGTTGATCCGGCTTCTGCTTGTAGTCGCTGCACGTGTATTTCTTGCAATTCCGTTCTTGCTTGCAACTGAGCCTGCTCGAGCTTGAGTTCGGCTAACCGCTCTTTCGCCTCTAACTCCGCGAGGAGTCTCTTGCGTGAGGCTACGGAGCGGCGTGACCTAGTCTCGCCCGGCTTCAATGTGCACTGCGATCTTTCATCACCCTCTTGCTGGGTTTCTTCCGTTGCGGTCGTTCTATCGGCTGCAGAGGTAGCGGTCGTATCGCTGACCGTTGTGGTTTCGCTAGTGGCGTTTGTTGAACCACTAGCGGCTGAGTCACCCCCGGAGGCCTCTTCTGTGGCCCCCTGGGTTGTTTGTTCATCCTTGCGACGCTTCGATGATTCTCCGCTGTTACTACGCGTAATCACCATTTTTCTTCACAATAATATTTTTTCCTTCTTGCGGTTTGCTTCCTTCTTCCGGCAATACCAAGACCGATATTGTCTTTTTCTTCTAGTAATCCGGCTTCTCGAAGGACCATTAATATTACGGATCGCCGTAATGCCGTGCGAAAAATGGAATAAAACGCGCTGGTCTTGCTTTTAACTGGAGGCAAGCGGCGGTGAGGAGGAACTTGTACTTTCTTTTCTTGCTGGTGCCTTTTCGGTGGCTGGAGAGCGACTGCCGACCCTAGCGGCCGGCCCGTCTTTTATATCATTTGGCCGCTGCTGGCCAGCGGACCCTTGCCTCACCCCCGCGCCTATTTTTATTTCTCTAATAACCTTACAAACTAATAAACATAACTCACTATATAATATTCTTACAACTACTTATTAGACTAAAGTGTACATAACAATCTTTTCATTTATTTATAGTGTTAAATTATAACTTTTAGCTGCTTTAGGCGGAGGATTCTTCCCCCCGCCTCAGCACTATAAATATAAAACGTCGTGGCGCGGCGCGCTTGGCTTCATTTGCTCCGCGGCCGCATCGCGATAACATGCTCTTTGGTCATATTATTTTATGTGCCTAATGGTTTAATATATTTATTTTATAAAAAGGTAATATTTACTACATTTAACAATTATATTTTACATTATAAGTCTATGCTAACTCTCCCTGTTCATATGGTGCCTTTATTTGGAGAGTTATTGCATAGTTACAACTCAACCTTAAACATAGTTATTAAACAACATTATTTTTTATCGTTCAGTATAAGTTTACAGTTATTTACATAAAGTTATATTTTAAATCCCGCATAAGGCTGCGCCAGTTCTTCCGCACAACCCCAGCTAGTTGTCGAACCGGAGGCGTGGCCCGATAATTACACCGTCGTCATGCCCACTGCTCCTAGGTTGTTCAACTAGTGCCGGTTACAATGTCTTTCGTTTGTATCACGCTGTTTGCGTCGTGCACAAAATTATTATTTTAACATAAAAATAACAGTATCATAATTATCATATATACCGAATCAATCGATAAATATGACAATAATTATACTGGCAAACAGCATAATATTATAAGAAAAAATTAAAACAAAAAAATCAAATAATTTGCATACTAAATTGTCATTCTTGTTTCATTGCAAATACCCTTTTTATATATTATTGTCTCAGAAATGCAAGTGTACTTATTGAAACTATTTACCTACTTTTAATATAAAAAGTATAAATTAGTATTAAATATATATATATATATATATATATATATATATATATATATATATATATCTCGAATTAGTTCGGATTCGATTTGTAGGAGACGCTAGTAGTTCAATTTTGTCTGCAATAAAATATCGTCAGAGGGCTCTCTTTTCCTGCATATACTTGTTATACTCTTTGCATATCATTTTCATTTTTTTACCCGGATCTGAGGTAATTTATCTTAACATCTTTGTTATAAGAAATCATTAAATAAGAGTTCTAAAATAAGTTTAAAAAATTAAATTTTCGTCTACGAATTTAAAAATCAAAACAATTTGACAGGCCAATAAAATCGCAGTTCTGAAATGTCCAGTATTTGTTTCGATCAGTCCTTTCGACGGGGATAGGAAATTCGTAGCGTCCACTTCAGGAAGTTTCGCTTTGAACGTTATTTGTGAAAACTTGCGTTAGGTACGTTTCGCTTTTCATATTTGTTTTAATTACACGGCATTTTTCTGCGTTTCTCGTTCATAAAATGGTGATTTCTAATACAATATTTACATAATTAAAGTGACAACGAAACAGATAAAGACATTTTGCGTTCTTTTCATTTTTTTTATTATCTACTATTGCTTTATTATCAAGACCAGAAATCGTCAGATTATTCAATGACGTTGACTGAAATTTCGACAATATTTTGTATTCAAAATTTCAATGCGGCAGCTTTATTTCAGGTAGAAATTAACAAACATTTGGAGTGTATCTGTAATAGCGATCAGGTATGTTTCCGTTTTGAAATCTAAAAGAAAAACAGAGACATATATAGAGAAAGAGATAGAGAATTATTTTACATTTCTTTGTTTCTTCGGTAATTTAAATTCTATTATAAGTTATTTGTGTATTCTAAATATAGAGACTACTAACACATCTGTGGATTTACTTAGTAAATAAATTGCTCCGTGTAGAGGTTAGTTTTTTTTTAGGGAAAAAAGAGGAGATGAGTAGCTGCATCTTTCTTATAACTACCAATCGTGGCAATATGGCGAATATCCTCCAATGAGGCAATATATGGGGGAGGCTTAAGTTCAGCTGTGTACTTTTGATAGTTTGTAATGATGAATTATGAAATAAAATGTTAATTTTCTTAAAGTGTAATTTATTTGGTTCTATCAAATTTTTTATCGACTTCAAAAAAACAAGTAGGTTCTCATTTCGACTGATTTTGATGATTATTTTTGTTTTGAATGCTGGTGTTTTCATATAGTCCTTTATAAATTTGATCAAGATATAATCAGTATGTTTTGAGGTTATCCTTCATAATTTGTATTTAATTGACTTTGACTACATTGATGATGTTCTCATTTTATTTCACAAACATCCAGACCTAAAATAATTATTTGTAGGCCATATGAATTTTATGTATATGGAACACCTGCGGAATTTAAACCCAGTGACTTGAGCGCTGCAACTTATGGCTAAGCAGCCTTTGGGCTACGGAGCCGTCATTTATGTAATATTTTTATAATACAAAGATTGTTCATCGTGTATTGGTGGTTAAAGAATATCTACTTCCCCATACCGTGGATGTCGTAAGATGCGACAAAGGGAAACAAACCGGGAGATAGGCAGCAGTGACTTCCTAATGCCAACTTACCTGCCAAGCGAAGAAACTATACATATCCCACCTTATGGCGCAATCTATAAGAAGAACTCATACAGTAGTACTTACCGAGCTTATCCTGAAGGACGGTCTTGGTGTCGCAATGGACGAGGCACAGTATGACCAACAGTGCCACGTGTGGTGTCATATCGACTGCGCTGGATCACATGAGCTGTGAGGGTGGAGCGGAGGGAGGAGCAGAGGGATGAGGCCTCCACCGATGCATGCTTCAAGATAACTGAAACAAAGATTTTTTATGAGTTTTCTGATAAAACAAACACAATAAACTATCTACCTATTTACATGTGGTTGAGTTATATTACGGCTGCAGCAGGATTGGGTCTACTCGACCAGGAAGACCACGCTCTCGCAAAATACCAGCGTAAAATAGTTGCTCATGCTGCCGTGGAGATCCTTTTTAATCAACCACAACCTAAAACAACAGTTTTTACAACCTAAAACTGAGAGAGTCTCTTAGAGATAAATTTAAAGAAATAAATATATTAACTTTGGCCTCTCAGTATATTTACGAAAATTTAATGTATGTTCACAAAAACAAAGGTAGTTTTAGTAAAAAAAGTGATGTGCATTCTGTAAACACTAGGAACAAACACAAGCTAGTGATACCAGTTTCTCGACTCCACAGAGTCAGTAATTCATTCTTGGGGCAATGTATACGCTATTACAACAAGGTCCCGGAAAGTGTACAGGCTCTCTCCATTAGCAAGTTTAAATGTTTTGTTAAGTTGAAACTGTATAAAAAGGGTTATTATAGTATAAATGAATACATGGTTGATAATAACCCCTGGGAATGAGGTGATCGCTTCCAAGCTGTTTCTAAAATAAATTTTGTACTTATATAGTAAGTACAACCATTATTGTAAAATTTGCTTTAAAAAAAAAAGTCCCGCTGGGTTTCTTGCTGGTTCTTCCCAGGACAGAGGTTTTTTTTTCGAACCAGTGGTAAAGTAAAAAATGACTTTCAATAAGTATTACACATGTGATCTATATTGAATAAAAAATTATTCTATTCTATTCTATTCTATTCTATTCTAATCGAAACGAGACATTATATCAGGACTGTGTGCTCATTTTTCACCCTTATTCTATAAACAAAATCTGGAACTTTACGTTTCCTTTGCAAGTATATAATAAAAATTATGATGTTAGATACGATAGCGATTGGCTAAGTGTGACGACAATGCGGAATATATTCTGGTGTATCTGGAAAAGTATGAAACATTTAGCTTATTAGATAATGTTGGGATTCGTTAAGTTAACATTTTCGCCACTTACTCGAACTCATACAGAACCGGTACAACGAAATCTCGCGTGGATGTCACAAGGTGGTTGTAAAGAAACCTGAAATTTAACGAAGTTAACGGGTATTTTTATAGATATAATTGACATACACGATTATTGATAACAAGCACTGATGTGTTCCGGTCTGAAACATGATTTACAAGCTGATTCCATTAGTCTTTTATTGGACCTCTGAGGTTAATAAGTTGGTTGTGGGTGTCCATGGCCCGCAGTAGGCACTTACCATTACTTAACCTTTTAGTTTGCTTATCGCTTTAATTAAATTTAAATATATTGCGAAATTTAATTTATCAAAAACATAACTGAGATTTTTAGGGCTAATAAAATATTTTTGGGTTTACGTATAATCCCATACCTTAGGTTTATCTTTCAGCTGAACTGGCAGTGGACTCCAAGAATCAACCACCGATGATGCAAGCAAGGTTTTAGAGTGGCAGCCTCGTACAGGTAAGTGCTGCTTGTAACTACTCCCTGGAGTAGTTACAAGCAGCACGGATGGGTTTGTTCGACCGGGGAAGGACCACGCTCTCACAGAATAGCGTAAAATAGCGGCTTAGTGCGTATTTCGTATGGTGAGTAGGGAACTGGAGACCCTTTTCACTGGTAGGGAGGTATTATATCTTACTCCTCAAAGCTGATATTGGACCACAGTATCCATTCTCCATCAGGCGGGCTTTCTGCTTGGTTGTCTTACATATTTATATTTTATTTTTATTAACATAATCACATACAAACACTATAATGTATGTGTTTGGAAATAGGTCGGCTCCGGCTGGATTTCTAATTTAGAACATGTGACGTAGTATAATGATCAGTAAGCGACTTAGTCGTACTTAATGAACACGCATCGATAGCTAAGGCGATTGCCGAGGCTCCGTTTCGCGTGATATCATATTAGATCGGAAACTGACAGCCAATTCTCTGGCGTCTTCTGTAAGCACCTTATTAAGCTGACAGTAATGTGTTTTCTACCGCATGGACTATTTTATTTAATTATCTGTTTGATTTGATTAAACCTCGATTTACGTTAGGGCTATGTTAGTAGGGTAGGGCTATGTAGCAGCTGTGTTATAATTGTAGCACGAATGGGTCAACTCGACCGGGGGAGGACCACGCCCTCACAGAATACTCGCGTAAAATAGAAGTTGAATGCTCTTGCGCTTCATATGGTAAGTGTAGAGTAACGGACACCCTTTTTACTGGTAATCAGGTATTCTATCTTAGTCCTCACGGGTGACAACTCAATTCTTAATTGATGATGTATGTCTATGGACCACAGCATTCACTTACCATCAGGTGCGACTGTGTGCTAGCTTGTCACCCTTATCTTAAAAAATATATAAATAGCCATTGGAAGGATTAAAGGCAATATTATTTAATAAAAAAATTAAGCAATTTTCCATACAAAGTTATTGAAATAAAATGCATAAAAATAACGTACTGTTACAGCCTGTTAAAAGTTCCCAAAGCCCCTATCCCACAACGTGCCGCCTTGCCATGGGGACATCTGACATAGTTGTCACGCCTGTTATATAAGCGGGTTGGCAACCACATTTTTTATTATTTTACTTGTTATTAAGAAAACACTGCCACTCATCTCCTCGTTTGCTTCCCTCCGTTACTTCTTACGACACACACGGGCGTCTGCATCAGCTTCTCTAAATAGTATAAAACAAAGTCACTTTCCACCGCCTGTACGCTTAGACCTCTTAAAATATGCAAACGGATTTTAATGTGGTTTTTATCAACAGACAGAATGATTCAGGAGAAAGGTTTATATGTATAATACAGGGATAATATAGTAAATGGTTTAGATTGACAATTGAATCCGGTAGGTGGCACTGTTATCGATATCCAGAAATCACCCGTGCAAAGCCGGGGAGGATCACTAGTTATAAATAAAATAACATATTTCACAGTGATATTTTTGGAGATTTTAAGTATCATTGAACATAAAAAATTGATTTTTTAACGTCATTTTTTTAAATAAATTCCACCCTGACAAGAAAAACAAATTTTAAAAACATTTTCATTTTTTTAATAACTGTGCCAAATCCCACACATGAACTAGAAAATCTCTCCGAGCAAAATTACTCCGACAGCCATTTTAAAAAAGAGACCATAAGTGATGCTATACGTGTCCTGTTTTACTGAATATTACAAAAATGTAGACCTCAAATAAAATGCTGTTATGGTAGATTTATAAAAGTAAATAATAAATTTTATTAAATTTAACATTTAGCTAATAGCAATACCAAATATCGATCCAATTTGCTTTAAAATTTTCATAGCACGGTACCGTCGTAAACTATACGATGCCTGCAATGGAGGGCGTTAAATGGAAGCGACCCTATAAAGCGTCGTGCTTTTAGACCATTCAGGACGACATGATACGGTCGAGGTTAGTGTTTCCCGTCATGTCATATTTTATGACAGTCAGTTGTTCCTTATCTTTTTGCAAACGGTATTCCTACAGCCCAGTTGTTTATGCCTTCCGGAACTTTATGAGTAAACAAACAAATTAAAACATTAGTTTATCTTTGGGTAAAACGTGAGATTTTTATTTCGTTGCATCATGAGGTACGAAAACAACCTTTGTATACGGTTCATTTTTCTTCCGATCCATCTTCGCTGGAATATTTACATTTTTTCTCTTTTCTATTGTGTTCTATTCTATTCTACTTCCTCTCCTTATCTTAAGTAGCGGTTTGAGTTTATTAATGACACTCTCACATTTTCTTCGTTTCGAAAAAAGTCTCATCTTAAAAACTCCATCCCATAATACTTCCTTCTATTTCAAATGCTTTTCTATTAAAGCTGTTTGTTTCTGGATTTCCATAGCGCCTCCTATTATACGTACACAATCTTTTAAAAAAATTAAAAAAATTTGTCAAAGTGCACTTCTTTCCCTGAATAGTCATTCCTTTATCTCTAATTGAACTCACGTCGTATATTTAAAAATTTATACCTATTTTTCTTCGTGTCATGACTTTTATTTCAATAACTGATTACTTCTCTTTGCTGCTGTAAATGTTTTCTATATTTATGTACATATTTATACTTATTGATTATATATGAATATGTATGCAGGCGTAGATGTTGTGTATATTTTCTAATAACTTGCGTACACCCTTTCTTACCCTTGTCTCACAGGTCATTATATAATCTGTAATGTGGTTGCCTGGTAGAGAGATCACTTCTAAGCGATAAGGCCGCCCATTACACTTTTGTATAATTTATTTTTATACTCTTGTTTATTGTTGTACAATATTATATACATTCCCTTTTTACTGGAAATGAGGCATTCCATCTTAGTCCTCACGGGTGACGAAGCATCTACATTTTGATTTGTAATAGAGAATAGATGTAGATGTCTATGGGCCGCAGCAACCATTTACCATCAGGTGGACTGTGTGCTCCTTTGTCACCCTTATCCTATAAAAAATGTTCATTTTAAGTCACTTTTTATTTAAGGACATTTTTGTAATATTCTCATCTACTTGGGATAAAGGTATATTATCTTCTCTATAAATAAAAACCAATTGCTCTCCGTAAGTCTCGCTAAAAGTCCAAAATGGTTTGATAGATTGTCATAATATTTTGTGCGTGTTTAAATGGGTCCCTGGATAGTTTAGATTTACAATGGGACCCGGTAGGTGGTGCAGTTATAGAGATTCAGAAATATGTAATAAACATATCGCTAGTAATATGTGAACCAAGACAAAGATAATATTATAAGAAATTCTTTATTTTATCGACCCCTAAATATCACACTAGATGGACCTTTCCCATTTTCTGCCGGCTTCAAAAAGGAGACGGTACTCAATTCGAATGTATGTTTTTTTTATGTGTGTTACTTCATAATTTTTTACTGGGTGAACCGATTTCGATAATTCTTTTCCACCACAGAGACAAGATGATATAATAGTACCTTATGTTAAAGTTAGAAATTTTTATAGAATAAGGGTGACAAACGAGCACTGTGGCCCGTAGACATCTACATCAGTCCTCGATTAAGAAACAAAATGTAGATGTGTGGCCACCTGTGAGGACTAAGATGCAATGCCTCGTTTCTAATTAAAAGGGTCTCCGGTTCTCTACACTCACCATACGAAATACACCAGCTATTAGCTACTATTTTACGCTGGTATTCTGTAAGAGCGTGGTCCTTCCCCGGTCGAGCCGACCCATTCGTGCTACAACCATAATATAGCTGCAGCATGGCTTGTAGTGTTATGCAACTTACATTTCATTGTACACTAATTCTCCATTCTGCTTTGATATTCTGCATTCATGTTTTGCATCACTTTATACTATTTTTTTCATTCTGTTTTTGATTCTCTGCATTTATATTTTGCATCACCTTTATTTATATAGGATCCTGTAACATTTTTACACAATAACATATAATTTTACTGCGTATTTTCACACTATTTAGTACTTTTAAACTAGCTGTCAACGAAGTCTTACCTTTTTTTTGGTCTTTTATTGAATTCTCTGTAACTCTACAATTTCAGGCTTAGTGTATGTTGTCGTGCATTAGTTTTTCCTATGTGATTTTTATCTCGTTTCTTACTTAAATGTAATAGTTTCTTAATAACAGTCCTAAAACTAAAAATTCCTCAATTTGACAACCATTGTTTTTGTGGTTGTTATGGTAACTTTTATTTAAATTCGTCTCTGGTATGATGTTCTTTCTACATAAATACTTTTTGGCTGTAGGTCATTTACAATAAATTTCGTTTCAATTTAAATAATTTCTCGTTCTCTCTAAAAAGGTATAAAAGCCAAACAATTGGAGAATACAGGACAGTCTCGCTTCAGTTCTCAAACGAGAAACATCTACTAAAGGCCTTATCCCGGGGCCGCTTTGCCCTGGGATCCTGCAAGCCTCCATCTACATCCGGCGCATCCTGAAGTCGTCGGCGCATCCTGCAAACCAGGCGCCGGGATCCTGCAAGCCTCCATCTACACGTGAAGTCGTCGGCAGTCTGCTTCAAGTGCGGGGCCACGCTACCTTCGGACACGCTACGACTGCTTGCTCCAGGCGCCGAGTGCACCTACTGCCCGCGCTACCTCTGGGCGCAGCGACTACTTCTCCAAGTACTGAGCGCACCTACCCCAGGCGCTACGTGCGCCGGCTCCGGACGCCGCGTGTGCCCAGTCCAGGCGCTGCGTGCCGTCGCCGCTGAGAAACCTCAAGCTCTGCGTGTGCCGATTTCTACAAAAGCAGCGAGGCTCCAGGCTCCACTATCATACTAATTCTCCTATTCTCCTATTCCTTTTTTTTAATATAATTGTAATCTCACTTCATCCATCATCTTCATATTTCATTTTTTTTATAAGATTGTAAATACCTTTTAAAAATTATAATATATTATTTTCTTGGTCTACTTTTGTTGTTTTGCTGTTCTTAGGTTAGGTTCTTTCTCTTTTAATTGTCGCTTCACGACAGGCTCTACCAAGTTTTAGTAACATAAATAAATAAAGCCCAATTAGGCGGAAGCCCACGGCTGAGAGTGAAGAGGAACGGGAAAGAAACTGGCGAACTATACGGGTGGTGTCGAGGTGCGTCAGCAGAAGGAGTCACCAATATACCTCACTATAATACAGCAGAATTAGGTTGCTTTTTCATGCTGGTATTCGGTGAAAGCGTATTCCTTCCCCGGTCGTGCCTTACCATTTATGATGCAGTCATAATACAGCTGTAGCGGGGGTCCATTATGTACTTTTTATAAGTACCACTAGTAATAGTAGAGGTGACAACGCTTTTGAATTTTGATTCACATTCTATGTTTTGATTTCTGTACGTAAAAGGTAATTAGCAGATTCAGAAAGATTGTCTAGTGGCAGCCTCTTACCAGTAAGTGAACCCGGGACCGCATGATCAGCAGCCACGCTCACAACTATCATCGAGTCAGGCTACGTTTTCATGCTTAATTTTACAAGATATTATATTGTAAGTTAATGTTAAAAAAACCCGCTAAGTTTCTTGTTGGTTCTTCCCAGGACATATGAAGTTTTTTGATGGTGATTTATTATATTTAGTTGTTTGATGGGTTCATTGATTCGAAAATTAAAAATATGATTTTTTTTAAAAGGACAAATAATCTCGAAACTTTATTTTGGAACCGATGACGACAAGACAAGGGCATTGACAATGACTGACAATTGACATAGACGAGTGCATTTCTATCGTAGAGTATATACCGTATAAGAGAACACAGGTATTTTCCGAGCCAGTGGTAAAACTTAAATGCCTTTCTGTAAGTATAAGAATAAAAATATCTTCAAATAACTAAGAAAGCTAAAATCTCATTTATAATATTGAATATTTAGATTAAAACAATAGAGTATGTTCACTAGAACAACGTAAAAAGATAAAAATTAATTAGAGGAAACGAAGAGAGAATTAGTGAGTCGAGTCCTGAATTAATAATCTTTATATATAAAAATTACGTGACACGTTGTTTGTCCGCGATGGACTCCTAAACTACTGAACTGGTTTCAATGAAATATTGCACACTGTGTGCATTCTGATCCAACTTGAGAGATAGGATAGTTTGTATCCCAATAAATGACCCTCAAAATGTTTTATTGCGAATTTAAGGATTTTAAAGGAAGGGACGTCGGAAAAGGCAGAACAACGTCTGCCTGGCGAGCTAGTAAATATAATATAATTTCTAAAACAACGTAGGCGGGTTTATCGAAGACGGGGATAAGCAATTGACATCGGCCATTTTGTTGTTACATGGAAAGTTTGGAGGCAGATAAACTGGGATTAGTAATACAGATAATTAGAATGGCTCTGTTGTATATTTTTTCTTTATTTAATTATTGCGTATTTCTATTGGCCTCGTTTCTGTTTTTTATAGAATAAGAGTGACATATGAGCACACAATTCACCTAATTGTAAGTGGGTGCTGTGGTTCCAAGACATTTATCCTCTATTAAGAATCAAAATACGAAAAAGAACCGTGGTAGCTCAGCTGGTTAGCGCTCGCTGAAAATTTACAGTACGCGACCAACTCGGGTTCGATCCCGCCAGCACCAATAGAATTGTTAGTTGCTATTTTAAGTAATGATTTATCACGTGTTCGGCGGTAAAGTAAAATATCGCGAGGAAACATGCATGTCTGAGAAACACGTAAAAAATTTCGCAGATATGTGAAGTTCGCCAACACGCATTGGGGCAGCGCGGCGGATATTTCCTTGCCCTAAAACACTTCCAGAAATGAGGGAAGGCATGTGCCCGATGTAATGTCACGTTTCCAGTGAAGATAGTATCTGGTTCTCAACACTCACCATATGAAACGCAGCAGTATCGCGCTGCTATTTTACGCTATAAAGTCCTACCCTGGTCAAGTCAACCATTCGTGCTTTAAGTATAACAAAGATACAATGTGGCTCCACCATGTTTCGTGTTGACATATTAATTCTTCTTTATAAAAAAAAACGTTACTTCCACACTAGGATTTTCTCCTGTATCGTGGAGGCAGTTTACATACATAAATTTCACAAGGACAAATATCCAGATCCGGAACAATTATTTGTAGGCCATACAAATACTTGTTCCGTGCGGGATTCGAACCCGCGGCTCTTTGCGCAGAATCTCATTGCTAAGCCACTGCGCCACGGAGCCGTCTTTACTTTTTGGTCTCCCCAAAGATTGCCACTATGGAAGGTATATTTACCATAGTTGCCACACTTGACTTGGTTTGGTAAATGCAGTTTTTTTTTTTAAATTAAGATTCTGCTGCTAATAATTACATGTTTCATTTCCCTTTGTCACCTTTTACGAAACCCACGGGATGAAAGGGTAGTGGATTTCGTAGTGGTTCCGTAGACTCCGTAGTGAAATCTAGGCTGCACGGCGAATATTAACAATAAAATAGTAATAAAATTTTATTTTCTATGATTCTTATAATACTTTCCCGTGTAGTGGCGGTGTTAGAATATCTACTACAATATATTATCCCGTGGGTGTCAATCAATGGAGAAGGCCGATGATAGATGTTTGAATGGAAAATTAGAAACCATGTTTATTTAGAAGCAAATTTTAATAAATAATGTGTTGAATTTAATAAGCTCGTTAAATTGAATTGAATTTCGATAATATTCATTTACTTCTTGAGGCGTCAAAATTTTAAATAAAAATATTTATTAAAATAAATGTAATCTAAAGAAGAAGAAAACTATGTCTCGATTTAACGGCGGCGTAAGAATATCTATCACCCCATAACGTGCCGTGGGTGTCGGAATGGGCGACTTTGGGAAATACTAAAGAGATATTGCTTCCGATAGAAGGATATATAATCATCTAGTTTACGCTAGCCTACGTAGATAGCTACGCTATAAATATATCTGGAAATTTTTATATTCCCAACGAAGGAGAGCAGTATAAAAGGTGCCCATGTTTTAAAGTATAAGGGCGACAAACGAGCACACAGACCACCTGATGGTAAGTGGATGCTGTGTTCCATAGACATCCACATCTATTCTCAATAAATAATTTTAATTCAGATGTGTTGTTACCCCTGAAGACTAAGATAGAATGCCTGATTTCCAGTAAAAGGGGTCTTCGGTTCTCTACACTCATCATACGAACCACAGCCGAATCCTTCATTCTACAATAGATAGCCAGGTGTGAGGCAATGTCTGAGTAATACTGCATATTCTGTAGGTATATTGTTTTCTTGTCTGGCCATCAACATTTGCCAAAGTTTAATTATCAGCTAGATGTAGTTCTTCATTCTAACTGACAAAATGGTATAAGTTCTTTGTATGTGCTATGTCGGAGCGGAAGCCTCGGGGTTGTTTTTTTGGTGAAGCAGCACCACTGTCCCCATTTGACAAGGGCTCAGTTGTGCTGCCGCGTATTGGCTCCATTATAACCAAAAGGTCTAATCACACACTTTATAATAAACTCACTAAAATTGTCACAAACTTTTTATAAGGAAAATAGAACCTACACCGACGAGCGCAGAAACTTAAGTGACCGTATTCTCGCGTTCATTTATTAAGGAAGCCATAATAAGAAACTAGAAGCGCTCTGATTGGTCGAATATTTGATTGGTCAATATTTCACCAAAACCAAACAATATCTTTTAATTGATTACTTAGGTAATTTTAATAACAATGATTAATAATCAAATTGACAATTATAGTTAATAACAATGATTAATAATCAAATTGACAATTATTTGTTTTTTACAATTTAAAACAATATTTGAGTTACATTTGATAATTGAATAAAAAGTTGTTTTAATGGAGTAACTTGTCAATAAAGAGATTTATAAACCAAAAGAAGTTTATAAAACTAACTAGTTACATATTATGTTTCTGATAAATTGCTGTTATTTAATTGTAATATTAATAATTAGACAATATTGATTATTATTATAACTAAACGTCAGCGCAAAATATAGGCGTCGTCCACAGAGGATATCCTTGCGGCGACACGGCCATTCTGATCGGCGGTGCGCGCTCTGCACCTGCCGTGAATAATCTTCTATCTCTATTGACCTGTTAACATAGTATTTATTTTTGTAAATAATGGTCTTGATTTGTGACCATACCCAATAATGATGAAACGATCATATAGCAAGTTAGGTATTGAAAAGCACACTTAACTTTACTAATTAAACCACATTATTTCGATTGCATTTGTAAATATGTAAAGTTACAGGTTGTAATTGTACTCTCAATTAGGTAGGTATAGAGTTTTGTTTTCATTCTCACGTGAAGGTAATGCTCTGTGATAGACATAAAGTCTTTGACTTGAAGAAAGAAATGAAGTAGGATCAGGAACACCGCTCTGTGATAGACACAAAGTCTTTGATATGATGGAGAGTAAAGTAAGGAGCTTAGGACCATTGCTCCGTGACAGGCACGAAGTCTCTTTACTTGATGGAAAATGGGGAACTGGGTTCTGAGCGGTCATGGACGCCGTGTCCCAGCAGGATAACATGAGAGTATATATTGTCGCCTCCACGGCTCTTGAATATGAATGACATTATATTGTTGTTTAATAGCTATGTAATTAATAGAAAGAATAATCATAATAGATAGTAGCTTACAGTTAATTGGATACTGCTCACCATTTAATTTGTAGCATCTGTCATTACCGAAGATCCAGCACCGTTATCCACCAGATCATTGTCGTCATTTTGCAGGTTTTGAGGCTGCAAGTTATTTGGGGAAAACGAATCATGTGATCCACCATCACTCATTGGCTCGTTGACAGGCTGGTTGTTCCTCGGCGACACGGCTGTCTGCTCACCAGGTTGCGGTGCCCGTCGCAACTGGTCATGAGCAACTTTTCGTGGACGACCACGTCCCATCACTGGTTTAATAAGATATCGATCATTGTCCAGCACCCTGAAGATTTCATAAGGTGCACTGAATTTTAAGTCTAAAGAGGTTTGGTTTCTTGGATTATTCTTTACTAAGACAAATTCACCCCTTTGAAATCTTAGTATTTTTGCTTTTTTAGCATCGAATCTCTGTTTGGACTCTATTGCCGCTTCGGTCATTCTACGCTGTACATGTCGCTCTAAGGCCTCATAATCTATTGACATGTCATCTAAATGCACTAAGTTTGCCAGTTCGGGTGGTACGCAATGCTGGCGTTTCGTAAGCAGTGTAAGCGGTGCAACACCAGTCGTTCGGTGCGCTGTGCAGTTAAGTGCGAGTTGAAGACTGTCCAAAGCAGTGTGCCAGTCAGCGGTTTCGTAGTTTTTTATCACTGTTAAAGCATTTTTGAGGGTTCCCATTACTCTTTCAACCTGTCCATTGGCTCTACTCACGCCAGGGGCTATAGAATGGATCTCCAAACCAAACCTTTCACAAAAATTCTTAAATTCACCTAGAAACTCACGCCCACCATCCACTACGATTAGTTTAGGAGTGCCAAACATGTGTATCATATGTTTTAGGGCTGCAAGAGTACTTTGAGGGTTTTTATTGTTAGCATGATGCAACAAAATATATTTAGTGTATGCATCTATTGTAACTACCACATACTCTTGTTCGGGTGATGTACCTAGTTTTCCTGTTATGTCCATATGGATTATCTCAAATGGCACAGTGGGTTTTTTGATGGGATGCAGTTGTGCTTGAATGGATCCTGAAGTGTTTTTTGAAGTTCTACCAATTATGCAATTATCAACGAACTCCCTAACTGTAGTATTCATCCTGTCAAACCAGTAAGTCTCTCTTATCTTTGCCAATGTTTTTTCCCAACCAGGATGCTTCAAACTAGAATGGTATACATTTATCAAACTCCATTGGAATGATTTTGGCACTACAACCAAATATTGCTCACCTAGGACTTCATCTTGCCTTCTGTACTTTAAAAGGTCATCTTCAAATATAAAATTCTTAACAGTCCCACCTTTGTATATGGAGTCAATTTTAGAGCGCAGTGTTTCATCACGACGTTGCTCTACTTTTAGCCATTCTAGTTCTTTAGTCATTATATTCACAACATGCGTCTCTATATTTCGGCTAAAAAAATCTGCATGTTGCATGCGTTCAACCTTTCGATACTCTATATCGAAATCAAAATTTTGTAGGAATGCCCACCATCTATAAACTCTTGGTAAAAGCTCCTGTTTGTGTTTAGAGGCTTTAAGTGCGTTGCAGTCAGTTATCACTTTAAAGTGTCTGCCGTAGAGAAAATGACGAAAGTGTTTAATTGCCCGAACTACGGCGAGTGTTTCCAACTCATATGAGTGGTACCTACTTTCAGCTTCAGTAGTGCGCATACTAAAATAAGCCACTGCGTGTTGTCGGCCGTCTATTGCTTGGGCAAGTATTGCACCTACTCCTAGACTACTCGCGTCAGTAAAAAGTTCTATTGGTGCGTCTTCTCGAAATATCATCAATATGGGAGAGGAAGTAAGATAATGAATGATCTTATTACGCGCCTCTTCTTGTCTGTGAGTCCATTGCCATCTAGCACCGGTCTTGGTTAGTTCGTAAAGGGGAATCATAATACGTGCGAAATTCGGAATAAACCGACGAAAGTAGCCAGCCAGCCCATTAAACTGCCTGACCTGTTTAACGTTAGTGGGTATCGGTGATTTAACAAGAGCATCTACCTTTTGAGGGCTAGGTGTTACGTTGCCATCTTTTATGATATTACCTAGATAATCGACAGATTTTTTAAAGAAGAAACATTTGTCGATATTAATGGAAAAACCTGATTTTTCTAAGGACATTAAAATACGCTCCATGAAGATTATACCGTCCCTAAAGTTTCTACTCTTGCTGATAACGTCATCAATATAAACTTGCGCAACGCTATCACTTGGAGCACTGTCATTAGTACCAGCACTACCAGAGTTCAACAAAGGCCCCAGAGCACGATTGATACACCTTTGATAAACTGCTGGTGCATTACATAACCCAAAATGCATGGTTAAGTACTCATAGAGTCCATCCGGCGTAACAAATGCTGTTTTCTCTATGGAACAATCCGAAATGACAATTTGGTGAAAGCCGGAAGCCATATCAAACGTGTTAAAATATCTACCACCTGATAAATTATTAATCTGGTCTGCTATTAGGGGCAAAGGGTAATGATCACGTACAGTGTTCGCGTTTAGCTCCCTATAATCGACGCACATCCGATCTGCACCATTTTTCTTTTTAACAAGAATAATCGGACTAGAGAAGGGCGACTGGCTTTCACGAATGATATTGTTATCTAACAATTCATGAACTATCTCACGAACCTTTTCTCTTTGAAGGACTTAGTCGGTATGGCCTACGCTCAACATATTTATTAGGATTTTTGAGTCGAATTTCTAATCTACCAGTATTGACACGTGTCCTAGCATAACCGCGAATGAACAAATGAGAGTATTTGTTTAACAGTACGAGAAGCTCTTTGATTTTGGTCTCATCACTTAGATCATGATCTAGTTTTTCAAATAACGGGTTTTTATTTTGTAACTGCATGATCCGCGATTGATAAATAAGTTTAGCACCTTTACTACTTACTAAAACACTAAGACCAGTTTTCTTTAACAAGTTAGTACCGATTAAGATATCCGTCGTGAGCTCATAATCCGGAAGGATAAGGAACTGTAATTCGACATGAATGCCGTCAATCATGCAAACACATTCGATGGAACCGACAGACATTACCGGGAACGACCCTATTCCTTGAAGGTAATTAACGGCATCATACCTGCGACCGGGTAATTTTTTTGCAATTGATTCGCGAATAACACAACATTCTGCTCCACTATCAAATGTAGCACTTAATTGGATATTACCAATTTGGATGTTCATACAAGTTAAAGTTGAGTTAGCAATACTATTCACACGTTTAGTAATTTGTTCATTAGGGGTGTCGGAAGCAATAGCCCTTAAACGTTTATAGGAAACATCAAAAGTATAACCTGGTTTCGAGCAATACGTACATGAAATAGAACTTGCCCAAGCGTTTGAGCGTAGCCTATCAGGACCATTATTATCTTTTGTAATATAAGTATTCCTTACCTTATTACGACACTCATCAATTGAGTGGCCAGCTTTTCTACAGAATGTACAAAAAGGGGTTACCTTATTTTCTAAACGAGGTCTTTTGGTGGTCGGCTGACTAGTATTATAGGACGACGATGGATACAAACGCTAAGGGCGAATAGAGGAAGCTACAGATATGAGTTCCGGTACTGAAGTGGCTCTGGCATTCATAAGTTTAATCCTCAGGCGCTGATCACACACTGTCCCAATAACTGCTTCAACCGCGTCCGTATTATCCAGTTTATCCTTAGTGACTCGTTTCCATAGCATCCATCCTTTTAATAAAAACTCTGCGAGGTCCTTAGACGGGTCATACATATGCTCACGGAACATAAGCACATCTTTAGAATAACGATGTTCCGGTTCAAACGTAGTTATGATAATCTGACGTAATTCTTCCCACGTTGACGTTGTCACGAGCCATTCATCGGCCCAAATTCGTGCTTTACCTTTCAACAGACTTGAGACTTTCATACTCACATCATAATCACTAAGCTTGTAATTTGAGACCGCAGTCGAAATATGATCGCACCATTCACGAACGCCCACATTACTATCAGGATCATAGGAGGGTAGAAAGACTTCAGTTATTTTCATCTTTTCCTGTGGCTGAGCACCGAGTCGCTCGCTCATGGAACGCATCATATTGACCATTTCCATAAAAAATTCTTAAGAAATACCTTCGGGGGCTGCTGGTTAGCAATCTTCGCGTGATGCAAGTCGTTGAGGATTGCCGGCACACATAGATCGCACGTGCGATCCCACTTCTGATGTCGGAGCGGAAGCCTCGGGGTTGTTTTTTGGTGAAGCAGCACCACTGTCCCCATTTGACAAGGGCTCAGTTGTGCTGCCGCGTATTGGCTCCATTATAACCAAAAGGTCTAATCACAGACTTTATAATAAACTCATGTCGCCGCAAGGATATCCTCTGTGGACGACGCCTATATTTTGCGCTGACATTTAGTTATTATAATAATCAATATTGTCTAATTATTAATATTACAATTAAATAACAGCAATTTTTTCAGAAACATAATATGTAACTAGTTAGTTTTATAAACTTCTTTTGGTTTATAAATCTCTTTATTGACAAGTTACTCCATTAAAACAACTTTTTATTCAATTATCAAATGTAACTCAAATATTGTTTTAAATTGTAAAAAACAAATAATTATCAATTTGATTATTAATCATTGTTATTAAAATTACCTAAGTAATCAATAAAAAGATATTGTTTGGTTTTGGTGAAATATTGACCAATCAAATATTCGACCAATCAGAGCGCTTCTAGTTTTTTATTATGGCTTCCTTAATAAATGAACGCGAGAATACGGTCACTTAAGTTTCTGCGCTCGTCGGTGTAGGTTCTATTTTCCTTATAAAAAGTTTGTGACAATTTTAGTGAGTTTATTATAAAGTGTGTGATTAGACCTTTTGGTTATAATGGAGCCAATACGCGGCAGCACAACTGAGCCCTTGTCAAATGGGGACAGTGGTGCTGCTTCACCAAAAAACAACCCCGAGGCTTCCGCTCCGACAGCTATAATCTGATATATAAAAACAAATTTATGTTTGTTCGTATTTTATGCGCTGCCATATCGTTTATCAGATTGCGGAAAACCTTTGTCAAATTATTGCTTACACTTCCGCGAAGGATATAGGTATAGTCCAATTAACTTACACTAGGTGGCGCGTGTATCGTATAGTCAAATTAATTTAGGGTTATGTATATATCATTCACGGAATGTATTATCAACAATTATTTCTTCTGCAGCAGCAACGCGCTGGGTACCAGCTGGTTTACAATAAAAAGTGATAATAATTAAAATCGGTTCGCAATTTTCGAAGAAATCCCATAACAGACGTATAAAAAATAACTTCAGAACGTCCTCCTTTTTTGAAGCAAAACAAAAAGTAAGTAAAAACAATCTTTTCTCTACATATAAACCAACCGAACTTCAGCCAAGCCAATGTTTACACAATGGTCATGAAGACGGATCATGTACTTCGGCGCCTCTTAAAAACCGGAAGCACCGCATCAATTAAACTCTAGCTCTTCAGGACATCGTGAGCTACTCGTGAAATTGAAGTAAAAATTTATATTTCCTATTCGAAATTTTTTTTATTTCATTAATATTGAACTGAAATAAATATTAAAAAGGCAGTACTACCTTTCATATAAACATTTACATTTATTATACCTACGTGTGAAAGAAATGCTTACGTTTATAAGAAGTACGTATATGGCTCAGTGTTTGAAACTCAATCGGGATCATTCTCTGAAACCGCAAGGAATTCTACGATTGATTTTGTCATTTTATATAGCTTTAATACGTTTGTATTCACTCATACGTTATAAATACGGTACATATAAATAACACACGGTACATATTGCACGTACTTTTCAATAATCTGATACAATTTTAATTTTTTTTCTATTCAAGTTTCCTACCGCGTTTATTATCTACAAGCAATATAAAGCAACCCACAAGATTTCATAAAAAGCAACAGGACAACTATTTATATGAAAGACGAGAAAACTATGCTAACATCTCCGTGCATGAATAAAATGATAATATGTATTACATACTTTCAGCGCCTCCTCCCTCCCCCAATTACATATTGTAGTCGCACACGGAGAAGTTTTATATGTGGTAGAGCCATGCTGCAGGTATATTAGTAGTATAGTTGTAGCACGAATGGGTCGGCTCGACCGGGGAAGTACCACTCTCTCACAGAATAGCAGCTTCACACTGCTGTGTTTCGTATGGTGAGTGTAGAGAACCGGAGAACCTTTTTTACTGGAAACGAGGCATTCCAGCTTAGTCCTCACGGTTAGCAACACATCTGCATTTTGATTCGCAAACGAGGATAAATGTAGATGTCTATGGGCCACAGCAGCCACTTCCCATCAGGTGGACTGTGGGCTCGTTTGTCACCCTATCCTATAAAAAAAGAAGGTAAGATCACCCCCTCTTGCAATCCTTCACTTATAATTATTAAAGTTAGAAACACAACCGCCAAATTTTAATGCTGTAGTAAATTTGCAGTTACAAGAAAACGTAATTAAAAATGTTAAATTTTAAAAACAAAAGTCAGTTTTTAAACACAAAAGTCAAACAAAATTGCAGCTTAACTTTAAAATCTAATACTTGTTTGTAACATAGCTCGTACTAATTAAGAAATCATGGACCGCTTTTTGTGCGTTTTCTATCTTCGTAACTTGATAAATTAAAATATTTAATTATATACTACGAAGCTTTGCGATACTTCAAAGATTTAAGAGCTAATTTTAATAGGATTCAATTTTGCATTGGTCTTCTAGTTGAATAAAACTACTTTTACGGATTCTATCGCGTTTAATTAAATTGTCTTATTGATTCCCGACGTTTCGGGTACTTTACAGCACCCATGGTCATGGAGGACTGAGGTGATTGACGTAACGACGTCAGAGTTATCCCGGAGTACCTTCAGCTTTTTTAATTATTTATTTTGGTATGATCTACGCAGAATGCAACTTACTGTTTCTAGAATTCTTGCAGTGGTATGCTTGGGTTTAGTTTTAATTTTATTAATTACATGATCCTAAGCAGGTAGTACCCAGCGTTCCTCTCTGTTGAAATTAGGATGTTTTTTTTAAATTTAAATTTCCTCACGTATCATCCTTGGCAAGAATCGATGTTCTTTAGCGAGAATTTGTGGCTTTCCAAATCTAATGTAATGGCAGGGGCTGTCTAAGATATGATCACAAACTACAGACTTCCCGGAACGTTGGTGTTTCACGTCAACTATGTGTTATTGTGGGTGCTGTAAAGTACCCTAAACGCCAGGAATCAATAAAATAATTTAACTAAACGCGATAGAATCCCTAAAATTAGTTTTATTCTATGTGTAGTGTTCGCGTTAATATAAGAAATCATTGGTCTTCTAGTATTATAATTTTTTTTTCATAGAAGTGGGGGCAAACGAGCACGCGGCTCACCTCATGGTAAGTACCATACAAAAACAACAACCGCAACATCAGGGGAATTGCAGATGTGTTGCTGACTATTTAAATAGGTATAATCTCTTTTCTTGAAGGTCCCTAAGTTTTTTTTTTTAATTAAATTGACAAACGGAATTTGAGTGTACTTGATTAACTGTGACACGCGGGGTTGCGATAGTCGTTGAGAGGATCCGGCAGCTGGGTCTTGAGGTGGCTCTGCACAAGTCCGAGGCCATGCATTTCCATGGTCCTCGGAACAGGCCACCACCGGGATCCTCAGCGATGGTAGGAGGGGTATCCATCGGCGTAGAGTCGACGTTGAAGTACCTAGGACTCGTCCTCGACGGCCGATGGAACTTCGTTGAGCACTTCCGACGTTTGGCTCCCAAACTGGAACGGACCGGGGCTGCCTTCAGGCGGCTCCTGCCGAACCTGGGGGGGCCAAACGCCTCCTGCCAGAGGCTCTACGCGGGGATTGTGCGGTCCATGGTCCTTTACGGGGCCCCGGTGTGGGCGCGTGGTTTGGCGCGGCTTGCCGTCCACCTCCTGAACGCGCCCCAAAGGGTGGTTGCCGTGAAAATGGTTCACGGCTACCGCACGATCTCCCACGAGGCGGCGAGCCTCCTTGCCGGATTGCCGCCATGGGATCTGGAGGCAATAGTCCTCGCGCACCTGCACGAATGGCGCGCGGAGGCACTATGCCGGGGGGAAACCCCGCTGCCGCGGCAAGTTGTCGTGCAGAGGACAGACTTCCGGAATGATCTCATGGCGACATGGAGAGAGAGACTGTCGCAACCCGTGCTGGGCACGTCACTATAGCGGCGATAAGACCCCTCTTTGAGGAGTGGCTGGAGAGACGCCACGGCGTCCTCACCTTCCGCCTGACGTAGGTCCTCACCGGACACGGTGTGTTCGGGAGGTTCCTGCACCAAATCGGGCGGGAGGAAACGCCCGGGTGCTCCCACTGCGAGGATCGACCGGAGGACACGGTGGAGCACACCGTGGAGGTGTGCCCTGCTTGGGCGGAGCACCGCCGTGTCCTCGTTGCGGCGATAGGCGGCGGCGACCTCTCGCCTCCGGCCCTGGTCGAAGCCATGGTCCGGAGCGAGACGGAATGGGATGCCGTCACCACCTTCTGCGAAGCAGTGATGCTAGCGAAGGAGGTGGCGGAGCGGGAGAAGAAGAGAGCAGCAGCTTTCCTTCCCGGCCGCCGCGGGAGACGCCCCGGGCGTCGGGGGCTACGTCGTGGCCCCCGGCCACCGTAGGCGCGGGCCTGTGGACGGCGAGCAATGGGTAGCTCGCCGTCCGTCCGTCTAACGACGACAGGCCGTGTCGACGGCGCGTTTTGTTCCACGCGCGCCTCAAAGAGCTGTCAGCAGCGTCAAGGGGCCCGCAAGGGCCGACGCCTGCTGGGGCTGCGGGATGTTTGAAAGAGATACCGTGGCTCCGGAACGTAAGGGCACTGAAGGAACACGGATGAATTTTTAGTCAGTAAAACTGACACTCCCTTTCGCTCCACCCAGAGCGAAAGGCGTCATTTGATGATTATCCATCCGCAAAAAAAAAGTGTAATTGATTGTAAGTGGCATCTGTTTTATATTATGTTATTTTTTAATTTTTTTAAAGACGTTACCCCCACAATAGGATTTTCTCTTGTATTGTGGGCGTAATTACATCCATCCAACTAAGACCTGAGGGAAGACAACGCATCTGCATTTTGATTTTTAATTGAGGATAAATGAACATATATATGGGCCTCAGCATCCACTTATCATCAGGTGGACTGTGTGCTCGTTTGTCACCCTTATTCAATAAAAAAAACGACGGGTTGCACTCCGGGAGTGCCGGCAGAAGTGAAAACTTAAATATTAACGTTGTGCATTTTTGATATTTTGGAATGGTTAGGGAATAATTTTGCACGAATGCCTTTAATTATCAGTATAAAAGTACTATCATTTATGAGGTAGAATACAATATTTATTTATTGCGCTATCGTACACAAACATGACAATTTATAATACATTAAAAAGTTTATCTCTCAGAAAAATCACACACACGAACGCTCGCGCAAGCGTCCTGCGCCGCCTAAACGAAACAGCAGGCGCAGGCATACATTTTCTCCGAGCCTTAGAAAGAGAGGGAGATACTTCTCTAGGTAAACTGCACTAATGTCTCAGAAAAAAGGTTTTATCTAATGACTACGGAAAACATATCTAAATGGAAATGTGACCAATGCTGGTATTAAACTCAAAATGAAAATTATATAATAAATGTATCGACAGAGAATTCCTTTGAGTCTCTCTCTGATCATGATTATACAGACAACTTATTCATATCTAAAAATAGTCGACGAAATAACAGCTGTCCAGACCTACATAAATTTAATATGGAAGAGATGATTGAAGAACTAAAGAAACAAAACAATAAATTAAAAGAAAAATTGCAAATAGCCGAAAATAAAATAGAAAATTTGTTATTCGAAAATTCAAACCTAAAAAAATACTGTCAAAACACGAAACAAAAACAAAATATTTGGAGAAAATTTGTAATTCTAGCTCAAAAAAATATTACAATTAGAAAAAACAGTAAAAGTTTGAGTGGTACCACGCTGGACTTAATGCAGGATGAAAACGAGGAAATCAACACTCATTTGGATCAAGAAGCATATACAGCGCCATCTAAGATTAACGAAACGAACTATGTCGAAAACGTCAATGGTACAAGCACCCCGAGTCATCGAGACGTAAACACATCTTCCAACCATTTGCTAAATGTCACTTGCAGTGAAACAAAGAAGAAAAATATTCATATTATTGGCGATGAACAAGTACGAGGCCTAGCAGAAGAAATGAAACACTAGCGGTCTGAAAACTGGAACGATATCTATAACGTTTCTGGAATGGTGAAACCGTTTGCGCTAAGCTCACAGGTCCTAAAAAGTTGCGAAAATTTGCATGAATCTATAACTCCAGATGACGTATTAATTTTATCGGTAGGGTCTAATGAAAAAAATCCCTATGAAATAATAACAAATATATGTAATACCTTATGTAACTTGAGAAAATGAAAAATATTCATGTTAAGTGTACAGCATAATAATTACTTAAATGTCCAAAAACTAAACGCTCAAATTTACTTAATTGTAAAAAATTACAAAAACTGCACTTTTATTAATATTGACCACATATTAAATAGATACAGTTACCATAATAAAACATCACATCTTCATAAAATCAGCCTTAAATTAAATATAGAAATAGACTACCCAAAATACGAACAGCAATACATATTAAATGGCCTAAAATTGAGAAAAAATCTTGGTTTCAAATGTTGTATTTCAAATACTGCATCCGTCAAAAATAATAATAACACCCATTTACCTAAAAAGGTTACAATACCGTTTTACTTTCGCAGCATAAAAAACGTAAAAAACGATGTTATAAAATCACCTACCAAAAACGTACCGGATTTTTTTCGTGCCTAATAGAAATATAAATAAATTTGTTATATTACATCAAAATATTCAGGGTCTATTATCTAAAAAAGAACTTATCGAGATAACGTTATCGGAACTTGAATGTGATTTGAGCCCTGAAGTGCTGTGTTTCACTGAGACTTTTATAAAAAACGGCGAGGAAAAAAATATTAATATTCATAATTACGAGCTTGTAGCGCATTACTCAAGGAATAAAAGAAGGGGTGGCACCTGCATATTACTTAAAAAAGGGATAGCGTATAAAACCAATTCAATTTGTAATGATAAGTATACAGCTAATTTTCATTTTGAGTGCTGCTCTGTATCGATTCCTTTACAAAACGTCATAATTGATTGTGTCTACCGAGCTTCAACCGCCACAAAAAAAAGACATTTTGAATTATTTTTCGACAATTTTGAACTATTATTAAGTAAACTCTTGTTCAAATATCCGAAACAAAAAATTGTTATTGCAGGGGATATTAATATTAACACTCTTTTAAATAATAACATGACCACACAGCTACAGGACATTCTTAAAAATTATAATCTAAATCAATATATAACGGAGCCCACTAGAGGATTGTCATGCATTGACCATATATTTAATAATGTAAAAGTTGCAAGTGGAACTGTTCTGCCACTCTGGTTGTCAGACTATGACACTGCTCAGGTGATTAGTTTTGACAAAAACTTAAAAAATTAACCACCAAAAGTTATACATATTTATAAAAGATGCTACTCTACTGAAAATATTGCAAAATTTAAAGAATATCTGGCATGTGTCTCTTTTTCAGATGTGTATATTGAGGAGGAACCAAATGCAGCTTTCAATGTATTCCATGACTGGTTCTGTTTACTTTATAAACTTTGTTTTCCTGTTTGTAAAGTCAGAATAAATACAAAAGCAAAGCTACCATGGATTTCAAAGGGAATTAAAAAAAGCTGCAGTAAAAATAGAATCCTACGGTACAATTATTATAAAAAAAGAAATTATACTAACAAAAATAAATACTACACCTATTCTAAATTATTAAAAAATGTATATTCCAAGCTAAAATACACACAAACAAGAAATACGTATTAAAAAGCAAAAATATTTGTAAGGCCACGTGGAAAGTAATACAGGATGAAATTGACGCTAGACCGCAGTATATTAATAATTATAATATAGATTCAATTGAATACAAAAACAATGTTATAAATGATCCTATAGAGATTGCGACTACCTTTAACAACTATTTTATTGAATTGACAAATAAAAATAATGCAAATATATTACGTGAAACTCCTAATGACATTTTAATGAACTCTACTTATTTGACCCCCATTGACGAATATCATGTTAGAAAAATAATTTTATCACTGAATAACACAAATTCAGAAGGATACGACGAGGTATCTACAAAGATTATTAAGATATGTAATTAACAATTAGGCGTTATTTTGGCGTTTCTCATAAATCAGTCAATGGTATGTGGGATATTTCCAAACAGATTAAAATTCTCATTGGTGAAGCCACTATTTAAAAAAGACAAAAAGACACTCGTAAGTAACTACCGGCCCATTACGCTGGTCCCTATCTTATCCAAAGTATACGAGAAGGTTATGTATGAAAAACTTACATCGTTTTTCGATAAATATCATATACTAAAACATAATCAATATGGATTTCGAAGAAACAAATCCACTACGCATGCGGTATATGACTTAGTGAATGAGACTCTTACACAATTAAATAATAAACAATATACAACGGGGCTCTTTTTTGATATGTCGAAAGCTTTCGATTTTGTTTCGCATGATCAACTTCTAGTAAAGTTAGAGCACTGTGGTGTTAGAGGCACTGCTTTGAACTGGATCGAGACATATTTGCAAAATAGAATGCAATCAGTCGAAATTTCAAAACTTGACTCTAACCATGTAGTGAAAAACTACAGGTCTGAATTTAGGGAAAATAAGTTGGGCGTCCCTCAAGGTAGTGTACTAGGACCTCTCCTGTTCCTGATTTATATTAATAATCTCCCAAATGTGACCAAGCATCGATGTATCCTATTCGCTGATGATATATCTGTAATAGTGACAACTGATAACAAATTGACATTAAATGACCACAAAAATGACATTAATGAAACTATAATTGAAATAATTAATTGGCTTAGAAATAATAATTTAATTATCAACGATGACAAAACGAATTTAATTAACTTTAATAATATACAATATCTGACATTAAATATAAATTATGAAGGACAAATACTTAAAAATACAACAACAACGAAATTTTTGGGTATAGAAATTGATCAAAAATTAGATTGGAAACAACAAGTTAAAAAAGTGTGCAACAAAATCAATCGTTTCTCATTTGCAATTTATAAATAAACAAAAATAGCAGGAAGGAGTACAGCTCTTATTGCGTACTTTGCTTACGTTGAATCAGGTCTGAGATACGGACTGATCATATGGGGTAACAGCACAGACATAAAAAAGGCGTTCATTGCACAAAAAAGTGTGTTAGAGCAATATGTGGTACTGCACCTGACGAACCATGTCAGCCTTTGTTTAAATCTTTGAACATTCTGACACTTCCTAGTCTATATATTTTTGAAATGGCAAAATTCGTAAAGAACAATATAAATTATTTTACACAAGCCAAGGACGTCTACAAACGAAGCACCAGAAATAGGAATAGGTTGGTTTCCGCTATAATTCCTAAGAGTGCGAGATTACATAAAAATTGCTACTGGATGTGTATGACAATATATAACAAGATACCACAAGTAATTCGAGACCTACTTTTCATTCAATTTAAAAGAGATTTATACAACTTTCTCAGTAAAAAGTATTTTTACACTGTACAGGAATATTTGAACTACGAGTACGATAGGTAATAGGAACTTGACAAAGTTAAGGGACCAATTGTGAAATGTTTGTTAATTATTTTCTATTTATTAACTACCTGTTGACATTTTGTTATAATCAATACTCTTAAATATTATTATCTCGATATTTTATAGTTTTAAGATTTGCATGCTATTAATAATGGCTGATTAAGCGGATGTTTAATTACTGTGACCATCTTCAATGTACCTTAACCAAATGCAAATAAATATTTCATTCATTCATTCATTCATTTATTTCATTTCATTCATTCATTCCTCTCCTACGCCGTGCCGGCTGTCTACTCTCCGTCTGTCTTACGAATTTTCGATCAGGTCACGTGTCCTGACGCGAGTTTAACATTTTTTACCCATTACAAAAAAGTGCCCAACGCCGCTAAAGAAGTTTTCACATCAAAAAAAGATGAATTGAGAACATTCAACTTTTTGAAGTGGGATAAAAAGGGTCCTCGGATCTCGTCACTCTACATAATATAAAACACAGCAGTATAAAATTATTATTTTACGGTGGTATTCTGCAAGTTCGTGATCCTTTTACGGTCGAGATGACAAACTATAATATTATACACTCGAGCCGTTGCTCGCGAGTGTGTAGAAGACACGAGCAAATACCGTGTATGTCGAATGAACGGCGTGATACCTTGTTCCTCGATTAATTAATAAATTACACGCCACTTCAAAGGATGAATTAACTACACGTATATTAAATGTAAGCTTAGACATACTTTCTTCTTCTGATAGAATTGTTTAAAGAAGTTAACATATTGACTATAACGACTATTATCTACTCGAACATTACTTATGTATATAAAAATATTTCATTATTTACTAAAAAGTGATATTTATAAAATAAATACTAGAAATAAACATAAATTAGTGGTTCCTACCTTAAGGCTGTAGAAGGTAAGTAACTCCTTTACAGGACAATGCGTGTGCTTCGTCAATAAAATAAATAATACCCAAAGAGAAAGTAAACTTACCTTTTAAATATTTTTAGGAAATACATAAAAGAGTCACTCTTATAGAAAGTATATTACACATCCAATTTACTGCCTTGTAGATAAAAATGCCTTTCAGTTTAACACGTTTACAATCTCGTTTACGTGTTTGTTTAATTTTTTTGTAAAGTGATAAATAAATGAAAATAATTTTAATGAATATCTCAATTTCAATTTTTCAATTTTTCAATTTAATTCTTTATTTGCGCAATATGGGTACAGATGGTGTTACAGTGGTCAATTTACATTGTTGATCGCCATATTTAGGCTCATGCCATGCAAAAATTCTCAATTACATGCTATAGTTTAAATTAAAATTATTACATATCAAATTACAGTGTCTAAATAATTATTAAAATAATGTCAAATGAGATTACCTAATTAATACACAATTTCAACTTTGTAAAATAAATGTCATATAAAATGTCTAATTAATGTCACAGTACCACTAAGCCGGTTAAAATACTACATCTAATAATTTGTCTTCAAGAAATTCCCTTACCGAATAATATGATTTTTCTAAAAGTAGTGTCTTCACTTTTTTTTTTAAATAAATTATTATTTGAAATTTCAAGCAGAGACTTATCTACGAAGTAACGCCTGATTCTATTAATTATTAATTTATTAAAAAGAAGCTAAACAAATAAACAAACAATAATATGATAGTTGAGATGCTAAAAGCTATTAGCATCGTTATCACAGTTTACAAAATTAATTTCCATTAATAGCGATCGTATCTTATACTGGAAATTTGTCGTGACGTTAAAACTCCAACAAAAACTGTAATTGATTCCCTCCAAATTGATTTAGAACTATTGGGGCCAAACAATTTAACTTCGTTAAATTAAATATCTATCTATAATTGAAATTACGGCAATGGACTACGTCGAAGTTTGTTAATTGATAAACTTTATAAAAGTCATAAAAAATGTGTTGTGGCAAATTATTTATTTATTTAATAATTGAATTACCGTGTAGTGACACAGTAAGAATATCCACTATTCTAAAGAAATTTTCAAATCGGAGTGGTAGTTCCAGAGATTAGTGTTAAACAAACAAAACCTATTCCGCCTTATTATATTATAGTATAGATTAGAAAAAAAAAGATTACCACAGTAAAATATCATAAGGTAACTGATCCGAAATAAATTATTGTCATATATAATAATATGGTAGCGTGTTACCAGAATTCTAGGAACATGGTTTATTTAATTTTTATAATGATGTGCATAATAAAGCTCTTGAAACTTTACTTGTGGCTGAAAAACAATAGATTTTATCTGAAATACGAAAATAAGATATCTTCTTTTAACAGTAGGTGGGTGCTGGTGGTGTTACGGACCTGTGAAAGTGTTTCATGTAACCTTTTCGCTATAAGACATTTAAGGTTGATCGTTAAGTTTAGTTGGTGCAAGTCCTGTATTTCTCCGATGCCTTTACCCGGCATGTGTGCATAATAAAATGTGCACGAAAACAACGACAAAAGATGGTTCAGAATGTGGAGAAGGGCTATATCCAGTAGTAGTTCCATTCAGGAATCTATTTATATGCCTTTGGATTGACAGACGAACTAATTCGTCCGCACTCTTGACGGTAATGATAATAATATCCTCTAAACCGAATTTCGGTCACGGCGCCTAGTTTCAATGGAGACAAGCAGGACAGTATTATATTGCTCGAGTTTGTGCGCAAGCACAGGTTCCTTCACTCTCATAGTCCGATGGGATGGTAATGCGACATGGCCGGAGGGTGATCAGGCAGAGAATCAACAGCTTTACGTGCTTTCTGGGGCACGGAGGTAAAACACCGCCGACTACCCGACTCCTGGCAGCTACTGAAAATTTTTTGTCAGAAAAACCCAATAAATTATTTTGTCCCGACCCGGGATTTGAACCCGAGAACTCATGATCAGCGTTTAAGACAATTATACCAACAAGGCAATCGTTAAATGCCTACTGAAGCCTACTTAAGTAATTCAAGCAAATCGGCAGCTTTCGGATGCATTGTCACCCCTAAGGGCCAATATTGAAAGAAACTATTTAAACCACTTACGGCTTACGTGGTAGAGCCATGCGACAGCTATATTAGAAGTAAGTATAGCTGTAGCACGAATGGGTAGGCTCGACCGAGGAAGGACCACGCACAGAATACCAGCGTAAAAAAGCAGCTTAACGCAGTGTTTCGTATGGTGAGTTTAGAGAACCGGAGACCTTTTTTACTGGAAAAGAGGCATTACATCTTAGTTCTTACCGTTGACAACGCAACTGCGTTTTGATTCGTAATAGAGCATAGATGTAGATATCTATGGGCCGTAGCAAATACTTACCATCAGGTGGACTGTGTGCTCGTTAGCAACCCTTATCCTATAAAAAAAAACTGGAACACAATACGATGTACTCAGTTTCAGAATAAGGTATGAAGGTAGTACTTTGAGGGCTCCGTGGCGCAGTGGCTTAGCAGTAAGTATCAGCGCTGAGAACCGTGTTTGAATTCCGCAAGGAACAAGTGTTTGTATGGCCTATGAATAATTGTTCCAGGTTTGTTCCTTGTAATATTTATGTGTGTACCCCCACGTTACAAGAGAAAATCCTGGTGTGGAGATAACGTTTCTTAAAAAAAATTACGAAAACAGATTTCTAGGCAGAAAGAAAGTCCAACAGTTTAGTATAGTCGATAAGGAATATAGGTTACATTTTGTAGTTAGGTTCAAGATTATAATAACCTTCGATCTTCTGACTCTGCCTAATTTATACATATAATGTTACCAGGAAGAAACCTAATGACTCTTACGTTAAGACGTGGTCAATAATCAGTATTTCATAAATTTATTTTACACCAGGTTTCCAGCTTAGTGAACCGGTAATGGGCTTATATTTAAGTTGAAAGATTACCCACTATCACCCTACTGATGTTAAAGTTACTAATTGTGTTTGCTTGGTGAGCTAACAGTATAATACCTTACAGCAGTAAACATACAGAGCAGCTTTCCTTACCGTTACGTCATAGGAGGGATATTTTCCATAGTTGCCACGCTTGGCAGGCGGGTTGGCAACCTCAATTTTTTACTTTAGTTGTTTCTTGGGAGACGCTGCTGCCCAACCTCTGTCTTGTTTACCTATGTCGGTTCTTCCGGATGAAATGGGGTACCTAGTAGATAGATTCTTACACAGACACAACATGGTCAGTATAGAACAGTAAAGTTTGTTAAATTAATCTTTTGAAATTTTTTACATAATTTAATAGCTTCTGTAGTCAAGAATTTCAGTTTTTGATACAATATCGCATTGTATAGATTTCTGAACCAATTGAGTGTATTAAGTTATCTAAAACTAATTCGTCTAAATAGTTTCATAAAAACTCATCGTATGTAATAACTTGCCAGCATCTGTTTTTCTATTCGATTACAATGTGGGTATCTTTAAGGCAAAAGTAAATAGGCTTTTTTTTAAGTTAGTACACTTTCCCATCTTCGGCTGCATCGCAGGTACCATCAGGTGGTAAAGTAGTCAAGCGCTGGCTTAGAATTGTAAAAAGAAACTCTCCAATTTTTTTTAAAACTACACATGAAAGACGAGTACACAGACCACCTGATGATAAGTGTATACTGCGATAACTTCATCAAAATCAATTTTCTTCAAATTAAAAAAAATCTGTCATATTAAAAAATAAACAAACTCAAAATCCACCCGATGGTAGGCGGCTACTGTAGACCATAGACACCTGCAACCATTTAAAAAAAATTATACAGATGCGTTGTCACCTTCAAGGACGAACACAGACTGTTATTATACTGACTTTTTATACCCTTTAGATCGGAATCGCAAGTATTGATATTTGAAGGAAAAACTAGGAAAGGAAGAGGTTCCTAACGAGGTGGCCTTCTAGACAGAAAATGTGAGCCCTATTACCTAGAATATTTAATACCGTTGCATGACAGAATGGGCGTCTGTGAGGATTTTTTTAAAAAGTTAATACAATTTAACCTATAAACTTTTAATTTTATAACACACGTTAGAAGCAGATCCATTATAAAATAAAATAAATAATTATAAACCATCTACAAAACTCTCATTTCTGAAGATAAAAATATGTACGAAACTTTTATAATGAACAGAAGTAGGCCGAGTTGCACGTTGCTTTAAATTAACTAATATATTTTGAAGGAAATCACGTTTCCGATTCCTCGGGATAATAATTAAATGCCTTTTGTGGGGTTAAATAAATATAATGGTGAATTTTACGTATGTAAGGATATTTTTTTATGTATAACTCACAAATCAGATAATCCGAATTGGGTTTTTAGGCGAAAACTCAATTTCAACGTGTATTCCGCTTTATCGGCTAGCTTGATAAATTGAATGAGATATGATGAAGCCTGTGAGATGGTGTAAATTCGATGTAAAAATAAATACGTGTTCGCCAAAGCGAGGATAAATTTAAAAGAGTGATTGGAGGTTTTAAATAAAACAAAATAAATACATTCCAGACGCGTTTTGTGATGCGTAGTAGCATGAGAAAATCAATCACACCATTTAATTGAATCATTTAATTATCGCGTATTTTATTTATTTTTTAATCCCCCCGGAAGGGGGAGGGTTAGTGGTTGAGGCCGTGGATGCTGTCTCGAGACGTAGGGAACAATAAAATAAGTTAATACACGCGATAAAATCCCTCAAAACATGTTTAATTTAAATGTTTAGTGTTCGTTTAAACATAAGAAACCATCCCACCATTTTCTCCCGCGGATATCGTAAGAAGAAAGAAACAGTTTCAGATAGCTGAGCAAAACACAATCAAGCAAACACCTGACATAAAGTGCGCAGATCGAGGAACAACTTAAAAGTTGGGAGACATCTGGTGCATCGGTCACCAATACGTATATACGAGTACAATACATAATATTCACTTGTATATCGGAAACAGTTTACATTCATTTATTGCGCAAGAACAAATATCCAGACCTGGAACAATTATTTGAAGGACACATATGATTATGAGCTATTATTGAAGTGAAAGCTTCTTTAGAATCGTTGTGATTTGAAACTCGACGAAACGAAAAATCGACACTAAAAAGAGATAAACATATACATCTATAGAATAGAATAGAATAATTAGAATAGAATAAAAAATTTATTCAATATAGATCACATGTGTAATTCTTATTGAAAGTCATTTTTTACTTTACCACTGGTTCGAAAAAAAACCTCTGTCCTAGGAAGAACCAGCAAGAAACCCAGCGGGATTTTCTTTAAAAGCATATTTTACATTAATGATTGGTAGGTACAAAATTTATTTTAGAAACAGCTTGGAAGCGACCACCTCATTCCCAGGGGTTATTATCAACCATGTATTCATTTATACTATAATAACCCTCTTTATACAGTTTCAACTTAACAAAACATTTAAACTTGGTAATAGAGAGAATCTGTACACTTTATAGGATTTAGCCTACGAGAGAACGATACAGAATACAGTATACAGTGATTATTATATATTTATTTCTATTTCAATTACATAACCCCTACAATTATCCTACTTTTGATATACTGCATTCATCTCATTTTCTCGTAGTTCAGTTTTCTGAAGGTTATACCTCTATCGTGTTTGAATTGCATACATTTGTTTTTCATAAAGTCCCGCTGGGCTTCTTGATGGTTCTTCAATAACAGAGCTTTCTTTTTACGAAACAGTGGTAAATTTAACAAAAGAATAACCTTCAAAAGATATTACTTATAACATATAAGATATTAATTATACGTGGTAGAGCCAAGTTGCAGCTACTCGTATATTAGTAGTATAGTTGTAGTACGAATGGGTTGGCTCGTCCGCGGAAGGACCACGCACTCACAGACTTGTAACATAAAATAGCAGCTTAATGCTGCTGTGTTTCACATGGTAAGTTTAAAAAACCGGAGACCCTTTTTAATCATCATCATCATTACAGCCCTTCAAAAGTCCACTGCTGGAAGTAGGCCTCCCCCAAGGAATGCCACAAAGCACGGTACTGAGCCAACTGCATCCATCGACTTCCTGCATATCTTACCAGGTCGTCACTCCATCTAGGGGAGGGAGGGGAGATGCCCTACTCTTCGTCCGCCGGTACGAGGCCGCCACTCGAGAACCTTTTTCCCAATCGGTTGTCGGTTCTTTGAGCTATATGGCCGGCCCATTGTCACATCAGCTTACTAATCCATTGAGCTATGTCGGTCACTCTGGTTCTACTGTGGATATCCTCATTTCTAACTTTATCACCCAGAGAAACTCCGAGCATAGCCCTTTTCATAGCTCGCTGAGCAACCTTGAGCTTCCTCATCCGGCCAGCAGTGAAGGACCACGTCTCAGTACCATAGGTCATTACTGGCAACACACACTGGTTGTACAGTCTCGTTTTCAAGTTTTGAGGTATACCTGACGAGAAGATGTGCCGTAATTTCCCGAACGCTACTCATCCGAGTTGGATTTTTAATGGAAAAGAGTTATTATATCTTAGTCCTCTCGGGTGAAAACGCATCTGCATTTTAATTTATTGAGGATAGATGTAGATGTCTATGGGTCATAGCAACCACTTACTATCAGGTGGACTGTGTGCTCGTTTGTTACCCTATCATATAAAAAATATTGTGAAATAAAGTTTCTGTTTCTGTTTCTGAGGGTCATACAAATACTCTTTCTGTGTGGAATTCGAAGCTGCGGCGCTCAGTTCTGTAACTGAAGGCTTAGCAACTTCGTAACACGCTCTATGATGCAATGAGCTATCATAGACTGTAAAGATGATGATGATGAAGAAAATACAATATTTGGGTTTGTGGTGTAATGATTGAAATAAACTTTCCACGTTCAGGTCCATTTATTAAATGCCAGAATAAAAGACAATTACAATAATATTAAAATACTAGCTGTTCCCCGCGACTTCGCCCGCGTGTAATTTAGGGTATTAACTATGTTGCGCGGAACCCTAATTCTTTTTGTACGATATAAGTAGCCTAAGTTACTCCTTATAACATCAGCTATCTGCCAGTGAAAGTCCGGTCGAACTCGGTCCAGCCGTTTCGGAGATTAGCCGAAACAAACAGACAGACAAAAATTTTAAAAATTGTGTTTTTGTTATAAGTACCGTATATACTTTCGTATGCATTTAGTAAAAAGCTGCTATTTATTATTAAAAACAGACACTTCAATTTTATTTATTTGTATAGATTAAAGTAATAGCTAAGTAATATGGCTTGGTTGCAATCAATATTTTTATTTGCGTCTTGACCTAATAATGCTTCCGTTAGGTACATGCGTATAATTTTAACTCCTATACTACAAAGGTTTTAATATGTGGTAGAGCCATGCTGCAGCTATAATATAGCTATAACACGAAAGGGCCGGTTTGACCAGTTAAGGACCACACTGAATACCCACGTAAAATAGCTGTTTAATGCGTAATTCGTATGGTGAGTGTAGAGAGCATAAACTCTTCTTACTGGTAACGAAGCATTCCATCATAGTCCGAAGGGATGACAACGCATCTGCATTTTGATTTATAATCGATGATACATGTAGATGTCCAGGGCCATATAATCTATTTAACATTAGGTTAACTACGATCATATTATGATTGTTTGTCAAGCGTATTCTATAAAAAAAATTGACGACTTAGCCGTTTTCTGTCAACTTCCAAAAAGGAGACGGTACTCAATTCGACTGTATGTTTTTTTATATGTGTTACCTCATAACTTTTTACTGGGTGAACCTTTCGATAATTCTTTTTTTATTTGAAAGCTGATACTTTTCATATGAATTTGATCAAGGTCAGACCAATCGTTTTTGAGTTATTCTTAATAATTTATATTGAAGTCGGCTGTACAATTTTTTGAATTTTTAATTATTATTAAACTCAGGCCCAGATAACAAAACCATGTCTATACATACATCGATACGTTCGTTTGAAAGCAAGCACAACACACGGACATGAATAACACATGTTAATACTTTGTAAGTAACAAGTTTCGTTAATCGGTCGATATCAACGGCTAATAGAAGCCGCTCTCAGCAAATTACCCGTACCCCGGATTGAGGGCAAGCCTTTTTATCAGGTCAATGGCTTGGTGTTGGGTCACGCGACTTTCGTTCCGGATCGTTTCTTGTCGAATATGAAGATATATTATTTTGTCTTTAACAGTTACACTAGTGATTGCAACGTATACTTTTACCGCTACCGTCCATAGCTGAATTGCCTCTCCCAAAGATCGTCTTATTAGTGGATATTTGCCATAGTTGACACGCCTGGTTGGCGGATTGCTACCCGTTGTTTTTTCGTCGTTGTTTTTGTCCTGGTTTGATTCTCTCTGTCGACTCTTACTACACGCACGGGATAATATGGAGTACTAGGTGTTCTTACACCGTCACTACATGGTCATGTGGTAGCGGCGTAAATAAATACTAAGTCTATAGCTGTCTGTAAAGCTGGGTTCTAATATTTTATTTGAAACTCAGCTCTAGTTGGCAATACCGCAAATTATCGTACTTATTTATATTTAATACAATATTAAAAAAAACGAAATCCATCTGACGCTACTAGTAATAAAAATCTAGATTTTTGGTGTTTGTCAAAGTCAACTGTTACGTCCTAAAGGGCACTATGCGGTGATAAAATCTGTGACGTCACCACTTATTAAAAAAGCCGTAATATAAAATAATAGGGTACAATATTTTTTATTTAATATAGATTACAAATGTAATTCTTACTGAAAGTCGTTATTACTTTTACCACTGGCTCGTATTAAAATGTTTGTCCTGAGAAGAACCAGCAAGAAACCCAGCGGGACTTTTTAACAACGCAAATTTATACAGTAAAAACACCAGTTGTGCATTTACTTACAAAATTTATTTAAGAAACAGCTCGGAAGCTATCACCTTTTTCCCAGGGTTTATAATCTAACTATTTTTTTTTGACTGCCTCGTTGGTCTAGTGGTTGTACTAGTGCGACTGCTGATCATGAGGCCCCGGGTTCGAATCCCGGGTCGGGCCAAAAATCAGTTATTGAGCTTTTCCATCAAGAAATTCTCAGTAGCTGCCCCGAGTCAGGAAGTTGGCGGTGTTTCACCTCCGTGCCTCGGAAAGTACGTAAAGCCGTTGGTCCTGCGCCTGATCTCTCTCCGGTCGTGTCGGTTTACCGTCCCATTGGGCTATGAAAGTGAGGGAATAGAGAGTGCACCTGTGCTTGCTCATACACTTGGGCACTATAATTCTGTCCTGCGCAGATGGCTCGTCTCCGTTGAGACTGGCCGCCGTGGTCGAAATTCAGTCTGGAGGACATTATTATGTATTTTTTCATTTATATTATAATAACCCATTTTGTACAGTATTATTTTGTACAAAAACTTAACTTGGTTGGACTTAAAGTGGATTTTTATATTTTCTGGGACTTTCATGTTAAAGTATATACATTGCTCCATAAGTGAATTATTGACTCTGTGGAGTCGAGTAATTGGTATCACCAGCTTGTGTTTGTTTCCAGTGTTTACAGAATGTATGTCACTTCTTTTATTTAAACTACTGAAAAGTTCTAATAGCATAATTTATAGAAACAAGCTATATATAAGCTGTAATATTAATATATAAATAAAAAAGATCTAGATTTTATAAATATTGTACACCTATAAAAATATTATCCCCAGGTTGAGTTCACTTATTTGACTCACATCACACTGAATTACAATGAAAACTTCGAATCTAGCTGCAATCAAGTTTAAGCTTTAAAACAATATTTTTGTTCCTGTTTGCATGAATCAAAATAGCACCGAGCGGGACGGCGCGGCGGTGACGCTTCGAAAGCCGCGGAGCAAAATTAAAAAAGTTTCGAAAGGTGAAGTTTAAATATAAAGCACCACGCCTTAATTCCTTTTGCAATTTGTTTAACAAGCGACTTTTAAAATTAGTAATTCATATTATACAATAAAGAGAAACTGAGTCTTGTAGATACCACCATTTTTCTTGGAATCACACTAGACGCGAAGCTTCAATGGAACCCCCATATATCAAAACTAGCAAGCAGACTTAGTTCTGCAGCATATGCCGTAAAAAAGATTAGAAGTCTAACTAGTGTTGAAACTGCTAGACTAGTTTACTTTAGCTATTTCCATAGCATAATGTCGTATGGTATTTTGCTATAGGGACACGCAAGAACGAAGAGGGCTATAAGAGCAATTTATGATCTAAAGCCTAAAGAGTCGCTTCGACAAAAATTTAAGAAAATTAATATATTAACTTTGGCCTCTCAATACATTTATGAAAATGTAATGTACGTACACAAAAATAAAAGTAGTTTTACAAAAATAAGTGATATTCATTCTGTAAATACTAGGAACAGACACAAGCTAGTAAAACCAGTTACTCGACTCCATCGAGTCATTCTTGGGGCGATGTATACGCTTTTACAACAAAATTCCAGAAAATATACAAAATTTGACCTGCTCAAAGTTCAAAAACTTTATTAAACAATGTTTGTATAATAAGGGTTATTATAGTATTAAAGAATTTATAGATGATAATAACCCCTGGAAATGTGGTGATCGCTACCAAGCTATTTCTAATTTGTTGTGTTGTTAATTTGTGTAACATACATGATTGTAAGCTGTTATTTAAAAAAAAGTCCCGCTGGGTTTCTTGCTGGTTCTTCCCAGGACAGAGGTTTTTTTTTCGAAGCAGTGGTAATTATACAAAAGAGTGACTTTCAATAAGTATTATTTATAATCTATATTGAATAAAAAAGTTTCTGTTTCTGTTTCTGAGGAACAGACAGCAAACTGTAAAAGAAATAGAATTTATTTTTTATTTATTAAAAAGGTCTACGACAAAAACAAGTTTCAGGCTGAAAAGGTTTTTATACACAAGTGTAAGAAACCGTAAGAGAATACGCCAAATGCAAAGCCATTGCGGTGACAAGGCGATGTTTAGAAGTGTTTGAGATCTGGGTAGCCCTCAGTAAAATAACGGTGATAGAGCTCAGCCCCGTGCCCCGATAAAAAAAAATATCTAATCAAAATGCAGACGCTTTTTCACCCCTAAGTACTATGATGGAATACCTCTTTTCGACTAAGAAGGATCTCCGGTTCACATTCCTTCTGGTACTATACGAAATACAATAGCATTAACCTGCTATTTTACGCTGGTATTCTGTTAGAACGTGGTTCCTTCCCGATTGAGCTGACGCATTCGTGCTACAAATTTAATATGCTGCGACATAGATTCTAAATATAATACTATATGTTATGTTACTAGTATCGCTAAAAGTGGTAACATTTAGAGTTTGATGAAAGAAATCCATTATTTCCATTTGCAACCGCTGAGAATTGAGTGAAGCAATCAATCGCACGGAAACCTTGTAAATTCTTTATATTCTTACTTTCAAAGCTTTTACAGAAATCCGAAATAAACACGAATAAAAAAGGCCCTCACTATAAGCATAAACTGTGTTATATGGATAGGTTTTAGCTGTGTTAGGCGTGTGAAAGCGTTCCAGAACATTTGCAATCGGTACTTTTTATAGAACTTAAGTGACAAATGAATTAATGTGCCGTCCACTTTATGGTAAGTGTTTAATTCAGTTCATGGACATCTGCAGCCAGCTTCGAACAAACGAAACTACAGATGTGTTCTCACCTCTGAAGACTAAGTTGGAATGCCTCACAACCATTTTTACATGGTGGAGCTATGCTGCGGCTATATTAGTAGTATAGTTGTAGCACGAATCTGTCGGCTCGACCGGGGAAGGACTACGCTCTCACAGAATACCAGCGAAAAATAGCGGCTTTACATTGCTGAGTTTTGTAAGGTGAGTGTAGAGAACCGGAGACCTTTTTTACTGGAAAAGAGGCATTCCATCTTAGTCCACACGGGTGACAACGCATCTGCATTTTGCGAATCAAATCTGCAATTTCCCTGGCGTTGCGGTTGTTCAAGGGCGGCGGTAGGCATTTACCATCAGGTGAGCCGCATGCTCGTTTGCCCACTCTCCTATATAAATTTTTTTTTTGGTTAAATGTAGTCCGAGCAGGTCGCTTTTGGGGTGACAAACGAGCACACAGTCCACCTGATGGTATGTGAATGTTGTACATATATAAAGGATAGATGTAGATGACATCTATCCTCGAATAAGAATCAAATTCAGATGCGTTGCCACCCAAGGACTAAGATAGAATGCCCTGTATCCAGTAAAAAGGGTATCCGTTTCTTTACACTCACCATACGAAACTAGCAGCATTGAGCTGCTATTTTACGCTGGTATTCTGTGAGAGCGTAGTCCTGCACCGGTGGAGCCGACCCATTCGTGCTGTAACCATAACATTGTAGCATGGCTCTGCCATGTTAAGTCGCTGCGTTTTGTACTATGCCTACTCCTTTGAAGGTAACAGCTGTATTACCTCTCTCAATATTTTATTAAAATATTTGACTTGAAACAAGGTTATTACCAGTAGCAGACTTTTCCAACTGCGAATAAAAATATAATATAATAGACAAAGCATTTGCATGATTTTTCCAAGGCAGCCTTTTTTAGTATATTAACAAAGGGCGGAGTGTACGCTATTATGGTTAAGCGAGCTTGTACTACTTGTCATGGTTTGAATTGCGTTCCAGTTTTGTTTTGTAAAAAAAACGATTTCTTGCCTTTTATTAAGAAAAACTTTAAGAAATTATTTGAATATCGAGATTAAAAAAAGCTAAAAGAACTTTGGAGTAATGGAGAAAATATTTAGAAATAGAATAACGATCTGAAATATAACACTAATAAATGGTTTGGAAAATCCAATAATGTACGCCCCATGAGCTATTCATTTAAATTTAATGAAAAAAATAAATTTTGTTCCTGACTTTGAAAAAAATTTATATTATACACGTGTTTTCAATTTAGCGCTCTATTATTTAAACAGGTAGTGTCCCCTACAACAGGGAAAAAATTAATAATGTTCACCAAAATAAATCAATAACATAAAGTATAAAACATTATTATAGGCTGTATCATACATTTGTCCTTTGTCTCTCGAGGGCTAAAAATATGAAAGCAACTTTAAATTTTTAATAGCAATAAAACTTGAAAATCATTTTATTAACTAACTACGCGTAACTATTGATATGAAATATGGAACCAGTTAATGTAATTCAGAAGCAAAAAAAGCCCAGTCTTGATATGTCATTTTTTTCGAAAGTTATCGTGATCACATACAAAATCAACATCCGGACGTTCACGTAAAATTTTTTAAATCGTTTTTCTTTTCAAAGTAGCAATATAAAGGTTTTTTTTAGAAAATATAAAATGGATAAATTTTAGTATTTCTTGATATACAGCTATTCCTATTATTGTATAAGTGCAATATAGTTATGATAGAAGTATTTTAAGAACACAAAATTGCTTGACCTTGTCATGTCGAGAGTAATGTACTACCTAATAACGCTTCACGTTATAAGGCGTGCAATGTAAAACTGAAAAAAAAAGATCTTTAGAGAAATGGAGCAAATGTTTGGAAATGGAATAACGACAATCATTATAACGTTATTATTAACACTACATCCATATGTTAGGGCTCTTTTTCTGACTAGGTGTACGTCTATGTAGGTATACCACCTCTTAACAATGTCTGACGCCAAGTAGCATTGCTTGTACTTCTCACAGGTTGTGAGGCATTTCACCTTAATCCTCAAAGCTGACAACTTGCCTCTAACCTTAAATGTTAGCTACAAGCCGCTATCGGCCGCAGTATTTTGACACTTCATTTTATTAAAAAAACCCGTAGTGACTCATAAGAGCACAGGGAAATTTGTTATGAGCTGTTAACGAGTGGCAACATCATGCTTTTGAGTTAATTCCTCATCTCTAACCTACTTCGGTTAGCCGCCCGGAGTGGAGAGGACTTTATTCTTGAAGAGTGACAATACAAAATTTAATTTTGCATGTTTTTTGTTTTTTATAGTATAGGGTGACAAACAAGCACACAGTCCACCTGATGCTAAGTGGCTGCTGTAGCCCATAGACATCTACATTTATCCTCGTTTGCGAATCAAAATGCAGATGCGTTGCCACCCGTGATGACTAAGATAAAACGCTTCGTTTCCAGTAAAAAGGGTTTCCGGTTCTCTACACTCAACATACGAAACACAGCAGTGTTAAGCTGCTATTTAACGCTGGTGTTCTGTGAGAGCGTGGTCCTTCCCCGGTCAAGCCGACCCATTCGTGCTACAACTATACTACTAATATAGCTGCAGCATGGCTCTACCACGTATAAAAAAGCTCAAGCGATAAACGTCGTTTCGTATAGCGAGTGTGGAGAACTGGAGACTTTTAACTGGATACGAGGCGTTCTATCTTAACCCTTAGGGGTGGCTACGCATTGACATTCTTAATCGAGGATATATGTAGATGTATGTGGGTCACAGTATCCACTTATCATCAGATGGACTGTGTGCTCATATTTCAATCTTATTCTTTAAAAAAAAAAAAACTTGCAGCCTGTAATTGTACTGGCGATCCATACCCATTAGACCAAAACGCAGCAGTGTATGCAACATTTTGGTGGCAGATATATGTAGGTAAAAGAGGAGAAAAAGGGTACAGGTAATGTACGAAAAGAGACATGGTCTACCATTAGGTGGGTTAATAGCAGAGCAGTAAAGTAAAGTTACAGCCAATATACGTCAAACCGGCATAAGCCTCTTCGCATTTTTGTGAGGGTTACGAAGTAGTTAGTCCGACACCAGTGCGTGTTAGAGGACTTAAAGATGTATTCTTCTGAAAATATGGGTTAAGTTCCGATCTTTCATGCATAATAAGTTTTAATTAAATTATATTAGAATAAAGTTATAATAAACGTTGATATTTCTTTAATGAAATAATTAAAATACGTATTTTGTAATTCGAACACAAATTATATTAGTTACCTGTGTGCCTCACGATGTATTCCTTTACCGTACGAGTACATTGGCATTCAAAATTACAACTAACAATTCCATCGGTGCCGGCGAGGATTTAAACTGAGGTTGCTCGCGTACTTTGGAATTAAAGTCGAGCGCTTATCCCCTAAGCTACAATTTTTAAAGTATTGGCTTATAAGAGGTAAAACGTTTTATACGTGGTAGAACTATGTTACCATAACAGCCTATTAAAGTCCACTACTGAACATAGGCCTCGCCTATAGATTGCCTCATAGGGTTGATATTTGCCATAATTTTCACGCTTGGCAAGCGGGTTGGCAACCGCAGTTTTTCATTTTAGTAGTGGTTTATTTTCTTCTGTCGCCTCTTACGACGCCCGGGATGATATGGGGTAATGGGAATTCTTGCACCGCCACTACACGGTAAAACTTACCTTGATAAAATCGCATAATGAACAACGAAAAAATTTTAGATTGTTGTGATGCCTAGATTTTAATTATGGTAAATAAAAAATGACTTTCAATATATATTAAATCATCATTTATATTGCATAAAAATTATTCTGTTTCAATTCTATTCTAATGAAAAATTAAATATAAATATCCATTACATTCAAGACACATGTACCAGTAAGATAGTTAAGGCCGTGATATAGTTATATCACTAACGGTTCATAACTATCTTTCAAAAAAAAAACAAATTTCGCGACATTGACATTGGATCTTAAGATCCTTTTGTGTTGTTGATCATGTTCCTTTTCTGACAGTTTATTAAGGTGCGGCTGGGGTGGCCCTTGGGCCACCCTAAAGCCGCGTGCATTATAACAATACAAAATGTAATTTTGAAAGAATTTAACATTTAAATTTCAAAAATTCTAAATTTTTTTTTAAGTCAAAAGTAGTTTTGACTAGCAAATTACAAACAAACTGCTATTATAATTATTTCACTAGATTAATCTAGTAAGATAGTTAAGAACCACTTTCATATAACTATATTACGGTACATAGATTTATCCCTAGGGATATAACCATACTACGGCTTTAAATATCTTCCTGCGACACGTACAACACAACACAAGAATTTAAAAAAGCAGCAGTGATTGAAGACTGAGATTATTTGCAATATTTCATTCAACTGGCATTTAATAGATGGTTAGAACTTTTTTTTTAAATAGAATAAGGGTTTCAAACGAGCAAACAGTCCACGTGATGGTAAGTGGATTTTGAGGTTCATATGCATGAAATGTGGATGAAAATGCAGACGCATTTCATCTCTGAGGATTAAGATGTAATGCCCCTTTACATGTAAAAAGGGCCCCGGCTTATCTACACTAGCCATATGAAATTAAGCACCATTATTCTGCTGATTTATGCTGGTATTCTGTAATAGCATTCGTGTTGCAGCGAAAATATAGCTGCAGCTTGCTCTACAACTTTATTAATTTTTTGAATATTTCAATCTTAACATTCGTAAAACCTGAATACTGTCGGTACATATTTTTTACGAGTATATTGATTACAAAGGACAGTAAAATTATGTATAAAACTTATTCGTGTTATGTCCCACGCTTACAGGCAAACCATAAAAGTTAAGGTACACAAATAGAAAGGTTGTAGAGAAATAATAAAAATATTGTTGATTCAGGTAATACTTTGGAAAATGTTCTAATCTAATTACGTTGTATGTATTTTTATGCTTTCAAACAAAAGTCAGTAATCTTATTTAGCGTTTACAGTCTTCTTAATCAACTTGGAGATTACGGAACGAAACGTAGCTTGTAGAAACACCGATAAAATGATAAATTAAGAGTAACTTTATTTTTTTTAAATATACAAAAGATACTTTTGTTTCATAGTGCAACGCAGCCAGCCTCTTGATATCCTATAAGATGAATTTCGGAAAGTGGAGGAATTACATGCTATAATTCCTCCCACTCCTTTCCACTATAGGACAACCAAGCGGCCGGCATTCGATATGATAGAACCAAACGGTTTGTTTCGTGGTTTGTAATGCGTACAGCAAAGGAGTGGAATAATTTGCTGGCGTCTGTCTTTCCATTCGAATACTATCTGGGCGTCTTCAAAGCAAGAGTAAAAATAGGCTTTTGTTACGCTAAGACAGTGCAATTTACCATCTACGGCTTTATCACCACTTACCATGGCCCAATATTGTTACACTTACCATACTAAACTCAAGAGCAATTGATATGCGAAGGATATTCAATGATTATACTGGTTGTATGAGAGCGTGATCCTACCCCGTCAAGCAGACCGATAGGAGGGGAGGGGGGGGGGGGGGGTGCACCCTGATATGTACTAAGAATGATCAAAATGGATGTACTCTGCCGTCTTTAGCCGGTTCATCGATTTACACGTTTAAAAACGTGTGAAGCGATGAGTTGATGACGGGAACAATTTTTTCATAATATTTAATTACTAACGTAGATTTAAGCCTCGTACTAATAAAACAGATGAACTTTGCTGAGGTATATATGTATAACTTATTTAATAAATATGTATAACCTATAGTACAATGGTAGGCCACGCGGCAGCTTTTGCTGTCGCACGGATGGGCCGGCTCGAACCGGGGTGGTACCACGACCTCACAGAATTCCAGCGTGAAGTAGAGGTTTACCTCTGCGTTTCGCTTGGTGAGTGCAGGTGGCCGGAGGCCCTGTTTACTGGAAATGAGACATTCCATCTTAGTCCTCACGGGTGACAACTCATCTGCAGTTTGATTCGCAAACGATAGATGTAGATGTCTACGGGCCGCAGCAACCACCAAAAGGTAAATACTAAAGTTAATATCTTTGAACTGGATCTAATTGCATAATTTTTGCATACGTCATTATACACAGAATACAGCGTTGCTCATCGAATTATCGTCGCATTGATATTGGTTGAACTATTTTTGTACTCCTTTCAGACAACATTTCGATATGTGACATTTGAGTTTATTCAACAGCTTCATAATAAATAAAATCATTTTATTTTCATGACTAGTAAAAATAAAACAATACACATTTATAAAATATATAAAGTTGGAAAACTGTTTGCTATTCCCATATCCGCTCAATAAAATAAAATGATGTGTCTTACCTAGTTTGAAGAGCACATCCCGCCCTCCCTCAATGCCTGCACTGTCATCGTCACCACTAATCCATACACCCCTATAATAAGAAAGAGACACCACCGACGACGATACGACACGTGTTTCGCCTCAACACGAAGCATCCTCAGCTTTATTAGACTCTGCGGTGGCTGACCTCTAAGTGAGCGGCGAGCCAAAACTGCTGCTATTTATACAACTCGATGACGCAACCCCGCTTAAGTAGCGTGTGCACCGCAGAGTCGACTAAACCTGAGGATGCCTCGAGTAGAGGCAAAATATTGTATTATCGTTGGTGATGTGTATTTCCTAGTATAGTGGTAGTAGTGGTGTTGGGATTAGTGGTGATGGGGATAGTGCACGCAATTGAGGGAAGGCGGGAGGTGCTCTTTAAACCAGTTAAGACAAATCATTTTATTTTATTTAGCGGATGTGAGCAAAGTAAAATTTTTCCAACCTTTATATAATAGATTTCCGCAAAGTAACGCCTGATTCTATTAATTATTTATAGAAAAGTCTATACTAGTATTACATCTTCCTTAATAGCTTGTAGAAGGTAGATGATTTGCACTTGCAATCACTCTCGCCGAAGGCCACAATCCCCAGTAAATATAAAATGCATTGGAATCTTTTATTTTACATTTTTAAATATAAAATGCCGTGCCGTGTAGTGGTGTAAGAGTATCCACCACCCCATATGATCCCGTGGGAGTCGTAACAAGCGACTGAGGGAAACAAATCAGGGATGGACAGCGGCTTCTTCCTAATAATAACTAAAAATAAAAACTGTGGTTGCCAACCGCTTGCCAAACGTGGCAACTATGGTAAACATCCCCTCTACGAGGCAATCTACGCGGAATATAGGCTTCCTATATTCCGCAGTAGCTTCTAATAGGCTTTGACGGTAACGGTAACGGAACATAATATATAATAAGCGTGAAGGGTGGTATTTAATCTGTGGTGGCTCCGGGCCGCAGCAACTCATGCTACGCCACTGGCATAACTCTCTCGATGGCAAGCGTAGTTTTAAAAAAACATCGATTGGCGACTACAGACATTTTCTAGGTTTCTAGGATTCATTTTTGTACCTAGATGGCATCTGGAGATTCCATCATTTTACGTATTTCTGCCACTAGTATCAGTGCTTGTTCTGTTGTGATTCT
>JAVANC010000017.1:3567016-3647016 GCA_033319125.1 Parnassius glacialis
ACTGAGTTCAATGCTGCTAGGTGGCATTTTGCAGCACCAGCCCATATGTGACAGCAGTACTCCATGCACGACCGGACTAGCGCTTTAAATAAGGTAAGAAGCTGCCCCGGCGTGAAGTACCATCGCACCCCTTGCAAGGACCTCAAGTTTCCTTGCGGCTGCTTTGGTTCTGGACTCAATGAACCGCCCATAGTTTAGGTTTGGAGAAAATTCAATCCCTAAGGACTGAAGGCGGTCAGTGTACTCCAAGGATACATTCCGGAAAGAAAGAGCCAAGGTAGCTAAGGTGGCCAAGGCTCCTTTTAGCGGTAAACTTGTGTTTTGGAGGCGTTAAATCTCACGAGAATGACATCGCCCCATTCGGAGACTTGCCTGTAGTGTGAGACTCACACGCTCAACCATAGCCTCTCTTTCTGACTGGATTTGATCCCGACTGGCCTGGCGCTTGGTTAGTATCTCTCCACAACTGTGCTGTCGTCTGCATAGCCATAGACACCGGGAACGAGCAGATCAATTATATGCAGCAGAAGAGAGTTGCGGAGAGAACGGACTCCTGCGGAACACCGGCGTTAATCGCCACAGTATCGGATCAACAGCCATCAACGACGACCCGGAGATACCGTTCACTCAGAAAATACTTCACCCAGACAATTAGGCCAGGGGATAAGCCGTACGCTGAAAGCTTGCCCAATAGACTAGCGTGCCAAACCCTGTCAAAAGCCCTTTGAAACATCGAGGGAAACAAAAGTGCTTCACCACTGTTCTCGGGGCTTCGCCCCATATGTGAGTGGCATACACTAGAAGGTCCCGTTGATCGATTTCGGCGAAACCCGTACTGGCGATCACTGAGGAGATCATTTTGCTCTAGGTATGTCATGAGGTGGGCGTTCAATATACGCTCCATAATCTTGCACAGTATATAACTGTCCTTTTAAGTAATTTGTTGTTTTTATTCTGTTATGTTTTCTGGTGTACAATAAGTATATTTCATTTATTCATTCAACCTCAAGAAAATATATACAATATTTTGTTTGTCTTTGTCTGTTTAAAACATAATATAAATCTGTTTGTAATTAGAGAAAATATCGTGTTAAATACGTATAAAAAATATAGAAGATTTTTATGGGAGAAGATGAATCCTCTTCTCTTTTTAAAATCTGCTAAAAAATGACCTTCTCTACTCTATTCTGTGCGGCTAATGAAGTAATGTTCACTTTTAAGTTGCTGAAATAACGATTTCTTCTATCGCCGGCGCACGTTTTATATCTTACAAGAGAAATGTAGAATATTTTAGGTCAATCTATTCTAAATCCTTTTCTATTGAAGATGTTTGGCTCTGAAACTCTTTACGTTGAAAAGTTTAAGAAACTAGTCAAAACGCACTTCTTTTCTCACCTACTATCCTTACGTTAAGGCTTTTATTTCACCAACTTGTTTGATCTACATGCTCTTGTATATGAATTTCTATATTTTTGTAATTAAAATATATTTATTTATTATTTATGTACGTATTTATTGAGCATATAATTAAAGGTATCTCGTGTGTATTCTCTAACAAATTCCGTACACCCAACTCTTTCTCACAGGTCATTATACTCGTATCTTCTACAATGTGGTTGCCTGGTAGAGTTTGCTTTTACGCAATAAGACCCGCCAATTGACGATGCCTACGATTTTGGTTATAAGTTTGATCAAAGGTAGGGAAAATTCCAAGAAAATAGTTTCAGAGTCGTCTATTCTTACGCCTACACATTTTATTACTTGAAAGAAGCAATACCTAGACTAGACCCTTATCGTCGACGATATTTTCGTGCAACATGATGCAATACGCAACTAGCTCTCGAAGACAGGCTGGAACATTTAGACAATCGCCGAACATAGACAAATAGGCACGAGTACGAACATGTAAACGACTTGTTCGGGTGTTCTCTATACTCGGCCCGAGTATTCGTCTGTTCCCTACTTGATGTCAGTTTTTGTTACGAGTCAAATAAATGTGTATATTCGTATCGGTATTAACATACTCGACAATATTCAGTTGACCTGTGAACTATTATTTTAATTTACTCAGCCAATCTACCGTTGAAATTTTCTCTAAAATTTTTTAGAGAAAATATGTAAAATGTATGTACTCGGTTCAGGTGAAATTAAGAATTTCACAAGAGCGAAACTATTTTAAATAAACTACTTAATACTACTTCTACTACTGCCGTAGTTTCGTATTTTTTTTTTCAATTAAAAGATTTGTGAGTCTATAAAAATTAAGTAGACACAATGTCGTAGCAAGGATACGCTCGTCATCCATGCTTAAAATATATACGTTGAATCAATGCAGACGTATATGTAAACACGTCGTACTCGTCCTCGAAAAACTCGGCAAGTTATTCGGCGAGTCTCACATCCCGTCCTGATAATCTAAACATGCCATTATATACTTGCCAAGCACAGACGAAGAGGCTCAAGTACGAACATGTAAACGACTTGTCCGGGGTGTGCTCGCTACTCAACCTGAGTATTTGAATGTTCTCTACTCGATGTCGGTTTTTTAGCACGAGTCAAAGGAATGTTTGTGTGCATTCGTATCGGTGTTTACATACTCGTCATTTCTCATTTCACCCGTATACTATCAGTTTAATTTACTCAGGCAATCTGCTATTATTATTTTTTTTTAATAATTTTCTTTCACAAAATATATTAAAAAATATAAGTACGTGGGTACTCGATTCAGCTGAAATGTAAACTTTCACGCGACAAAACTACATTTATATACTCTACTTAACACTATTTCTACTACTGCACTTTTTTTCATCTTTTTCATTTAAAATATCAGTGACTTCATAAAAGTTAAGTAGACACAATTTCATACCAACGAGACGTACGACATCCATGTTTAAAAAGTCTACGTTGAATGAATACTGACGAATATGTAAACGTGTTGTACTCGTCCACGAATAAAAAATAATAAATAGTGAAACGGGCAGGTCAAACCGCGCAACTCAGGTTGTCAATTGAATATTAACAATAATATAACTTGATCTGATCAAGAAGTTGCTATGGCTTTTGAGAAACATTTTACTGATATTCCTTTTTTGACAAATAAATTATTAAATTCTTCTCCTACTGTCGCCGAATCACTGCTCAAACAAAATGTAAAGGGTTGTCCAAATACTTTTAAATTCCATAGAGTACTGCCAAAAGATATCGTTTAATATTTTAAAACTATTGACGTTAAGAAAATTGCAGACTTATGGGGGATTACCGTTAAAGTTATTTTATCTATAATATAGCAACTTTTATTTTAGCACTATATTTAATACAAGCTTAGAATCTGGTGTGTTTCCTGATTTATTGAAACATAGTAAAGTCGTACCTTTATTTAAATCTGGTAGTACATTATGCCCCGCCAATTTTAGACCAATTTTTGTACTACTAACATTTAGTAAAATTTTTGAAAAAATTAATTTAGATTAGATGTTAAGTTTCTTTAATATTAATAAATTGCTATTTAAAATCAATTCGGTTTTACAAGGGGTCGCTCGACAACTGACGCTGGAGTTGAGATTATTAAACATATTTTTTGTGCATGGGAGAATTTAGAGGATTCTTTGGGTATTTTTTGTGATCTTTCCAAGGCCTTCGACTGCGTTCACCATGAGACATTAATCAGGAAGCTACAGTACTATGGTGTCAAGAACACAACGCTTAAACATATTATTTCATATTTAATTAATATAATCCAGAAAGTTATCATCAATGGTAAAAGTTCTTCCGGGTCACCTGTACTAATGGGTGTCCCTCAGGGCTCCATTCTCGGCCCATTCCTCTTCCTATTTCTTAAACTTAAACGTCAATCATTTAAATGTGACGAAGTGAATAATGCTGTATCAAAATTAGTGCATTGGTTTTACGTTAATAATCTACATTTAAACGGAAATAAAACTAAATGAATTAAATTTACAACAACGAATGATAAAAATCTGAGTACCAATGTGTTTTTAAATGGGAAAGAATTGAGCCCTGTTGCATCCACTGTTTTTCTTGCATCACTCGACGCAAAGCTCCAGTGGGGCCCCCATATGTCCAAACTAGCTAACAGACTAAGTTCTGCAGCCTATGCTGTAAAAAAGATTAGAGGTCTCACTAGTGTCTAGACAGCTAGATTAGTTTATTTCAGTTATTTACATAGCATAATGTCTTATGGGATTTTGCTATGGGGAAATGCGGCTGATTCAGAAACTATTTTTGTTGTACAGAAGAGGGTCGTTAGAGCTATTTACAACCTAAAACCGAGAGAGTCTCTTAGAGATAAATTTAAAGAAGTAAATATATTACCTTTGGCTTCTCAGTATATTAACGAAAATTTAATTTATGTTCACAAAAACAAAGGTAGTTTTAGTAAAAATAGTGATGTACATTATGAAAATACTAGGAACAAACACAAGCTAGTGGTACCAGTTTCTCGACTCCACAGAGTCAGTTATTCATTCTTGGGGCAATGTATACGCTATTACAACAATGTCCTGGAAAGTGTACAGGCTCTCTCTATTACCAAGTTTAAATGTTTTCTTAAGCTGAAACTCTATAAAAGGGTTAGTATAGTATAAACGAATACATGTTTGATAATAACCCCTGGTAATGAGGTGGTCGCTTCCAATCTGTTTCTAAAATAAATTTTGTACTTATATAGATTGTACAGCCGTAAATGTAAAATATGCTTTTAAAAAAAAGTCCCGCTGGGTTTCTTGCTGGTTCTTCCCAGGACAGAGTTTATTTTTGAACCAGTGGTAAAGTAAAAAATGACTTTCAATAAGAATTACACATGTGATCTATATTGAATAAAAAATATTCTATTCTAAATAACTCGTTAAATTATTGGGCAAGTTGTTCGTTTGTGAATTTGTGCGTGCCATAACAGGTTTTTATGCAACGTCTTCGCCAATGTTGACGATGACAGTGGACGCTTTTAATTGTAAGAATAAATCCACCCCTTTGAGTATATATACTTATATATGGTGTGGCAGCGCTGTCGTCGCGCCACAAACTAAACACATCGAAGCCTAAATCGCACTAACAAAATTCCGAAGTTAAAGCAGAATATATAGAATAGCTCCGAACTACCAATCGGAGCGTTAGCGGCTCCCCGGCAGAACACCTTGCCCTGCGGGAGATCTCCCCTTTACCTTCCACCCGCTACAATCGGATTTGTATGGGATTTTTAATAAAGATTTTATGTTACCGTGTAGTGGCGTTTAAGAATATCCACTAAGTCATATCTTCCTGTAATTGTTGTAAAAGGCGACAAAGGGAAACAGGCAGGAGATGGGCAGCAGCATCTTCCTGATAACCCCAAATTGCAATAAAAAAACTGCGGTCGCCAACCCGCTCGCCAAGCTTAGACACTATGGCTAATACCCCCATATGAAGGTAACAAAGAGAAGGCCCCCAGTCCCGCCAGCCCCGCTATTCCTGGCTACGGTGGCAACCATGGTAACGGCGGGGCAGATGGTGCTAAGAATCTCCGGTGGAGGTTCGGTTGCCACCTAAGACGACTCGAACTGGCAACAAACAACACAAGCACCTTAGAACTGACGAGAAGATCGTGGAGCTGGAAAAAGAGATAGACAAGTTACGCTGGCATACTGTAGGATTATCCGAGGTCCGAAGAGAGGGAGAGGACACGGTAATCCTCGAATACGGCAACTTGCTCTATCACCGGGAGGGTGACCATCTGTCCCAAGGAGGTGTCAGATTTATCGTCCACAAGTCTCTCGTTAACAACGTTGTTAAGATCGGGAGTGTGTCGATGAGGGGTCGCGTACCTTATACTCAGAATCACCGAACGGTATTCGCTGAAGGTCATAAAGGTTTACGCACCAAACTCGGCGCTCGGAGACTTCAGTGCAAAACTAGGTACAAGAGAGAACAGTGAGCTGAAAGTAGGGAAATTAGGAATAGGGCAACGGAATCCAAGGGGCCGAGAGCTGGCTGACTTCATGGAGAAAGAGAGACTGTTAATGATGAACTCTTTCTTCCAGAAGCGGTCCCACAGGACGTGGACCTGGTCGAGCCCCGACGGTTCAACAAAAAATGAGATTGACTTCATAATGACGACCAGACGACAACCGTTCAGTGATGTCTCCGTGATCGCGAGGGTGAAAACTGGTAGCGATCACCGAATAGTAAGAGGCACACTAAACCTAAATGTTAAGTTGGAAAGGTCTCGCCTAATGAAGTCAACGCTCCGTCCCCCTCGTGCTCTAATCCAAAGGCCGGAAACCTTTCAGCTCGAGTTACAAAACCGTTTTCAGTGCCTAGAAAACTGCAATGAAGTGGACGATAAGAATGACAAGCTCGTGGAAACTGTCCATGCGGTCGGAGCTAAGTTCTGCAAGACCCGCCGCAGAAGAACACAAAAACTCTCCGAACACACTCTTAATCTCATGGCTGTTTGACGGGAGATAAAGCTAAATTCTTCAACAGATTTGACAGCATACAGGCAACTGAACAGACAGATCTTCAAATGCATGCGGCGGGACTTACGCAACTTCAATACAGCTCGTATTGAAGAAGCGGTCGAGCGAAACCAAGGCTATAAAGTCTTTGCCAGAGATCTGTCTGCCAGAAAGAGCCAACTGTCAAAGCTGAAGACCGAATGTGGCGGCATTGTTTCCGGGGCACCTGAGCTTTTGAGTGAGATTGAGAGGTTCTATGGACAACTGTACGTGTCATCGTTGGAGCCACACGCAAGTGTGAGAAACGATCCAAAAGCGAGTCTTATCCGATACTATTCCGAAGATATCCCGGAAGTCAGTCTGAGCGAGATTAGAATGACTCTCCCGAACCTTAAAAACGGCAAGTCCCCGAGCGAGGATGGAATTACAGCGGAGCTTTTGAAAGCAGGTGGAAAACCGGTACTTGAAGTCCTTCAGAAGCTCTAATTCCGTCCACCATGGTGGCACTACTCCTTAGTGGTGGAGCAGAAGTGCGGTAGTTTTGTTCTTCAAGAAAGGCGACAACGCTCTCTTGAAGAACTACAGACCGATTTCCCTTCTGTGCTGTGTCTACGTGCTGATTTTGATAGTCATTACGAATCGTCTCTCATGCAGACTTGACGACTTCCAGCCTCCCGAACAAGCCGGTTTTTAGTACCATAGACCACATACATAACCTGCGGCAGATTGTACAGAAGACGAGTACAATCTGCCACTTTGCCTTGCTTATTTGGACTATAAGAATGCCTTTGATTCTGTGAAAATTTGGGCGGTGCTCCAGTCCCTTCAGCGATGCCAAGCTGACTGTCGGTATATCAAAGTGCTAAAGTGCTTGTATAGTAGAGCTACGATGACTATTCGAGTACAGAACCAGAGTACTAAACCTATCCAATTGCAGAGAGGTGTAAGACAGGGTGACGTGATATCCACAAAAAACTTCACCGCTGCACTGGAAGACGTTTTTAGGATTTCGGACTGGAAAGGATACGGTATTAACATCAATGGCGAGTACATCACTCACCTTCGATTTGTAGACGATATAGTCCTTATGGCAGAATCGCTGGAGGACCTATGCACTATGCTCAATGTCCTCAATAGTGTTTTCCAACGGATAGGTCTTAAGATGAACATGGACAAAACAAAGATCATGTTTAATATCTATGTCAAACCTATGCCGGTAGATGTTGAGGACACTAAGCTCGAAGTTGTTGACGAGTATTTTTACCTGGGATAAATAGTCCGACTAGGTAAGTCCAGCTTCGACCGAGAGGTCAATCGACGGATTCAACTCGGTTGGGCAGCGTTCGGGAAATTACGGCACATCTTTTCGTCAAGTATACCTCAAAACTTGAAAACAAGACTGTACAAGCAGTGGGTGTTGCCAGTGCCAGTGATGACTTACAGATCTGAGACGTGAACCTTCTTTGCTGGCCGTATGAGGAAGCTCAAGGTCGCCCAGCGAGCTATGGAGAGGGCTATGCTCGGGGTTTCTCTGCGCGATAAACTTAGAAATGAGTATATCCGTAGTCGAACCAGAGTAACCGACATAGCTCAACGGATTAGTAAGCTGAAGTGGCAGTGGGCCAGCCATATAGCTCGAAGAACCGACAACCGATGGGGTGGAAAAGATCTCGAGTTGCAGTCTCTTACCGGTAGGCAAAGTGTAGGGCAGCTCCCCACTAGATGGAGTGACGACCAAGTAAGACATGCAGGAAGTCGATGGATGCAGGTGACTCAGGACCGTGCTTTGTGGCATTCCTTGGGGGAGGCCTATGTTCAGTAGTGGACTTATGAAAGGCTTAATGATGATGATATTTTTATTGAAAATAACTATAAAATTAAATGAAGAAAGTATTATGTTAAAAAGTAAAATATTATTTTTAACAAAAATATTAAGTTATAATAGGTATTCATTATTGTTAAATAAACATTTGCCTCTTATTATTTGTATTAAGTTACGCATTCACATAACAAGCATTAAAATCCAAAAAGAATATTGTTTTAATTCTAATCAAATTAAAATAATCAACGTTTTCGCGTAAAGTTTCATTCCAATTTTGTTGTTAATGAGGTCGAGGATTTTGTAAGGCGATTATTTAAATTTCATTAGAGTCATAAATATATTATAGTCTTATTTTTTCAAAACAAAATGTTTATTTGCCTTTGATTCACTGGCTGAATTTTAATAGTGGTAGAGCCATTCGGAAGGATTTGCTGTTACACGCATGGGCCGGCTTGAACCGGAGTGGTACCACGACCTCACAGAAGACCAGCGTGAAGTAAGTTCTCTGTTTCTGTATTTCGTCTGGTGAGTGCAAGTGACCGGAGCCCCAATTCCCTTCTCCCTTAACATGTTAGCGGAGTTAAATAATATTCTACCCCAGGAGCACCCTGGTAAAGGAGAATCCCTCGTTGAGAATCCACGCTCAAGCTACCCTACTCTTCCTGAGCGTGCGCGCTAAGGCTGTCCCACGTGTTTGCACCCCCCCCCCCCCCCCGAATAGGTGGGGTACTTACGTTCGAGACTAAACCTGCTCGTGGCAAACAGAGCATTAAATCAAAGGCGCCCCTGTCACGCTAATGCGCTGAATGCCTTGGTTCTTGTTAAGCCGATTGGGACGGGATGCGATCTTTTTTTGCATCCTACCCTTGGAGGCGGGTTTGCTTCTCGCCGGATAATTGCAGAGCTGTTGCTGACTCTGTCGCTGATGTGGTGCTACAGGGAATGGAACTATTTATTCCATCATCTATGGTACCCATCGAAGGCAGATCTCAGCCTTGGTTTGTTTATTATTACGCAGTAAGCTGAAGTTATCTAGCCCAGGCTGGAGCTTCGGCGGCTTGGGATGTAAATACTAGCGTGGTTAAAAAGAAGTATAACTTCGCCTCCAGGTCTTTCAAAAGTGTCATTTTCAGGGCAAAGTCAGAGCACATCAGCTTAATTGGCAAGAAACTAGTTCGGCTTCCTTCGGCAACACGTACATCCTGGTCTCTCGCCAAGGCTGTCCAAAGGAGCTTCTGTTAGCCATCTCTACTATCTCTGCACAGGAAGGACGATTCACTGGCCCATGCCGCAAAGGACAAAGCTGATGTGATGCAATCTCTCTTTGCGTCCAACTCGACTCTTTATGACGGGGAACACATCGCCGTCCATCCTGCGGTGTGAGTGCTCCATGCGGAATGTGCAGTTTACCCAACGCTCGGTGTACAAAGCACTCATCTCCATGGACTTCAACAATTTGAGTGGGCCTGATGGCGTCACTTTTATTGTGTTGAAAACGTGTGCTCCAGAGTTGGCACCGGTTTAACGCGTCTTTTCTGATACTCCTACTCCCTAGGCGAAGTCCCGAAATCATGAAAGACTGCTTTCGTACACTCAATCCCTAAAAAAGGAAACCGCTCTGATCCGTCCAACTACAGGCCTATCACCATCACCTCCTTGTTTTCTAAAATAATGGAGTTCATCATTAACAGCCAGCTCATGCGGTACCTTGAGGATCACCAGCTGGTTAGTGACGGTCAGTACGGTTTCCTTCGCGTTCGCTCGACTGGTGATCTTCTGGGGTACCGAACTCATAAATTGGTGGAGGCAGTAATGTCCAGGTGGCGTTGGCCGTTAATTTGAACATAGCGAAGGGCTTCGATCGAAATTGGCACAAAGTGCTTCTTTTAAAGCTTCCTTCCTATGGGCTTCCAGAGAAATTGTGCAATTGGATCATCAATTTTCTTACAAATTGGTACATCAAGGCTGTAGTGGATAGTGCATGCTCCGATTACAAGCCCATTAACGCTGATGTTTCACAAGGCTGCGTGCTATCGCCAACGTTGTTTCTTCTACATATCAATGATATGTTGCAAACCAGTAACATTCAGGTAGTAATGAACAAAGAAGTGTAATACAATAGCAGGGTGGACAACGTCTACAACGAGCAATAGATAAGAGCGGTAATGACGGTGTTCAAGGAAAAATACATTAGAGGAAAGGCTAAATAATGGAACGCTAATAAGGGTGCAGGCCTACCGGATATCAATTAGATATTAGTTAATTGATATTCTCATCTCCGGAACCGTGCATCCTACGTAAAAACGGATCGCAGATTCGGAATAAGAGCATGTGAAAACCTTTTTTTTTTAGGATCCGTCGACCCACCGTCAGCCGATGAGGGCTGAGAGTTGTACCAGTTTTGATTCATTGAACCAGAAATGGTACAACTCAACTACTCTCAATCGAGGATGGATGAAGTTGTCTCAGCGTACAGCTTTTACTTATCAGAAAGTGAACTGTGCAGTTTTTCGTCTGCTCATACTTGTTCTATTAAAAAAAAATGGTGCTCGATGTTGTTAAACGCGTTCTTATTAAATTTGACTTTTGTTCATACTGTAAGATAGCAAATATACGAGTAGCAAGATGGAGCATCAGAGACCCAGTGTCCACATTAAAACCACGAGCAAAAAATTTTAAAGGAAACATTTTGTGTTTCAAACATCTCGATCATCTAGAATATAACAGCCTCGCATCCTATTTTTAGGTAGATATTTTTTCTAATTATCATAAATAAAATGGATTTAAAACAGTTTATAACACTACTCTAGTATTTCAAAATTTTTTCACATATTTTTCCCGAATAGTTGGGCACTAGGTATAAAAATCTTAACAAGTTCCCTGTGCGCACAACAGACCCAGTAGTTATACAATTGAAATGTTCATATAGTATGAGTTATGGGACAGTGAAATGGTTAAAATTACACTTGTTCCAATATCGATGGTCTAAATGAGGATATCATTCGTTCTATAGTTTTGTGCCCAGGAGTGAGAGGTACATATATTGTAAATTTACTTTCTTGTTTCTTATATATTTTTTAATTTACTTCCAACAATAAAGGTAAGAGTAAATGAAATCAAATAAATACGTAAACAAATTAATTAAATATAAAAACCATTACCCAAGTCAACTATAACGAAAGATAAGCAAATGTTAGGTATATTTTTAAAACATTACTTGAAACAATATCTTCATAAATATTCAGTTGGAATACCACGAAAAATTAAACTTCAATCTTATTTTATTCTCAAATATAGAACAGAACTTTACACAAACATAAACTTATATGCATCTAACAACTGGGATTCAGTTCGCAACATAAAAGTTTCACAAGCTGTTATGAAGATATGGAAAGATACCGAGAGATGAGATAACAATTTTTAAAACCTCTCTTCTCTTGTTAATTTTTATCCTTGTTAATTATGTGTCCTAAGAAACAACATAGGGAATCAAATCAGAAAAAGCACAGCAGCGTACCTTTATAAAAATGGCTAAATTAAAAAGCTGCGGTTGTCCATCCTAGCAACCCCACTAACTATGACAAATATCCGCCGTATGAGGCAATTTATGGGAAGTCTATGTGTCAGTGGACTTCAATTGGCTGTAACGTTAACGATATATTTACTTTAAAATATTTTCGTTTGACTGAATTGTTCAAAAATCTAATGTCAACACATTAAGGGCTATGAAGTGTAGGACGGACCCAGCGGATGGAGGACCCGATAAGATATGTAGAAAGTAGATGCTGGTTGCGCAGGGCCTTGCATTGTGTTATTTGAATTAATGCTACTATGCCACAAAGTAGAGACCTTACCTAAAGGTGAGGTCTCTATTTTCAGCAGTAAACTTGTGACAAGTTGTTGACGATTGCGACATAACTTGTATGTGTAGAATATGAAATAAAAGAAGGATGAAGTCGTGGGTCGTAACTTAACTTCGTTCGTAATCGGTTACACGTAACCTCGTGATTATGCGTAACTTGTTTTTAATATGCTTAATTAGCTAATTTGTTATTGCTGCAAAGAGCGTTAGTTACTTACTTACACGACGTTTACATAAACCTCATATAATAAAATAACATTATGATTACGAATATTACGATTAAATTAAAGAGTTACCTTCATGTTTTTCATGTGTAACATCTAACATCTCGCTTTCCTGCAATGTGTGGGAGTGATTTCATGAAAAGGGACGTAATTGTGTATCAAGAAGCTGGAGAAGCGCGCGCTATTTCACTTGACCAATGAGTGCGCATGAGAAAGCCAGGGATACGCGCGCGATACTGGAGAGTTGTATATCCCTGTGTTATGTAAAACAACAATCTTTTATATAACTCCAATAACTAAAAAAAAATCTAGAACATAAACTTACTAACCAACTAACATAGTAAATATAACAGGTTTTCACATTTCTTCCATATAACTTTGCTCATATCTTCTAAAAGGATTATCCGATTTTCATAACTCCAATTTTTATATTCGTGACTTCTTATATTTACGCGAACACTACATGGTCACAAGGGAACCGTGACCATGGATGCTGTAAAGCACCTGAAATCTCGAGAATTTCAAGGTCTAAATTTAATGCGACAAAATCCTTAAAATTAGCTTCATTTAATGGTATATTGTTTCTAGATCTCATCCTAACTTTTGACAAATTATAATAATATCTCTGCAAACAAAAATTGTCATTTTAAACTTACGTAATTGTACAAAAATTATAACAATAATTAAAATTTTCTTCAAACTTACTTCAGTCAGTCTAATTAGATTACAATAGGAAATCCAATACCTAATTTAAGTTAAATAGTCTAATAAGAATAAAATAATCAATATATTTATCAAACCTCTTTACATCCTAAATATGAACTTATAAAACATTCTGACTCGATACGTTGACGCGTGCTAGTAGCGATAACAGCTACTTGCGCCCTGGAGCGTTGATAGGGTCTCGCTGTCGATATTACTTTGAATTTTTACGAAATGCACCTTATTTCTATCCTGTTGTAGTACTCAATGAAAACAATCGTAACTATCTAACATGTAAATAACGTTAATAATGCTTAATACCAATATGAGATGTCAGATGTTACACATCATATGCGCCAACTATAAGGCTTACTAATTTTTTTTTAAATTTTTATGTAGAATAAGGATGACGAACCACTACACAGTTCACCTGATAGGAAGTAAATCAATGCTGTGACCCATTGGCCATCCCTGAGGACTCGGAAAGAATATCTCACTTCCAGTAAAAATGGTCCCTGATTATCTTAACTCGCTATCTTAATGACCTCTGGGAATCCGGTGATCGCTACCAAGCTATTTATTGTTTGTTTTGTTTTGTTAATTATGTAACATATAAGATTGTACACAGTTCTTTTTTCAATAAAAAAATCCGCTAGGTTTCTTGCTAGTTCTTCCCAGGACATAGGCATTTTCTGAACCAGGTGGTAAAATAAACGCAAGAGTGACTTTCAATAAGTTTTTTTTAATAGCATGGGGTGACAAACGAGCACACAGTCTACCTGAACGTAAGTGTTTGCAGCCCATAGACTTCTGCATGTATCCCCGATTATGAACCAAAATATAGACGCGTTGTCACCCGTGAGGACTAAGATAGAATGCCTCGTTTCCAGTACAAGGGTCTCTGGTTCTTTACACTCACCATACGGAACACAGCAGCGTTAAGCTGCTATTTTACGTTGGTATTCTGCGAGAGGGTGGTCCTTCCTCGGTCAAGCCAACCCTTTTGTGCTACAAGTATACTACTATAATAGCTGCAGCATGGCTCTACTACGTAAAAAAGTATTATTTATAATATATATTGAATTAAAAAGTTCTGCGCCGGTATTCTTAGAAAGTGTCGTCTTTCCCCGGATAAAATAGCTGCAGTATGGCTCTATTACTACGTGTGTATATATATAAAATAATATATATTAATTAGTAATAATTAGTAATATAATAAAGAGTGACCTTTCCCAGTGAGTTGAGTGAGTGCAGTTGACCCAGGTAAGCAGTTACTGAAACCGATTATGTTAAATAACGTCCACCTAGGCGGAAATTTGTTAGAAACACCACTCAGCAATTTGATTTTCACTACTTCTGGTGATTATGATATAACAAAACTGAAGTTTTTTATAGTATTCAATTTAGATGACAATACAATAACATAAAACATAGAACTGATATGAACTTGAAGGCAAAAGTTGCTAAGAAATTCCTTCACTGATTACTAGTACTATGACTAGTACTTAAAGTTGAGGTATTGCATACCTTAAGCGAAAGCGCAAGGTATGTTCTACTATCGCCTAAAAATTAAGATTCCAACGTTTTATCGAATAAAATCGTATCTAGCAAATATATTATACATATAAATGATATAAAAAGCACATTGTTAGAAAGATAAATGATTGTTGAACTTATTAATATTTTTTTAAAATTGATTAATTGCTATTTACAAATAAAAAAGGGGTTTTTGTGGCTTATGGTGTGAATTTATCAAGTCCGGAAGGCTTGTAAACACTCTAACTTTTGAAAATATCAATTGTTTAACTCAATCTATTTTTTAATCTCTTCATCTATCATGTGGGAAGCCACTGAATGTAAATGGCAGTGTAATTTTGTTTTGTTTAGCTATAATTAATTTTTTTCGGCTCCAAAATGGCGAAATTGTCGTTGATTTGGTAGCCTTGTATGTAAATTAATTCTGTAAAGGGAGCTAAAGCCACAGAGTAGTTTACTCACTCACTCAGTTCAACGCACAGAGTACTTTTTATATACTGGTCAGTCACCGTCGTGAGTGGACATTGTTTCGGATGTTTGCAGCGGCTCAAAAAGATCGCTGTACAAATACACAATATTCGAATATCCAAATTTCTTAAATACCTGATTATTATAATAATAAGAGATTTTTTTATTACAATATTTTAAAAGCACAGAATAAATAATAGTAGTACGTACTAAAAGTAAGTAGTATCAATTTTTTTGTCATGGGTGACAGTCTGATGGTTTACGAGAGTGTAGAAACCGATAAGGTTGTCGAAATGTAAATCCAAGATGGCGGCCGCAATAGGTATAAATTTTTTCATCTTGGGTGTCATTTTCATGGTTTTCGAGGGTGTTGAAGCCGATAGTGCTGTCGAAATGTAAATCCAAGATGGAGGCTGTAATAGGTATACATTTTTTCATCATGGGTGTCATTTTCATGGTTATCGAGGGTGTTGAAGCCGATAGTGCTGGTGAAATGTAAATCCAAGATGGCGGCTGAATTAGGTACCAATTTTTTCATCATGGATGCATTTTCATGGTTTTCGAGGGTGTTGAAGCCGATAGTGCTGTTGAAATGTAAATCCAAGATGGCGGCTGTATAAGGTACAAATTTTTTCATCATGGGTGTCATTTTCATGGTTTTCGAGGGTGTTGAAGCCGATAGTACTGTCGAAATGTAAATCCAAGATGGCGGCTGCAAAAGATTTTTTTTTCATCTTGGGTGTCATTTTCATGGTTTTCGAGGGTGTTGAAGTCTATAGTGCTGTTGAAATGTAAATCCAAGATGGCGGCTGAATTAGGTACCAACTTTTTCATCATGGGTGTCAATTTTATGGGTTTCGAGGGTGTTGAAGCCGATAGTGCTGTCGAAATGTAAATCCAAGATGGCGGCTGCAATAGGTATTAATTTTTTCATCATCGGTGTCATTTTCATGGTTTTCCAGGGTGTTGAAGCCGATAGTGCTGTTGAAATGTAAATCCAAGATGGCGGCTGAATTAGGTACCAATTTTTTCATCATGGGTGTCATTTTCATGGTTTTCGAGGGTGTTGGAGCCGATAGTGCCGTTGAAATGTAAATTCAAGATGGCGGCTGCAAAAAATATAATTTTTTTCATCTTGGGTGTCATTTTCATGGTTTTCGAGGGTGTTGAAGCGGATAGTGCTGTCGAAATGTAAATCCAAGATGGCGGCTGCAATAGATATCAATTTTTCCATCATAAGTGTCATTTTCATGGTTTTCGAGGGTGCTGAAGCCGATAGTGCTGTCGAAATGTAAATCCAAGATGGCGGCTGCAATAGATATCAAGTTTTTCATCATGGGTGTCATTCGAATGGTTTTCGCGGGTGTTGAAGCCGATAGTGCTGTCGAAATGTAAATCCAAGGTAGCGGCTGCAATGGGTATCAATTTTATCATCATGGGTGTCATTTTCATGGGTTTCGAGGGTGTTGAAGCCGATAGTGCTGTCGAAATGTATTTAAACTACTTTAAAAATTCCGTATAATCATGTTATACGTATTTTTTATGCGCTTAAGGTATGCTCAATTGGATTTACCAATTATATTTATTATATTGGAGGTAATTAATAGATTCAGAGGTTACTTCACGGAAATCCGTTATTATAGAATTGGTAAAAATTACTTTGCCTATATACGCTTCATGAAATAAAATGATGCACCTTACCTAATTTAAAGAGCGCCTCCCGCCCTCTGTTAAATTGCGTGCACTATCCCCAGCACAACTACTTCCAATACCACAAAACTAGGAAAGAAACACTACCGTAGATAATACGAAACGTGTTTTGCCTCTACACAAGGCATCTACAAGTAAAGTATACTCTGCGGTGAGTGAGTTAATAGGATATTTAGTTCTAAAATTTTCTCTTTTAACAGTCGCAAATCATTTAATGAATGGGCGACAGTAGGAATTTATAAAAGTAGGCGAAAGTTATTTAAGATTTATAAGAAAAGATCATATAATAGTAGTGTTATACTCGTATTTAAAGATTATGTAAAAACATATTCTAAAATATTTAAAAAAGTGTGCTCCACAGTTAAGGCTTTAAATTTAAGTTATAAAATTAAAACTACATCTAACAAAATTAAAATGACATGGAAAATAATAAAAAGTGAAACGGGCAAGGTCAAATCGCGCAACTTGGGTTTTCAATTGAATATTAACAATAATTTAACGATCTGCCGAACTGAATAAAAGTTGCTATGGCTTTTGAAAAATATTTTACTAGTGTTCCTTTTTTGATAACAAAATTATTAAATTCTTCTCCTCCTGTTGCCGAATCATTGCTTAAACAAAATGTTAAGGCTTTTTCAAATACTTTTAAATTCCATAAAGTACTGCCAAAATATATTGTTAAATATTTTAAAACTATTGGTGTTAAGAATACGGCAGACTTATGGAGGATTTCCGTTAAAGTAATTTATCTTACCACTATATTTAATACAAGCGTCCAATATAGTGTGTGATTTAGTGAAACATAGTAAAGTCATATCTTTAATTAAAACTCGTAGTACATTAGACCCCGCCAATTTTAGACCAATTTCTGTTCTACCAATATTTAGTAAAGTTTTTGAAGTAATAATTTTAGTTCAGATGTTAAGTTTCTTTAATATTAATAAATTGCTACATAAAAATAAATTCGGTTTTACAAGGGGTCGCTCGGCAACTGACGCTGAAGTCGAGCTTATTAAACATATTTTTTGTGCATGGTAGAATTCAGAGAATGCTTTAGGTATATTCTGTGATCTTTCCAAGGCCTTCGACTGCGTTCACCATGAGACATTAATCAGGAAGCTACAGTACTATGGTGTCAAGAACGCAGCGCTTAAACTTATTATTTCATATTTAAGTAATAGAATGCAGAAAGTTATTATCAATGGTAAAAATTTTTCCGGGTCAACTGTACTAATGGGTGTCCCTCAGGGCTCCATTATCGGCCCATTCCTATTTCTAGTGTATATTAATGACTTACCTTCTCTTGTAGGGCATAATAATGATATAGTATTATTTGCTGATGTTACTTTTTTAAATTTAATCGTCAATCATTTAAATGTGAAGAAGTGAATAATACTATATCAAAATTAATGCATTGGTTTAACGTTAATAATCTACATTTAAACGGAAATAAAACTAAATGTATTAAATTTACAACAATGAGTGTTAAAAATCTTAGTACCAATGAGTTTTTCAATGGGAAAGAATTGAGCCCTGTTGAATCCACTGTTTTTCTTGGCATCACTCTCGACGCAAAGCTTCAGTGGGGCTTCCATATGTCCAAACTAGCAAGCAAACTAAGTTCTGCAGCCTATGCTGTAAAAAAGGTTAGAGGTCTCAAAAGTGCCGAGACAGTTAGATTAGTTTATTTCAATTATTTCCATAGCATAATATCTTATGGGATTTTGCTATGGGGAAATGCGGCTGATTCATAGAGATAAATTTAAAGAAGTAAATATATTAACTTTGGCCTCTCAGTATATTTACGAAAATTTAATGTATGTTCATAAAAACAAAGGTAATTTTAGTAAATAAAAAGTGATATCCATTATGTAAACACTAGGAAAAAACACAAGCTAATGGTACCAGTTTCTCGACTCCACGGAGTCAGTAATTCATTCTTGGGGCAATGTATACGCTATTACCAAGATTAAATGTTTTGTTAAGTTGAAACTGTATAAAAAGAGCTATTATAGTATAAATGAATACATGGTTGATAATAACCTCTGGGAATGAGTTGGTCACTTAAAAGTTGTTTCTAAAATAAACTTTGTACCAACCATTAATGTAAAATATGCTTTTAATAATTATTCCCCTTGGGTTTCTTGCTGGTTTTTCCCAGGACCGAGGTTTTTTTTTTCAAACCAGTGGTAAAGTAAAAAATGAGTTTCAATAAGAATTACACATGTGATCTATATTGAATAAAAATTATTCTATTCTTTGCTATTATATTTGAGCGGCGATAAAAATCTTAAGTAGCGAGCGACAGCGTCATGCGTTAAAACATCCGACCAATTACTACCTGACGTAAGCAGCCGCTTGTTGTAAAATTAATAGCAAACCGCTGCAAAACGCCCGCCTAGCCTCCAACCACGCAACCAATCGCTGACCACTGTGTCAGTTTTGAAAGACCATATTGCCAGGCTATAATGTTATTAGAGAGCAGGCGTAAAGATGTTTAAGAGAGGTGTGTTAGAAACATTTGTTTGTTTATTCAGCAGTGTAACGTTACTATTATTATTTTTTAATATCTCTAACTATTAAAACACAGCCCTTTATTACAAGTATGTAAGTCTTTAGTGGTCTTGTGGAGTGGTTATTGGTTATGTTGTGTCTAATGTCCAAGAGATGTTTAGCAAAATAGGATTTATCGAGATTGCAATTTACGCGGCTAAATGCTCCTTATAAAGTCTAATACGGATATACACTGTTGATAAATTACAATAATTAGATGTTTAAGGTATGGTGAAGACTAAAAGAATAGGGACGTTATTGGGAAACTTTACTTAAGATATTAATTAGCTTAGATCCACGTGAAAATAAAAAGACGAGTCTTACCTAGTTTGAAGAGCACCTTCAGCTTTCTCTTAATTGCATGCACTAACACAAACATCACTCATCAAAACTCTTTGTACCACAACACAGGGAAGGGCACATCACTTCCAGTGATACGACTCGTATTTCGTCTCTAAACGAAGCATCTTCATGAGAAATAGACTCTTCGATGACTGACCCCTAATTAATTGTAGTTAAATTATACTGAAGTCAATGGTACTCCAACAGGCTTTCTAACCCTTCAAACAAAAATAAATTAGTGGACGAAAGTCTAGTCTATTGATTTTTTTTGGAATTTAAGATGAGGTAAGTTATTGAAATAATGTAATGAAGCAACATTTTAAATAACAGTTGAAACAATGTCAGAGTATCAAAATAAATCGAAAATCATATTAAAAAGTGTAAATACAACCTTAGCAAAACGGGACAGTTTCATTCCAAGCGGAAAATAAGCAAACTCGTGACACATACTTTGATAAGATTACTAAATCTCATTTCCTATTAACTAAATTTACACGTTACATAGGGATGCCTAAGATATATTCAAAACTGAAAGTTTCTCAGTATGTACATGTTGCAACTATATTAATTAGTATAACAACTTCTTAGTTTCCTGTAAATCGGCAGAGTAATAATTTACTCAGATTTATAACGAAATTTGAACTAAATGGTTTCAATTATTATTTTTTCGCAGTATCGCAACCAATGCTAAGTTATTGCGCCATGGAGCCGTCAAAATTGTTTAATTGTTCTTACCACGACCTCACAGAAAACCAGCGTGAAGTAGAGGTTTACCTCTGCGTTTCGCTTGGTGAGTGCAGGTGGCCAGAGGCCCTTTTTACTGGAAATGAGGCATTCCATCTTAGTCCTTACGGGTGACAACGCATCTACATTTTGACTTGTAATTGAGGATAGATGTAGATGTCTATGGGCCGCAGCAACCACTTACCATCAGGTGGACTGTGTGCTCGTTTGTCACCCTTATCCTATAAAAAAAAAAAAAAACACTTCATGCAAGTAAACTATTTTCCCTACCTTTTTTTCACCCTATCTACGAGTACTTACACCACATACGATTTTTGATTGCCGCTTGTCAAATAAATTTTATTTATCTAACCTTTCATATATATAATCTGGCTCAGCGTCCACTTTTTTGGGTTCCGTACCCTAAGGATAAACAACGGGACCCTATTACTAAGTCACCGCTGTCTGTCTGTCAGCTCGCTGTATTTCATGATCCGTAATAGCTAGACAGTTGACTTGATTCGCACTTGGCCGTTTTTTTTATGATCAGGAGGCAAACGAGCATGCAACTCACCTGATGGTAAGTGACTACCGCGCCCATGATTAATGGTAATAGCAGGGTAATTGCACCTGTGTTGCCGGCCTTTATAGAAAGAAGTAAGCTATTTTCTCAAAATTCCGGAAAAACTGACGGTGTTAAACGATACCACAAAGATAAATACATAAATATTTTTGTAAACAGTGGTAGAGCTAAGCGGTGGCTTTTGCTGTCGCACGGATGGGCCAGCTCGAACCGGGGTGGTACCACGACCTCACAGAATACCAGCGTGAAGTAGAGGTTTTCCTCTGCGTTGCGCTTGGTGAGTGCAGGTGGCCGGAGGCCCAATTCCCCCCCTCCCCCATCAACATGGTAGTGGAATTAAATAAAACACTACCCCAGGAGGGTACCAGCACGCCTGGAGAATCCCTCGCTGAGCATCCACGACCAAACTACTCCACTCCTGGGCGTGGGTGCTCAGGCTGCCCCGCGTATTCTGGGGGGGGCGAAATTCCGCTCAAGACGAAACCTGCTCGGGGCAAGCGGAGCAAGAAGACAAAGGCAACCCCTGCCACGCTTACCGTGGATTTCTGCAATATCAGGGGACTTCATTCAAACCTTAACGCCGTCCACTACCATCTGGAGATAGCTAAGCCGGCCTTGCTCTTTCTTACCGAGACACAGGTGTCCTTTCCGGCTGATACTTCGTATCTCTCCTACCCGGGGTACAAATTAGAACACTCGTTTGTGCCCCGGGCTGGAGTTTGCGTGTATGTCAGAGAGGACATCTGTTTTCGACGCCTCGGCAGCCTTGAAGGTACGGACCTGTCCATCCTATGGCTGCGCGTAGACAGCGACGACCATCCCCGCGTCTACGGGTGCCTCTATAGGTCCCATAGCAGTAATGCCGACACAGACCGACTCATAGACCACGTCCAAATGGCTGCAGACTCCGTGTTACAACAGGTCCCATCCGCAGAGATCGTGATACTCGGTGATTTCAACGCCCACCACGCTGAATGGCTTGGTTCTCATTTAACCGATCATGCGGGTAGATCTGTCTTTGACTTTGCTTTGGCATATGGTCTAACACAACTGGTTACTTCGCCTACGCGGATCCCAGATGTGGAAGACCATGTACCTTCCCTGTTGGACCTTCTGCTGACCTCTCATCCGGACGGATATCAGGTCTCCGTCGATGCCCCTCTGGGCTCTTCGGACCATTGTCTGATCCGGAGTACGGTGCCACTCACGCTCCAATCGCAGTTGCGATCTACAGCTTTCCGCCGTGTTTGGCACTATAGGTCAGCTGATTGGGACGGGATGCGGTCTTTTTTTGCATCCTACCCTTGGGGGCGGGTTTGCTTCTCGCCGGAAGATCCCAGCGTTGTTGCCGATTCTGTTGCTGATGTGGTACTTCAGGGTATGGAACTTTTTATTCCATCCTCTGTGGTGCCCATCGGAGGCAGATCCCAGCCATGGTTTGGTCGCTCCTGTAAAATAGCATCACGCTATAAGCAGGAGTGCTACCAGGCCTGGGCTGATGCATCAACGTCTCGGGATGTAAACACCAGCGCATTAAAAATGAAGTATAATTCCGCCTCCAGGTCCTTCAAAAGCGTCATTGCCAAGGCAAGGTCTGAGCACATCGGCAGAATTGGCAAGAAGCTAGTTCGCCTTCCTTCGGGAACCCGTGCATTCTGGTCTCTCGCCAAGGCTGTCCAAGGGAACTTCTGTCAGCCATCTCTTCCATCTCTGCACAAAGAGGACGACTCACTGGCCCATGCCGCAAAGGAGAAAGCCGATTTGTTGAGCTCTCTTTTTGCGTCCAACTCGACTCTAGATGACGGGGGGAACACACCGCCGACCATCCCGCGATGTGAGTGCTCCATGCCGGATGTGCGATTTACTCAGCGCTCGGTCCGCAAAGCACTCTTCTCACTGGACGTCAACAAGTCGAGTGGGCCCGATGGAGTCCCTCCCATTGTGCTGAAGACGTGTGCTCCGGAGTTGGCACCGGTTTTAACGCGTCTTTTCCGGTACTCCTACTCCCAAGGCGTGGTCCCGAACTCATGGAAGACAGCTTTGGTGCACCCGATCCCTAAAAAAGGCGACCGCTCAGACTCGTCCAACTACAGGCCTATCGCAATCACCTCCTTGTTCTCCAAAATAATGGAAGCCATTATAAACTGCCAGCTCATGAGGTACCTTGAGGATCACCAGCTGATTAGTAACCGCCAGTACGGTTTTCGTCGGGGTCGATCAGCTGGTGATCTTCTAGTCTACTTAACTCATAGATGGGCGGAGGCAGTAGAGTCCAAGGGGGAGGCATTAGCCGTTAGTTTGGACGTAGCGAAGGCCTTTGATCGGGTCTGGCACAAAGCGCTTCTTTCGAAGCTTCCTTCCTATGGGCTTCCCGAGAAATTGTGCAAATGGATCACCAGTTTCCTTGCTGATCGGAGCATCAAGGTCGTAGTAGACGGTGAATGCTCTGATTTCAAGCCTATCAACGCTGGTGTTCCACAAGGCTGCGTGCTATCACCAACGCTGTTTCTCCTGCATATCAATGATATGTTGCTAACTGGCAGCATTCATTGCTATGCGGACGACAGCACTGGTGATGCCTTATATACCGGCTGTGCCAATATTTCTCGGGAAAACGTCGCCGAGTACCGGGACAAACTTGTGTCTGAAGTCGAGTCTTTGCTTAACAAAGTCTCGGATTGGGGGCGACTAAATCTAGTCCAGTTCAATCCCCAGAAGACACAAGTTTGCGCGTTTACCGCTAAAAGGAACCCCTTTGTCGTATCTCCTCAGTTTCAAGGCACTCCCCTTACTGCCTCAGCCAGTATCGGAATCCTTGGCGTCGACATATCGAATAGTGTGCAGTTTCGTGGTCACTTGGAAGGGAAGGCCAAATTGGCCTCTAAAAAGCTCGGCGTGCTCAGCAGAGCGAGACAGTATTTCATGCCGGCACATCGCTTGCAACTTTACAAAGCGCAAGTTCGGCCCCACATGGAATACTGTTCTCATCTCTGGGCCGGGGCACCCCAGTGCCAGCTCCTTCCACTTGACCGCATCCAGCGCAGAGCGGCTCGAATCGTCGACGACCGAGTTATTTCTGATCGGCTCGATACACTGGCACTGCGTAGAGATGTTGCATCTCTTTGCGTATTTTATCGCATTTATCACGGGGAGTGCTCTGAGGAATTGTTCGGACTAATTCCAGCCGCTCAATTTCACCATCGCACATCGCGACAAAACTCGCGTTACCATCCATACCATCTGGATGATTGGCGGTCCACGACTGTGCGATTTAGAAGAAGTTTTCTCCCTCGCACGACTTCCTTGTGGAATCAATTACCACCAGCAAATTTTCCGGACCGATACGACTTAGGAACCTTCAAGAAAAGAGCTTACACCTTTCTAAAAGGTCGGCAACGCATCTGCAATTCCCCTGGTGTTGCGGTTGTTCATGGGCGGCGGTAGTCACTTACCATCAGGTGAGCCGCATGCTCGTTTGCCCCCTATTCTATAAAAAAAAAATATTCTTCTTCTTCATCATATGTCCGAAAAAGTCATGGGATGGGAATGGGCTTTTCCTATCATATGGTGCATCGGCTAAAGTTATATTAAAGTTATAAACGTGTTTGTGTTTCATTTTTTAATACTAAGATTTCTCCTGAATCGTTGGGGGCAGGTTACACATATAAATTTCCAAGACAACCATCAGACTGGCAATTATATTTGTTGGCCATAGAAATACTTCGAATTCGAACCAGTCAAGGAACAGATACATGCTTTCAATAAATTTTATTGTATAAAACAGAGATACAGTGTTTATCAAGCGAAGTCTGAGAACATATGGACAACAAAAATGGAATATAACTTATTTATTGTTGGAAACAACTAGCAACAAACTTATTCTCATGAATGTCAGCATAATTTGTTTCAGAGAATTTATATTATGTATTTTGCAATATTCAATATAATTTCTACAGTAAGTTGGAAACAACAGGAAACAAATAGTGTCGTAAAACTTATTCTCATATCAGAATAATTTCTTCTAGAACATTTTATTATATATTTTGCAATATTTTATACACGTGTAAAGTAATTGCTGAACCAACCCCTTCAACTTGTTGCTATGCTATGCTATATGCTGGCAAGGATTGAGTATCATTATCTCCTCCTCCCTAATAGATAAATCAACAGAAGACATATATTTTGGTGCCAGATTATTTCGTTTTAACAAAATAATTTTCTTAAAGACCTAAAATTTAACGGCCAAATATCCCAATGTAACCATAGACATTATTATTATAACACTGTTACGAGCTTGGGGTTCGAGATAATTAAAAACTGCCGAGTGAATTACCAAAATTGACACTTTAATTACACAACACTAATGACAACTTAAAATCACACTAATAATAAAACACAGTTGTACCACTGATCACTTTAGTTCGCCGTTATTTCGCTTCGAAGTATTCTCTTGTATCGCCAATTCAATACTGCCTCGGTCATGGTCTACACCGGCATTATATAGGGCCTCAGATAGTTTCCAGAACCTTCTACTGTAGCGACATCTAGAATGTTCAAGTACATATCGGTCCCGAAATTTCTAGAAGGATCTTGACTCTCTTAGTTCTGCTACTTGACACTAGAGGGTGCTAGTGGGAACTAGTGTTGCCATATACAAGACATTAATAGTGCCGCGTAACGAAACTTATTATCGATACACTTATATCTTGAGTTATCATAATTTCACATGTAGTATAATATATAATAAAATATCTTTGATGTCGTTGAGTTCCACGCCGCGAAAATCGACTTGACTGTCCTCCATCTTGATTTCCTGTTGGTTCTGGTATGATAACAGGTCTAAACAACAAGCTAGCCGCGGATGTCCTTGTTTCCGCTGCTTTACTGTTGATTTTGTCTTCAATTTATGTTTCGCTCTTTCGATTGGGGACTACTAGAAATATTATTTTCAGGTTGTGCTTCATGACTTCATTATTACAATTTTCGGTAAATACTATTTTTTTTTCGTTAAAAATAACCATATTTCATCGGATACGTACGTACTTACGTCTTCAATTTGAAAAAGTACTTATGACATGCAGAATAGTTTTTAAGTACCATTAATTGTTTTATACACGTCGTATGCGCGTATTGCATGATGTTATCTTCCTTACAGAGAACTCGATCATCTTCCTTCTGTTCGCACGGGATAGATACGGGTCTGTATTTCGAGCCATTCACAATAAGGTAAGGATAATTAGAAATTATAAAAGAGGTTTTTAAGGAACTTGGATCGTATATATGTATAGGAATAATCTTGTAATACTTTTATATGACCGTGTCTAATAAAGGAGCTTCTAACACAAAAACTAACCTGTTACTATCAAAGTAAGATTTAAGAAATATAGTACTTGGTTCTGTATAATTAATAATAAATTAGTGGAGTATGATGTGTACTCCACTAAAAGCGATTGCCTTTTCTGTCTCTTGAATTACATTATAAATAGTACGAAAGTTATTTAGGATTTGATATAAAGCATTCATTTGACTACATTTACTACGTTATGTACTTTAGACTGATTATACTGCAATATTTACAGTTGCGAAATTTTAATATTCAAACGAATTAAGATTATTACATGTCATCCGAAATGTTAACTAATTTATCTAAAGCTTTTGCATAAACAACAGTTTTCTTTCTACCGAATGTTGTCTATTTCTAAGCTGGCTAATCATCGCATTGTATCTCATGCCATCATCATTTTCTAGATTACCTGAAATTAATTTAACAAAAGAACCTAATGGGCTTATTAAGTATCTTTTTAATCTTTTGCTAGGCATTATTTGCTTCAATCTGTTTATTGTCAGTTATATGAAGGGTTGAATTTGCAGAATTAATCACACAAGTTCACTGCGCATTGCACTTTACGAGTAAATCATAACTTTTAATCCTTAATATTGGTTTATATTATTGTCTAAGTACTTAGGTACGATTTCTAAAACGTGTGAAGTTTGACGCATTATTTATTTATTTATTTATTTTATTTATTCTTTTTTGCACCAAATATTTGTACAAAAGGCGAGCTTAATGCTATATGGCATTCTCTACCAGCTAACCTTGGGTAGAACAGAAAGTGAGATTGGGCAGTTAAGTTGTCATGATATTATTCAGTTCAAATATATGTACATGCAACACATACATAAAATATACACATATATATATATATATATATAAATATATATAATTCATATACATATATAAATAAATACACACATTTACACACACATATATATACTATAGGATATATATCTCAATAAATGTATATATAAATAACTATAAACATATAAAGAAAGTTGATTCAACTTTGTAGGTTACGGATATGCTCATATAGTTTTCTTTTAAAAACACTTTTGACAGGTATTGTTCGCAGGTCAACAGGCAATTTGTTTCAGAGGGTAATAGAAGTAACTGTGAAAGAATTTGACATAGACCCAGAATGGTGGACAGGAGTAGACAGGATTACAGGACAGGTGTGAAGAACGGAGATTGAGAGAATGAGTGTCACTACAGAATTGAAATCTTTCTTTTAGATAAAGGGGTGAGGAATGATCATTAAGAACTGAAAACAAAGTGGACAGGATTCGGAATTATGAATCGTGTTATTATATGACATAAATGCGTACGTCATTACGGATGCCGCATCTTGATCGGTGTTTTCGTACCCTGCAAACTTATAAATTTCAAGTATCGTGGAATGGAAACGTTATACTATACCCATGAATTTGGTTTATTTGGTGTTCCCATATGCATTTCAATTTTATATAAACTCAACAGATCTTTAACAAGATTTTTATTAGATTTAGTCCTGGGATAACTACTTATTTTTTTTTTTGCAATCCATATCCATAGATACTAAAATACTTATTTAAAGCTTTAACTATTTCTGGTGTACTTCTTTTGGGTACATTAATAGCTTGTGCTAACTAATTAAGAGCATCTACTATAGTCAAATAATAATTGTTTTCTTTGTACAAAATATCCATGAAATCCTCTTCAAATGGCATACTCGAGTAGGTTTTATTGGTGGTTTAATTGGTTTCCTGCAATATTTTATTTTTCAGCACTGTTTGCACACATTAAGAATGGCGGAAATTGTGTCTTTCATATTAGACTACCAATAATGCCTTCTAAGCTTTGTGAGTCTTTCACGAATACCTCGATGAATAGTTTCTCTTCATCTGTTACATTAACTACTCTCCCTGTTTATTATATTGCATTTTATGAATCTTTTATATAAAGCACAGTTACTACATTACTAAATACTTTTCTAAACGCTTCCGTTTCTAAAATCAGTGAATTATTTTTGCTTAAAATCCACATACTCTTTGAAACACTGCTTAACTAAATGTTCATTACTAACAACTGGCATGTGTATCTCAATTATTTTTTGACTACTATTGAAAATGTCCTACAGATGTATCCATTTTTTGCCAAATATAAACAAGTATTTTTCTAGGTTTGGTATCTACCGCTTCATTTTAAATTAGTATTACTTCATGTTGTATATTTGATATTGAGTGAGCAGTAGCTCCGTATTCTGACTCTGATATGTCTAAGTCAGGATCTTCTTTTTCATCTTCGCTTAACTTCACTGTCTCTGAATCTGAAACCAATATGTTAATCACTTCTTCGTTATCTACATTTACTTGCATGAACTCATCATCATTATCGAACATTTTAACCTTTATTTCCCAAATGTTTCCACTATTTAGACTAACTACATTATTATTACTATCTGCAATCAAATTATTTATTTTTACTTTTTAGACAATTCATCGGAATTTGAGTTTTGCGATCCTTTCTTATAATTAATTTCAAAATCATATTCCTCTTGTCTTAAGTACCAGCACCAGGCTAGTAAGTTTACTATTTGTTTGGTTCAGTGAATAAAGACAGGCTATAGTCCATATAGATGTTAAACTTTCTGTCCAATAAATACGGCCTAAAATGCTTAACTGCTGAAATAACTGCCACAAGCTCCGTTTCTTTGGTGCTAAATCTCGATTATATAGGCCAGGCTAGTATAGGCCTCTGGTTTTTCTAAGCCTATACTGTCCTGTGAATGTACTGCCCCGATTGCATAGTTTGATGCATCCGTGCTCAGAATAAATGGTTTCTTGAAATCCGGTTATTGTAGTAAAGGAGCATTTGTAAGAAGTTTTTTATAGGATAACGTGATAAACGAGCACACAGTCTACTTGATGGTAAGTGGTTGCTGTGACCCATAGACATCTACACCTATCCATGTTTGTGAATCAAAATGCAGATGCGTTGTTACCCGTGAGGACTAAGATGGAATGCCCCTTTTCAAGTAAAAAGGGTCTCCGGTTCTCTACACTTACCATACGAAACACAGCAGCGTTAAGCTGCTATTTAACGCTGGTATTCTTTCAGAGCGTAGTTCTTCCCCGGTCGAGCCTACTCATTCGTGCTACAATTATACTACTAATATAGCTGCAGCATGGCTCTACCACGTATAGAATTATTTCATGTTTCGAAAAATTCAATATATTGTTTATTTATGTCTATACTTTATTTTTTTTAAGCACACTGTAAGCAATCTAGTTATTTTCGCGAAATCCAATAAATTTCCATATGAGACCAAGAAAACTTTTGATTTCAATCGTCGTTTTGGGTATAGTATATTTTAATACTGCTTCTGTCTTATCGTTATTAGGTTTTAACCATTCGCTAGTAATGGCATTCCTTAGTTAAATTTCTTCCTTTCCTAGGTAATGAGATTTATCTAACTGAATATTTAAGTTAGTTTCAAGAAAGCTCTGAAATACAGTCCTATGTTTTTTTGTTATTTTCCTGAATGCTTTTCGCGAATATTATAACGTCATCAAGATGTCATATCTTGAAGACGTTATAATATGCTTCTTAAAGCAATGAACGCATTTTAGGTCAAATTACATTCTATTAAATTTGTAATGTCTGAAACGAGTAATAAACCACTCCTATCTGGTGGTAGCCACTTGCTTATTCTATGGTGGTAAAATACATACTCTTGACCAACATATTTAAAAAAATCATTGATATTAGGTAGAGGATATTTATCGTCGACAGTGATGTCATTAAGGCGTCTATAATATACGACAATTCTTTATTTCTGTTTACCCGAAATATCTACTCTTTAGGTACCAAATGGACGTGAGCACTCCGAGGTGAAAATGATTTTTGAACAACATTATCTTTGAGCATAATTTCTACCTCATTTCTAATATCTGCCGTTTGTTTACGTAATAATCTATGAGCTTAAATATATATTGGGACTTTGTTTTTTGTTCTTATTTTATGTTTTACTTTATTTTAGTGAATGAAAGAGGTACGTCTTCACAATAAACGATATCTTTTTATTCTTTGCAAATATTAGTTATCGATTATTTTTCCTCCTCATTCATATGATCGGCTCATAACTCAGAGAGATTGTTCATTAAAAGCTGATTTAATCTATGACTATCCTTATCAGTAAAATTCAAATTAATCCTATCATGCTCTTACATATTTTCTAAGTATGGCTCGACCTTGAACGGACTGATCTCATGGCGATACCTCTATGTCTGTGGTTCGTGTCACCAACAAGAAGGTTCTTAAAACCTTGTGAAGTCTAGACGTGAAAAAATCTAGTGGACCTGATGTTATACCAGGTATAGTTGTAAAGGTCTGTGCACCTGAATTGTCTTCTGTGTTGACGTTCTTGTTCGCCTCTTATTCAGGACTGAAATAGTGCCCAAATCTTGGAAGCTGGCTAATGTGCAGCCTGTGCCTAAAAAAGGTAGCCGTACCGACCCAACTAACTATCGGCCTATTTCAATTACCTTCATACTCTGCAAGATTACGAAGAGTATATTTAAAGCCCACCTCATGGAATACCTAGAGTTAAATGATCTCCTTAGTAATCGCCAGTACGTGTTTCTGCTCATTCCCAGTATCTATGGGTATGCAGACGACAGCACATTTGTGGAGAGATACCAACCAAGTGCCCAGGCCAGTCGGGATCAAATCCAGTCCGAACGATAGGCTATGGTTGAGCGTGTGAATCTCACACTACAGGCAGTCTGAAAATGGGGCTATATCCATCTCGTGAGATTCAATGCCTCTAAAATACAAGTGTGTTTTTTTTTCGCTAAAAGGAGCCCGCTCCCTCTGGCTCCTAATTTCCGGAATGTATCCTTGGAGTACACTGACCGACTTCAGTTATTAGGGGTTGAATTTTCTTCGAAATTCCTCAACGATGGGTTCATTAAGTCCAGAACCGAAACAGCCGCAAGGAAATTTGGTGTCCTTGCAAGGGTGCGGCGGTACTTTACGTCGGGAAAGTTTCTTACCTTAGATAAATTTCAAGTCCGGTCGTGCATGAAGTACTGCTGTCACATATGGGCTGGTGCTGCAAAATGCCGCCTTGCAACGATGGACTCAGTGAAAAGACGTGCTAAGAGGCTCTTTGGTCACCTTTATTTGGTTAAAACCAATCTTGTCATCTGGATCACATGCGCAGAGTAGCCAGTCTCTCGGTATTCTATAGGATGCATTTCGGTGAGTGTACGCAGGAATTACAAGCTTAAATTCCTCCCTCTCCTTTCCATCATCAGACGAACAGACGGTGGGCGAGTCTTCAATTCTTTGTTGTCGATATTCCACGCAGTAGAACCAAACAGTTTGCTTGGACCTATGTATGGCGTACAGCATAGGAGTGGAATAATTTGCCGGCGTCTATCTTTCCGTCCGAATATAATCTGGGCGTCTTCAAGGCAAGAGTGAACAGGCATTTGTTACGCTAAGATAGAGCGATTCACCATCTAGGGCTGCATTACGACTTACCAGCAGGTGGAATTGTGTTCGAGCACTGCCTTATATTAAGTAAAAAATAAACTATTTGAAAAATTGTTATTAAAAGCGTTCTTCTAACTTTGTGGTTGCACTAGGTTATTCGTTGAATTACGATTAAAAGTAAAGTCATTATTAGAACGTTGCATATTTGACTACATAATGTTTATGCTCTGCGACGCTTGTAAATTAAAAATATTAGATTTGTTTTGTCCCTGAACGTTTTGATTGAATTTAGGTTTCCGGGGTTTTTTTTGGTCGTAAACTTCTAAGAAATATTGTTCATCTAAAACTGCTTTTAATGCGTTGAAACTTTTTTAATCGCACCAACCTAACTAAATATTTTGGAAAATAAAATAAGAAAACATTTAATGAAAGATTTGTGTACATATTTTGCTTAGATAACCTCGCAGCTGCATCTTCAATAGATTCATTAATTTCTGTAATTAAAATGCTTCTTAATTGATGTATACGATGACATAAATATAAATAGCTTTTACTCTTATTTATTTCTAAGCTCTCTTATTCAATAACAAGACCATCTCCTGTTCTTGGGTCCTCAAAATTATCTTGTAAAATTGTTTTAAGTCTACCCAAGAATGTATTGAATCTCATTTCCCGATTAAATTTCCTGTTTATCCACTTAATCTATTTGTAATCGCATTAAAGAGATATTAGTTTTGTATTTCATCACACCGATATAAATTAATGATATATTCAGTTTTACTTATGAATAAGGACAAAAGCCTTGTCTCAGCGCTGAATGCGGAATTATATTTAGGACTCCCGGAGGTATAACTACGATTCTTTCCAATTATGTTAATTAGTATATTTATAAACTAAAACTATCTACAAAACTAGAGAGAAACTTTTATCACTTTACCTACTAAAAAAATGTGCTACGTATCAGATGGGCCTTTTCTTATCCCTAAAGTACACGGAACACATAAAAATCACTTGGAGAATTCAAAGGAAGGTTTACAGGATAGTGAAAATATCTAGTCACATGACCCGCAGCTGCCGCTCTCCTTCTGTGATTGGTGTATCTGCTCAGCTTGCTCTACACCGTGGCTTCTCTTGAAGAATTTATTTGGTTCACTGACCCGTAGAATCGTTGGTTAAAATGAACGTTAGAGTCTTCTTGGCGCCCGAAAAAATTTATTCGCGATAGCACAGTGAAACCGAATGACAAAGTCACTTGCCAGCTGCGCAATTCAAGGAATGAATACACGGCTTCAATAAAAAACATAAATTTTATTGAATAAAACAGAGATACAGTGTTTATCGAGCAAAATCTTAAGAAAAAAAAGAAACGTTACCCCCACACTAGGGTTTCTCCTGTATCATGGAGGCAGTTTAGACACATAAATTGTACAAGGACAAACATCCAGACCCGGAACAATTATTTGTAGGCCATACAAATACTTGTTCCGTGCGGGATTAGAACCTGCGGCCCCAGCGCAACAACTCATTGCTGAGCCACTGCGCCACGGAGCCGCCATCTAAGAACAGATTGGGAATAAAAATGAAATATAATACATGGTTGGAAATAACTAAGAACAAATCTTATTCTCATTAGCGTCAGCATAATTTTTTCCTAAGAATTTTTATTATGAAATTTGCAATATCCAATATAGTTTTTAAGATTACATGGAAACAAAGGTTATACGACAGCCTTTGTTTCCATCTAATCTTAGAAACTATATTGAATATTGCAATATTTATAATAAAAATTCTCAGTAAAAAATGATGCTGACGCTAATGAGAATAAGATTTGTTCACAGTTATTTCCAACTATATATTATATTCCATGCTCATGTCAGCATAATTTGTTCTATAACATTTTATAATATATTTTGCAATATTTTATACACGTGTAAAGTAAATACAGAGTTAACCCTTTCAACTCGTTGCTATGCTATTAAATGTGCTGACAAAGCATGTATCTACAAGGTGAGTATCCTTAACTAGCCCGCGGCCCTCAGCGGAACAACTCAAGCTAAGCCACTGCGGCACGAAGCCACCAATAAATAATTTGTCATTAAATACTATGAAATGTTGACAGCTAAATAACCTTCTCAGAAATAAGGGACAGTGCCCAACAAATTTCAAGCATTAATTTTACGTTTGTACTTAATGAGCAGATACAACATTTTTTCATTTAATTACTTTTTTAATTTTTTTTTTATAGGATAAGGGTGACAAACGAGCACACAGTCCACCTGATGGTAAGTGGTTGCTGCGGCCCATAGCCATCTACATCTATCCTCGTTTGCGAATCAAAATGCAGATGCGTTGTCACCCGTGAGGACATGCCTCATTTCCAGTAAAAAGGGCCTCCGGCCACCTGCACTCACCAAGCGAAACGCAGAGGTAAACCGCTACTTCACGCTGGTTTTCTATGAGGTCGTGGTACCACCCCGGTTCGAGCCGGCCCATCCGTGCGACAGCAAAAGCTGCCGCGTGGCTCTACCACTATTAAATGACCCTCCGAGCCAGATTCATTCAATTGTTTTAATCTATTTATAAATCTAAATATTCAAAGAATGACATAGTTGGGTCTTGGTATTAATAATTGTAGTGTCTTTCGCTGGATACATCGATACGAGGCGAAACACACGTCGCGTTTTAAACATGTATATGGTGACATTGCATTATATTGAATTGTAATATTGAATATTGTTGGGAGTATTGATTGTATTGATTAATGAAATAGAATAGAATAAACAAAAAAAGACTAAAATAATTAAAAATTAAAAATTTTGTACAGCCGACTTCAATATAAGCGACTTCAATATAGGTTATTTAAGAATAACTCAATAACCATTGGTCTGACCTTGATCAAATTCATCCATATGAATGACTACACGAATTTTTTTTATATGAAAGCTGATAAGCTTTCATATAAAAAAAAAATCATCGAAATCGGTTCGCCCAGTACAAAGTTATGAGGTAACACACATAAAAAAGACATACACTCGAATTGAGTACCGTCTCCTTTTTGGAAGTCGGCAGATAAAAGAGAATAAATTAAAATATAATAGAACAATTTGTCATTCAAATTCATAAATAATTCATGATAGTCATAGGAAATAACCAACATGAAAATGATAATATTGTTTAGTTTGATTACGAAAGTGGGTTGATAGTGTTGAGTGTAGCAAGTAGTGCTTGAACTCACGGCAGATGTAGTGTTGCTGTTAAAAGATGTTATATACTATTTAATATCTTGCATTTACCCGAAATGACGCTCTTACAGAATACCACTCAAATGGGTTAAAAAATAATAATAAAAAGTAAAAGCCAACTTTAAATAATTAAGAAAAACATAATTTCATAAACTGAAGTCGAATTTTTAATTCTTGGACACATGTCTTAGCATGGAATTTAAACGTGAAATTATTTTTTATTCTCTTAGTTAGATTTATACATTTATGCAGCTTCGTAATATTCTTTAAAAGAAATTTTAATGACGAGTTATTAAGTCCTTTTCAGATGATTCTTTTGATTAGCGAAGAAATTGAAGCTTTTGTTCGTGTTAATAGTCCCCGCTATTTCCTTTGTCTTTGCTTTTTATTCTTTTAAAACATAATTTATTTAGATTTGTGTCACTTTTTTGTCGCTTTCAAGTTGTGATTTTATGTATAAGTTATGAAATGTTTTTAAAAAATAACAGGCATTTCTTGATTTTGAGTTTCTGCTATATTAGACAAGAATGACTCAATTTTATGCGGTGAATATTGGAAGGCTATGATAAATGCCAGAAAAATCTTATGGCTCCCGATAGCGATAATAGTTGTATGGTTTGGTTCGAACTGCATAAGCAGAAAGTCGTGGGTTCAAATCCGCTATTCGACTTCTAGGGTGCACAACTCTCGACCCAAGCATTTTTGAGCTTATTAAGTGTGGTTGACGGGAGTTTTAGAAATGTTAATAGCGTTACATGTTTTTTTTTATATTAAAATACTAAACTATCGCGTTTACGCCAGACGTAAAATCTCCAGAACGACAGCGGGAAGCAGTGTAAAGGAAAAGACATGTATTGTACACCCACGAAACGGAAGATCAGCGTCAAAATACTTTGTCAGTACCAAGACTATGCTGAGTTAGGTACGGTTTTAGAAACCATTTACCAAATTAATAATACATTATTGTTGAAATCAATTTGCTTCGGGATTACGATCGTAAATTCGCTTCAGAAACTCTGGGATTTGGTAAAAATAAACTGCGTATTCTGGCAAGAGCCCTGACTGGACACTGTTGTCCTATAAAGCACATGTCCGTCTTGGGACTAAGAAAATCAAAGATGTGCCGGTTCTGTTCCTTAACGAAAGAAATGCCTCTGCACATCCTACCTGATTGTGAACCCATGATGTACAAACGTAACACTCGTCTGGGAAACTATGTACTTCACCCAGACGAAGTGAAATTGCTCATAGATAAGCAACTTCTCTCCTTTTTATACAAGATAGAGCCATGCTGCAGCTATATTTGTAGTAAAGTTGTAGCACAAATGGGTCGGCTCGACCGGGAAAGGACCACGCTCTCACAGAATACAGCAGAATAGCAGCTTGACACTGCTGTGTTTCGTATGGTAAGTGTAGAGAACCGGAAACCCATTTTACTGGAAAAGAGGAATTCCATCTTATTGCTCACGGATGACGACGCATCTGCATTTTAATACTTTATTGAGGATAAATGTCTATGGGCCGCTGCTACCACTTACCATCAGGTAGACTGTGTGATCGTTTGTCACCCTATCCTATATAAAAGAACTCCTTCTATTCATTGAAGCAGTGTCGGCGTAAAGGGGGGGGGGGGCGGGGGGGGCGGTTCACCCCGGGTCCTAAGCACCAAGGGATGACAAGGATAACTCACTCGCACAGCCAGGGAATACTTACAAAATAATTCCTCCGCAAAGACATACCAATAAATAAATACCTATAGCTACCTGCTTACAAATATTATATCTTAATATGTGTCGCAAATTTATTTTTATTTACTTCGAACACATGTATGTCCTAAATAAATGAGTACAGATTAGGAAGCGCTCGGTCTAGTGAATTACGAGATCAAAGAAGGTACCGTGCGTAGCAACAAACACAATCAGTGATTTCTTTATAACCGACGAATGATCCATTGGAGCTTCTCAGATTCATCGTAAAGTCTGTTCCGAATCTAGCGCTGTGTCTAAGATTTTTTTTACTATTTGTGTTTCGGTAGCTTAATGGAAAAGAAGCTTTACAAAACCAAAGTTAACAAAATCTTACTTAAGTTCCACAATGAGCCTAGCGCGACTAAAAATTCTTTCCATTTTATCTATCGAATAGGACAATAATGTAAAATTTGGCGGATTAGAATATCCACTACCCCATCTATTATTCGTAGGGTCATAACAGGCGACAGAGGCAAAAGATGGGTAACAGCGTCTTTCTGATAACAGGTAAGTAAAAATAAAAAACTAACCTAACTAAGCTAACCCAGGCGCCAAGCGAGGCAACTATGGCGATATACCCATCCATGGCCACATTTACAAAAAGACGGCACACAGTACCCAGTGACTTCGGTATTCCTGGCTACGGTTGCGACTACGGTAACGGCTGGGTAAGGCGTGCTAAAATCTCCGGTGGAGCTTCAGTCGCCACCTAAGACGGCTCAATCTGGCAATGTATAACGCATTTACCCTGACTATTGACCAGAAAATCCTGGAGCTGGAAGAATGCGAGACACGTTGTGCTAGGATATTATAGTTTTATCTGAGGTCCGAAGAGAGAAAGAGGACACGTTAACCATGGAATCCGGCAACTTGTTCTATCACCATCTGTCCGATAGAGGTGTCAAATTTATGGGCCACAAGTATCTCGTTAACAACGTTGTAAACTTTGGGAGTGTGTCGATGAATTTTGGGTACCTTATACTCAGAATCAACAAACGGTGTTCGCTGCAGGTCGTACAGGTTTACGCACAAACCTCGGCGCATCCTAATGGGGAGCTGGAGGAAATGTATGAGAATATCTCTAGAGCCATGCGTTCCTCCAAAACTTACGATAATTTATTAATGAATGAATATTTGAACAATTTGGAATACATTTGATAGCTTATAGGTAACTAAATAAACATATTTCCAAATTCATGCTTCGGGACTTACGCAACTTGTGCCAATCACGCTCCCCTCGCGGTTGCCTTTTGCAGGTTGCCGCCGTGTTTGGCATTACAGTTCGGCGGAGTGGGACAGAATGCGGTCTTTCTTTGCATCCTACCAATGGGGCGGGTTCGCTTTTCGCCGGATGATCCCAGCGCTGTTGCTGACTCTGTCACTGATGTGGTGCTACAGGGAATGGACCTATTTATTCAATCATCTTTGGTACCTATCGGTGGCAGATTTCAGCCTTGACTTGGTTGCTTCTGTTTTTACAGGAGCAACCAATGCATTACGCAGTAAGCAGGAGTGTTATTAGGCGTAGGCTGAGGCTTCCGCGGCTCGGGATGAATACACCAGCATGCTTAAAAAGAAGTATAACTTCGTCTCCAGTTCCTTCAAAAGAGTTATTGCCAAGGTAAAGTCAGAGAGCACATAGGCAGAATTAGCGAAAGAATTAGAAACTAGTTCGCCTTCCTTGGGGAACCCGTGCATTCTGGTCTTTCGTCAAGGCTAGCTACGGAAATTTCTGTAAGCCATCACTACCATCTTTGCACAGAGAGGATGACTTACTGGCCCACGCCTCAAAAGAGAAAGCCGATCTTTTGGGAGGAGGCAGTAGAGTCCAAGGGGGAGGCATTGGCCGTTAGTTTGTACATAGCGAAGACCTTCGATCGGGTCTGACACAAAGCGCTTCTTTCGAAGCTCCCTTCCTATGGACTTCTCGAGAAATTGTGCAATTGGATCACCAGCATCCTTGCAGATCGGAGCATCAAGGTCGTAGTAGACGGTGGATGCTCCGAATACAAGCCTATTAACACTGGTGTTCCACAAGGCTGCTTGCTATCACCAACGTGGTTTCTTCTGCATATCAATGATATGTTGCAAACCGGTAACATACATTGCTATGCAGATGACAGCACTGGTGATGCTCTATACACCAGCTGTGCCAATATTTCTCGGGAAAACGTCTCCGAGTACCGGAACAAACCTGTGTCTGAAGTCGAGACTTTGTAGGACAAAGTCTCGGATTGGGGGCGACTTGATGGTGACTTGATCTAGTCTAGTAAAATCCCCAGAAGGCACAAATTTGCGCGTTTACCGCTAAAAGGTACCCCTTTGCCTTATCTCCTAAGTTTCAAAGCACTCCCTTGTTGCCTTAGCCAGTATCGGAATCCTCGGCCGTCGACATATCGAGTGACGTGCAGTTTCGTGGTCACGTATTACGTTGTCATGTGGACAGTAGTATTTCATGCCAGCACACCGCCTGCTACTTTACAAGGCGCAGGTTCGGCCTCACATGAAATACTGTTCCCATCTCTGTGCAGGAGAAGGGCTCTCCAGCACCGTAAAAACGGCACTGGGGAGCCATTGCCGTTTTTAAGGTGCTGGAAAGTCATTCGAAATCTCGCTCAAAGTCCGGAATATCTTCGGAATAGTTTCGGATAAGACTCGCTCTTTAATCGTTACTCACATTTGAGTGTGGTTCCCACGATGACGTGTACAGCTGCCAATACAACCTTTAAATCTCACTCAAAATCTTAGGTGTCCCAGAACCGATGCTGCCACAATTGGTCTTCAGCTTTGACAGTTGGCTCTTACTGGCAGACAGATCTCTGGCAAAAACTTTGGAGTCTTGTTCCGCTCGATCACTTCTTCAATACAAGCTGTATTGAAGTTGCGTAAGTCCCGCCAGATGCATTTGGAGACCTGTCTGTTCATTTGCCTGTATGCTCTCAAGTCTGTTGAAGACTGCAGTTTCACTTTCCGTCTAACAGTCATGTGATTGAGAGTGTGATCGGAGAGTTTTTGTGTTCTTCTGCGGCGGGTCTTGCAGAACTTAGTTCCGACCGCATGGACAGTTTCCACGAGCTTGTCATTCATGTCGTCCACTTCATTGCAGTCTTCCAGGCAATAAAAACGGTTTTGTAACTCGAGCTGCAAGTTTTCGGGACTTTGGACTAGAGCACGATTAGGACGGAGCGTTGACTTCATTATACGAGACCTCTCTAACTTAACGTTTAGGTTCAGTGTGCCTCTAACCATTCGGTGATCGCTATCAGTTTTAGCCCTCGAGATCACTGAGACATCACTGAAAAGTTGTGGTCTGCTAGTCATAACGAAGTCAATCTCATTTTTTGTCGAACCGTCGGGGCTCGACCAGGTCCACTTCCTGTGGGGCCGTTTCTGGAAGAAAGAGTTCATCATAAAGAGTCCCTCTTTTTCCATAAAGTCGGCCAGATGCTTGCCCCTTGGGTTCCGTTGTCCTATTCCAAATTTCCCATCGTTCAGCTCACCGTTCTCTCTTGTGCCTAGTTTTGCATTGAAGTCTCCCATTAACACCGTATTGTGGGTTTCGGAGGAATGCATGGCTCTAAAGATATCCTCATACATTTCCTCTACTTCCTCATCGAGGTGTGTCAAGTTTGGTGCGTAAACCTGTATGACTTTTGGCAAATACCGTTTGGTGATTCTGAATATAAGGTACACAACCCTCGTCGACACACTCCCAATACTTATAACGTTGTTAACGAGGGACTTGTGGACAATAAATCCGTCACATCCGTGGGACGATGGTCACACTCCCGGTGATAGAACAAGTTGCCGGATTCGAGGATTACCGTGTCCTCCCCCTCTCTTCTGACCTCAGATAATCCCATAATATTCCAGTGCAAATTGTCTATCTCTTCTTCCAGCTCCAGGATCTTCTCATCAGTCCTCAGGTTGCGTGCGTTTTAAGTTGCCAGGTCTAGTCACCGTAGGTGGCAACCGAACCTCCACTGGAGATTCTTAGCACCCCATGCCCCACCGTTACCATGGTCCCCACCGTAGCCGGGAATAGCGGGACCGCCGGGGACTGGGGGCCGTCCTTTCGAAACTTTATTCATTGGGGCGGGGGGTAGGAAACCGCAGTTTATTATTGAGGTATTGCTGTTATCAGAAAGATGCTGTAACCCATCTTCTGTCTCAGTTTCCCTCCGTTGTCTCTTATGATACCCACGAAAAGATATGGAGTAGTGGGTATTCTTATCCGCCACTACACGAGAACGAGCTTACAGTATCTTTTAATCTTGCTGTAGTATGCTAGGATTTGCATTTAATTTTATTATTCATGGGAGCTCAAGTAGACGGTAGCACCCAGCCATTTGAATATTACGATGTTTTAATAGCTACAGGTACACTTGATGACACATGGAGGATGTGTAGATGAATGTCCAGCTGATTGTGCTGGACTACTAAAACCTGAGATGGCTTCATTACCACATAGGTGGAAATGTAGCCGTCAAGATGTTAGTACCTTGACTTGCATATAAATATTACTACTAAAATTTTGTACCAAAACAAGTCACAAGGTAAAGCAGGGAGCAAAAAAATGTACAAGGTTGTAACTTGTAAATATAACTTTATTTATAATTAATTTTGATATTCCAGATATAACCAGTCCTTTCAGAGTATCTAAAACTTCTGTAGTAGAGCTTTTGTTTGTGGTTTCATAAAACTCACGTTCTCAAGTTTGAAACTACTGCTCTCGGTTGGATAAAATTTATATTAATTTCAACCACTTTTAATGCATAAGTTAGTTTAACTTTAAGTAAAATTTTTGCTTACCTTACAAAGTCTAGCATGTACGAGTGAGGTGAGTAAAATTTAATTCGTAAGTAAGGTAAAGATAATATAGTACAGTACATGATGCAATATTTACGACGTGATCCTTTGGGATTAATATTTTGATTGATTTAGAACAGATAATGTATTATTAGATTGAACTCCATTTCGTCCCCTAGGTTTCGTAAGACTTACCTCTGGGATACACTAGAAAGAACCAAATTAATCCTCGAGGCCTTTACAATCAAGAAACATAAAATGGCGACTGTTGATATTGTACCGCTACCCCGCTCCTCTCTCAAATATGACCGTCTAAAAATATATAAAATTTACGTAACCAGGATAATAAACATATTATTGTTCTTTCCTTAAGGGTTTTTCTAAAGGTTTAGTTAAAGGTCTTTTAATAAATTTATGACGTGATCGTCTTAGTTAGGACCCTTATTTACGTTGTGTTTATTTAGTAACTTAGTTCTTTTCGGTTTTTCTTAGAAGAAGTCAACAGTTATTAAGTACCCCGTTCACAAATAAGGGGCTTAATAAGGTTAAAAACTTTAAATCGTCCCTTATCTATTTGTATCAGGTTTACATCAGTCAATTCCTTATTAAATATTACCTTTCCACTTGGAAAAGGGTTTCAATATTTATATGAAATACCCTATACAAGTACTTTGCTCTCCCACATTTAAAAAAATGTAGGGTTGTGAACCCCATCCAACCAACGCCCTCCCCCCGAAGAGGGACATAAATTTGAGAACTGGATGGTAGTTCACAGCAAAATAACTGTCGAACCTATAAAAGGAAAATAAAATTAAGCCAGTAAAAGAGGAATTGGCCCCTTGGTAGTGCAAACGTCGCCCGAAGTCGCGCATGTCGATGTGTATAAATGCCATAGAGAATACGATCAAATCAGCCGCAGTAAATGTAACTCAGACGGTTTAGCAACACGTCGAATAATAGGCACATTGGCATTAAAATCCTCCGTGAGCGCCACAATCTGCCAGACCGCCACTAATGCAGACGTGATGTAAGTCTAAGGCAATCACCACCAATTTCATGATCAGCACGGATACTAGTCGCAGAGCGGGTCATGAGTATACTACTCACCTCAAGGGAATGGGGTCCTACGTTGAGTGGCTTTCCGCCACAGCCTTAACAGTTTCCTCCCTCCAGCTACCACCCGCATAAGTTCGGCACATATGCTCCACTAACTAATACAACGGTAGATATAGCCAAAAGGCAATTATAAAAGAATATTAATAATTCGCCATTTACGCACACTTTGAGTATATGTATTTTCGATTATGTTTTTCTTACCTACCACCAAGTTGCCGTCAATCATTCAAAGATGAGAAATTTACAGATATATTATTATGTTGTTATTTAAAACATCATGGAGGTCAGACAGTCGGCAGTGCCGTAATGAAGGGACCCGACATAGGAAAAGTTAAAAAAATGTACTACACTACTTTGGCAAGTAAATTTAAAAGATGGCGCGTTTAGTCTGGATTCCACAACGGTATTACGCAAACGAATTGATACTTTTTAATTCAGGAAAACAGTAATTTGTTAGTTTAGGTGCATTTGAAATAAAATTTAGTTATTGGATTTCTTTGGTTATGATTTTTATAAAATCAGATTTACAAAGTCCTACAACTAATGTTCGAACTGTTTGCCTTCAGCTGCAACGCAAGCTCTACATCTCTTTAAAAATGATCGCGTAATAAGACAGGTGTATCTTCTTGAGTTGATGTATCCACCGTCTTCTACAATTCTTTGGCGCAGCTCTTCCAAATCTTTAATATGTTTAGAGTACACTATATCCTTTAACGTACCGCTGTAAAAGAAATATATGGGGTTTAAGTCGGGTGAACAGGTAGGCCACAAAAATGTATCACTGCGCCCAATCCACCTATCGGAATATTCTCGATTGAGAAATTCTCGTACTGTGAGAGCATAATGCGCTGAGCAAATATCTTGTTGATTTCACATGCTCCGTAAATGATCAGTGGCACTTCTTCCAATAAACCTGATAATTATTTCTGTAAGAAGTCCAAAATATGTCCAAATAAGTCATTCTTAGAGGGTCGATTGAACTCACCCTTTGAGAATGGCTGATGTGCATTAATAAATACTCGATGATCAGGATGACGCTCAGCATTTGGGTATCTCTCACGATACCCAAATGCTGATAGTAGTATATAGTTGTAGCACGAATGGGTTGACTCAACCAGGGAAGGACCACGCTCTCACAGTATACCAGCGTAAAATAGCAGCTTAACACTGTTGTGTTTCGTATAGTTAGCGTAGAGAACTTGAGACCCTTTTTACTGGAAAATTGGCATTCCATCTTAGTCTTAGATACGCAAATAACAATTAGAAATACTCGTTAATCATAAACAATGTGTTTGCGATTTGTGAAGTTTTCAAATCAAATAATTATTTGTAATTGAACCGAGTGTGACAAGAGATCTTTATTATATCTTTATTCTGTGATGTAATTCCTGTTAGGGCTGTTAGCCTATTTAGATTTTACGGCTTCATATAGATAGTGACAAGAGACTATACTCATCTGATATTAAACGGTTCTGCGCTTACCTTTCGTTTGCAAACCCTAAGTCTCATTAAATGTATTTTATTTTTAATTTATTTAGAATAAGGATGACAAGCGAGCACGCAGTTCACCTGATGGCAAGTGCATGCTGTGGCCATAAACACCTACATCAACCATAATAAAGAATGAAAATGCAGATACCCTGTCGTCCCTGAGGAGTAAGACAGGATACCTGGATACCAGTAAAAAGAGAATCCCGTCTAAATAATGATAATCTTATTAAATTGCCCGTGTTCACAAAATTAAGTTTGTCGTTTCATTTTTATAAAATAGAATATTTTTAATTCAATATAGATTACATGTAATTATTAAATGCATTTCTTACTTTACCATTGGTTCGGAAAAAAACCTCTGCCCTGAAAAGAACCAGCAAGGAACCCAGCGAGACGTTTCTTAAAAGTAAATTATGCAATATGACAGGTCGTACAAACTATTTACAAAATTAATTTTAGAAACAGCTTGGAAGCGACCACCTCATTCCCAGGGGTTATTATAAACCGCGTATTTATTTATATTAAAATAAACCTTTTTTACAGTTTCTGTTTAATAAAATATTTAAACTTGGTTATAGTGAGACCTTGTATATTTTCTCAGACTTTGTTGTAATTACGTATACTGGTACATTGCCCCAATCAATTACTGATTCTGTGCATTCGAGTCACCTACACTAATAACAAAGGAACGTGTATAGTGGTTAATTAGGTTTATGCTGTTATTATAGGACAGTTTCAACTTATAGCTAACAAATTTGACATTTTTACCAACTTCCAAGATTCTTTTTAATTAGCTAATTGAACTGATTGGAATAATTTTGTCCTGTAAGTTCAACTAGTTGAACTATAACAAGGAGATCCACAACAACATTATATTGGTTGAATAAAATTATAGTGGTTATTGGTAACAAGGCTTTTAATGCCTCGTTATCAGTAAAAAGGTTCATAGGTTCTCTTAACTTACCATACAAATTACAGTAGTATTGTTTCGCTGTTCCATGCTAGAATTCTGTGAAAGCGTAATCCTTCCCCGACCAAACCGACCCATTCGTGTTGCAACCATAATACCTTTAGCTTCAGCGCGACTCTCTACCAATTATAATTGCAAAACCCCTTGAAAATATTAGCAAAAACAGCGCCGCCATTGAGGCTACAGATAAATGTTAACTGTTCCATATTCAACTAAAACTATTCTTGATAATGATCTTCCTTAGTCATGTGTCATTGGTGAAAATTAGCCAATCAGCGATAGAAAAACTTGCGAATTAACAAAGGTGCGCTAGACATAAATAATTTATCGGTATTATTGAAGTGCCTCTGGCCTTATGCTAAATTACTATCCATCACACATCTTATAAAGCTTTTTTTTTTTATTTACTGTTAAAGTCACTCACACTCACTAGATGATAAAATAATGTTTCAGCCTGAGAATTAGTCTTGATAGGTCTACCAACGTGTTAATACGTTGTTAGATTTTTTGGAAGTGTGATCGTAAACCTAGTGTTCCCTTTTTAAATATGAAATATTACCGATACTTTAGGGTCAGCTCACACCGAGACGTGTCGCGACGCGACGCGGCGCGTACTCTTTAAGATAGTGTTAAAAGATTTATATTTTATTGGGATAATTCTAAAATGACCCACGGTGTCGTGGTACGCTGCGCTGTGCCTTGAGATGCCTCGTGGCGTAGCGCGTCGTAGCGCGGCGTAGCGCGGCGTAGCGCGGCGTAGCGCGGCGTAGCGCGGCGTAGCGCGGCGTAGCGAGGCGTAGCGAACGTAGCGTGGCGTAGCACGGTGCATCACGACGCAGTGGTGCTTCATCGGTGCAAGTGCGGTGAGCTGCCAGCGACTACACGATTCTCCTCTCGCCGTCAAGTTGTGACTCACAACAACGCGCTGCGCGGTGTTAAACCACTGGCCTCTTCAAGCATCGTCGGAAATGACCCATATGGTTCCCTAATTGAAGCTTAAAAAGATTCCCACTCAGGCAAATTGCGCTGGAACACAATGCGTACTCTCCTACACGGTCCCCATTTCTGTCTACGCAACGGTGCCCCCCAATCCATTACGAAGGTGCCATAGAGCCAAAAAGAGTAACCGTAAGCACCAGCTTTACAGGTCTCCAGCGGCGGACCTGAGCTATAGTTTTGTCACTGAGCAAGTTTCAGCCGCAGAGGGTTGAAAGAGTGGCACATCGCGTTACCGGCATTTAACTCACTCCGGAACCCTACCACCACCACAGTAGCAGTATGGCAAACGCATCAGATAATAATGCGAGTGGTGCAATACTATATTAAGACTCCTTTTGCCCCACGTAATCCACCTCGGCTGGTGCGGGCATGGGGAGGGGACACTCTTCTCGCCACAGTCTACCAACACGCATTTGTAATGGGCTCGTCAAGACCACTCGGATTAGCATCAGACAAGTGGGTTCTTCTTCGATCATCGACACCAAGCAAAAGTTACTAAGCCCCCACCCCCTTCCCGATAAAGTGAGAAGACGTTCCGGGGAAATACTTATTTAATAAATAATCATACCAGTAGCAACTATGGCAAATACTCCTCTTATTTTCAACAATAGTTTTATGTATGATGAGCTGTAATGATAATGATTATGAATTAATAATCCTAGAAAGAAGTCAAGACGAATTGTATATACTTTGGGCTATTAAATCGTTTTCAATCTTAACTACAACGCCAACATTCATATGCTTACTGATTTTAGAATCCAAGTAAATATGTATATAATAACTGATTCGCAGCTTTGCTTGTTGCGAACGAGCTTGCCTCTAGTTTTTTATTACCGCGTTTTATTAACACGGAATGAATGGCTATTCGGGTAGAATTTTGATACGTGGTAGAGCCACGTGCAGCTATATTGTGGTTGTAGCACGAGTGAGTCAGCTCAACCGGGTTAGGACCACGCCCACACAGAATACCGGCGACCAATTCATACTGCCGTGCTGTTGTAGCTTCAGCACGGCTCTACCATATTAAATTCCAATTGTAGAAGGGTCTTGTGTTACCATCACATTATTAAACAGAAATATAGCCACATACAATAACAAAGCCACATACATACTCAGAGTATTTATATAGCATGGTTATGTCTTAAGTCGTAACCTCTGAATAAGATTGTCTATTTAGTTGAAATTTATCCGGTGTTACACGATATTTAGCAGTATCAGATTGCACAAGGCCATTTCGGTATCTAAGCGCAGAAATGTATTGTTATATTACTAAAACTCATCGTACGTGGTAGAGCCAGGCTGCAGCTGTATAATGGTTGTAGCACGAAAGGTTAGCTCGGCCGTGGAAGGACCACGCTCTCACAGAATACCAGCGGGTTTCTTATGGTGAGTGTAGAGAACTGGAAACCTTTTTTACTGGAAACGTGGAATTTTGATTCTTGCTTGAGAATACATGTAGACGTCTATAAACCAAAGCATCAGGTTGACTATGTGCTCGTTTGTCACCCTTATTCTATAAAAAAAGATAGCAATTGATTTTAAACTAAATTTCCAATGAGCTACAGACTTAAAATTTTGTACATAGCTCAGAATCGGATATCAATGTAAGAATATGTATAAAAGACGTGGTATCATCATTACAGCCCTTCACAAGTCCACTGCTGAACATAGGAACATGTAGAAAAAATGTTGTATAAAAAAACATAATTTTTAAAAATTTCACTTTTTTCAAAATATTTAAACCTTTAAAGATCTCAATACCACTATCATACTTTTATAAAAAAAAGATAGCAATTGATTTAAAACTAAATTTCCCATGAGCTACGGATGTAAAATTTTGTACATAGCTCAGAATCGGATATCAATGTAAGAATATGTAGAAAAAGACGTGGTATAAAAAACATAATTTTTAAAAGTTTCACTTTTTTCAAAATATTTAAACCTTTTAAGATCTCAATACCACTATCATACTACTATAAAAAAAAAGATAGCAATTGATTTTAAAATAAATTTCCAATGAGCCACAGACTTAAAATTTTGTACATAGCTTAGAATCGGATATCAATGTAAGAATATGTAGAAAAAGACGTGGTATAAAAAAACATAATTTTTAAAAACTTCACTTTTTTTCAAAATATTTAAACCTTTTAAGATCTCAATACCACTATCATACTACTATAAAAAAAAGATAGCAATTGATTTTAAACAAAATTTCCAATGAGCCAGAGACGTAAAATTTTGTACATAGCGGATATCAATGTAAGAATATGTAGAAAAAGACGTGGTATAAAAAAAAACATAATTTTTAAAAATTTCACTTTTTTCAAAATATTTTAACCTTTTAAGATCTCAAAACCACTATCATACTACTATAAAAAAAGATAGCAATTGGTTTTAAACTAATTTTCCCATGAGCTACAGACTTAAAATTTTGTACATAGCTCAGAATCGGATATCAATGTAAGAATATGTAGACGTAGAAAGACGTGGTATAAAAAAAACATAATTTTGTAAAATTTCACTTTTTTCAAAATATTTAAACCTTTTAAGATCTCAATACTACTGTCATACTACTAACTAAAGAGTTCATGATTGATATTAACCCCCTTTATGAGGTGATCGCTACCATAATGTTTCTAAATTATATTTAAACAAGGTTTTTCCCAGGACAGAATTTTATCCGAACCAGTGTAAAACCTAAACGACTTTCAAGAAATGTTTTCTCGTATTCTATTCTATTCAAAATAGTCATTTCTGTATGGTTAAGAATTGTGTGAAATACCACGCGGGTTTGAAACACTAACGCTTTAGTAACATTTTTTTGTTCACCTTTTACACTTATTACCGCTATATCTTTGCACTCATTACTGTAGGGCATGTTGTGTATCTAGCTTTAAATTGCTTACCGGCAAAATATATGAATAATTATATTTTATTAAAACTAACTATAATGGGGTTGTTTTAAACTAATTTGCTTAGTTCCGCGTAAAAAAAGAAAATGAAGAAGAAGAAAAAAATTGCTGACACAACCACGCTCCAAGTAAGCAAGTAGTAAATAAATAGCAGTGGTTTCGGCTAGCCGTTCACTTAGCGACCAGTTTCCGCACAGTCTACTTCACCTGAGCGTGCCTTGTTTAGAGGCGAAGCACGTGTCATGTAAACAATTTTTAAGAGTGGTGTATCGTGCCTAGTGTGGTGGTGCTGTGTATGGTAGTACTAGAATTGACGGCGACGTGTATAGTGCGCACGATTGAGGGAGGGTGGGAGGTCCCCAGGGAGGGTGGGAGGTCCCCTTAAAACTGGGCAGACACATCATTTTCTTTGTTTACGCGGGATTAAGCAAATTAGTTTATAACAACCCCATTATAATGGATTTCCGCAAAGTAACGCCTGATTCTATTAATTATCTTAAAACCAACTATGTCTGGCATGTGTTGCAATGTTATTTTTGACAAAAATATTCCACATCACACAGCAACTAAGCACGCATAGAAAATGTACACACGAACAAACAACAATACTTATTTTAGCTGATTTTTGTTGACCAATTTTAATGATTCTTTAAATGTATACTTCAGGCACTAAATAAAGTTTCAGAGATGGTTCTTTATAAATTTGGAGCAAATACTTCACAAATAAACATGGAGAAAAAATTGCAGGTAGAGTTTTCAATGTACTACTTAATACTTAATTACTTCCTGGTTGTAAATTGAGCTTGTGATCTTCATAAGTTCATTTAAATGTTCATTTAAAGGAACTCCATCCGCGGCTAGTCGTTGCTGCTGGTGATAAGAGGGCTGGTTCTTTCCTTGCTCAAAGGCTAAGTATAGCCATTCAGCGGGGAAACGCAGCCAGCGTTCTTGGCACGATACCGCGGGGAGTAGGACTATATGATATTTAAGTTTCTAGTTTTAGTTTTTTTTTATTATAGTTTTTAGTATTATAAGAATTTAATATAAAATACTCTTATTTTAATCTAAACAAACATATTTCTAAATAAAATGTAATAATAATTATATTTAAATGTCAAAAAAATAAGCCAGCATCAAAAAATAGTAGTTCTGTTTTTTCTATTTATTATACAAAGAAAATGTGTTGAGGTTATGTGTGGATCTATATAATCTTAATACACAGTGGTCGCGGCAGTCTCTTTACAAAAAACCAGTGTTCAACAAAATGATGTTTGTGTGACGTTCGTTCGCTTTTATGTGACCCAAACAGAATTTATATTACTACAAAATTTATTAATTTATTGCAGCCTATAAGAAGTCCACTGCTGAAAATAGGCCCCCATAAACGGTCTCATAAGAGAATATTTACGATAAATGGCACGGTTGGTAACCACAGCTGTTTTCTGCCGATTTCCAAAAAAGAGACGGTACTCAATGCGAGTGTATGTTTTTTTTATGTGTGTTACCTCATAACTTTGTTCTGGGCGAACCGATTTGGATGATTCTTTTTTTATATGAAAGCTGATAGTTCTCGTGTGGTCCCATATGAACTTGATCGAGGTCAGACCAATGGTTATTGAGTTATTCTTAAATAACCTATATTGAAGTCGCTTGTATTGAAGTCGGCTGTACAATTTTTTTATTTTTAAATTATATTAGTTTCAGTTATTAATAGGATGACGTTGCTGCCCATCTCCTGGTTTATTTCCCTCTGTCGCCTCTTAAGACATCCATGGGATCATAATATGGGGAAGTGGATTCTCGTTATACGATGCAAAAAATAGTCTGAATATAATATAATAAAGTAATTAAGAGATAAGCTCCATTAATTAAAGTATGCATTAGTGTAATCGGTTAAAGCTAATGCTGCGAAGTAAATAGATACTACTATTCAGTTTGTATTGGATAAGGGTTAATGTTAGAGAGAGCAATTAAAGTTGTTGATCCCGAAGTTCAGTTGTGTATTTGCGCTTAATCTTCTATTCGATTGCAAAGCTTACAACAATGAACAAACATTGGATTGCAGTTTAGGTTAAGACACGAACTCGAACTGAGATGAGAGTGGATTTTCTTGGAAAAGACAAATTTAGGATCAGGGGATTTATATTTCCTTTATGTTTTTGTCATTGAAACTCAAATCAAAAGTTATGAAATATATTAAAGTACTTTAAAAAAATATACATTTAACTGCCAAACTTGAAAATTGAGGATAACCCTCCCGACAATCACAACCTTACAACCTTAAAGGTACCATTAGGCTCCTGCGAAAAAATGACAACTTATCTGTGGCCATTTTTGTTTGAAGTTAGTTGTAGTTGTTCATGATTTGCGTGGAGATGGCACAAGCGGCAGAAGGGAATTTAAAACCATGTCCACGCTGCAAAGAGTAGTAATTGAAAACATATATGTAGTGTAGGCCCTGGCATGCATTCCATGCCCTGCCACCCCTGCATGAAAACTGAAATGACTTGAACAGAAATAAAGCGACAATAACCTAATGGCTAGAGTGTAGACTTTTAACTCGGAATGTCTTGGGTTCTAATCCACCAATCGACTACTATGGTGAACCATTTCTAACAATCGTTTTTACGAAGAAGGCACATCTATATACATATATAAAACACAAACCCAGTTACTGTGAATAAAAGACAATCTAATTGAGCGTATATCAATATTTAAAGAATTGCCTAAATCGGTTAACAATTTACGAATTGACCTTAAATTATTCCTAACGTAGTGATGTGGAAGTTATGTTTTTATTCTTTTTGTAAAATTTATAATTTTACTATTATAATATACAAAGAGCTTATTTTCCAGTCGGCATATAAACGTTAGCCATCAAATAAATACCATGACGGTCTTATTTATAATCATTGGTGATTGCTTACTTAAGTTAATTGTTAATTGTATATATACCTATCTCTTTCTATTGTGATTTTGATATAACAGAGAGAACGACTTTAAATGTCTTATTATATACTTATAAAAGTCAAATTAAATAATAATTGGATTTTTATAAGGCGATATCATCATGGTGAATACAAAAGTGAAACAATTGAACAACTTTATTCAAATAACAGTTATTTTTAATTTGTTTAGGTTTTATTTTATCATATGAATAACCTTTTATTTTATTTTATTAAAATGGGTTCATTCGTGAACCCCAATTTGGGCCGAGGGTAAAGATGAGGTCTACTATGGACCGAGTTTGCAAGGGAAGTATCCTGTTCACACTTAATCCGATGATTGAAATGTCAAACATAGACATACTGACGTTATTGAGTAATAGATTATTTATAACCAGCTCCATTATCAATACAATACGACATAACGTAATTGTATAATGCCTGACTTCATTTGTATAGTGCTCGCCATTAATATCGATCCACACCGGCACTACTGGAGTTATTAAATAAAATGTTATAAATATCGCTAGGTTATTTTGGTGACCTATTTGGGGTTCATGTGAAGCTGCATAATTACTTAAACATTACATAGTAATATACTGCTCGAAGGAATAATAAACAATAAAGTTCTCGAGTAGCAGGTGTATCAAATAAGCGAAGTGTAGTCTGGGTCTAAACTTACTAGAAAAAAGAACTAGTAATATATGCATGAAATCTATGAATTATCGGGATGAAATTCGAATCAATACTATTTTTTTATGGCATTTCTTGGGGAAGGTCAACTCCAGACGCAAGTGTAAAATGTCAAATATAATATTTACCCCTACAACTTATCTTCAAAGACACTTTTTAAAGACACTCTCCTTGTTGGCTCAGCCAGTATCGGCATCCTAGATGTTGACATATCGAATGACTTGCAGTTTCGTAGACATTTGGAAGAGACGCCTAAATTGGCCTCTAAAAAGCTTGGCATGCTCAGCAGAGTGGGAAAGTATTTCATGCTGGCATAACGGTAGAAAATTTACAGCGCGCAGGTTCAACCTCACATGGAATATTGTTATATCTGGGCTGGGGCTCCCCAGTACCAGATTCCTCCACTTGAGTGCCGCACTACTACTACTAGACCGCAGACCGGTACAAATAGTTGACGACCGAGTTCTCTCCAATCGGCTTGATTCACTGGCGCTGCGAAGAGATGATATCGTCGCATACCGTTGCATTTTCTATCGCATTTACTACGGGAAGTGTTCAAAGTAATTGTTCGGATTAATTCCAGCTGCAAAATTTCACTAATATACATCACCACAAAACTTAAGTTACTGTCCACATCATCTAGATGTTTGGCGGTCCACTACTGTTTGATTCAGATGCAAATTTCTTTCTCACACGAATACTGTAATCGTTCACCACTGGCGATTTTTCGGGACTGATAGAACCTAAACTCCACCAAATCTAAGAAATACCCTTTGAGAGCTGCCTGATTTATTGTAGTAGGCATTGCAACTGAAAAATTGGTACCTACAATATTCGATTCTTAAGAGATTTGGTATTGATTTTCATTTTTATCTAGATTAAGACCAGAATAAATTAGAAAGAGATATCAGTTTTGTCAAATTTATTGCTTACTATGAATTTCTAGAGATAAATTTATATAAATTAAAGACTGCACTAGATTAAAAACAAATTTATACAATCACTTTCACTACAACTAGTTGAGCTGTTGTCGTCTTCATAGTTGTTTTCATTAATTATTATTTGATTTTCTATAATGCATTCAAAATAAATATCAATTTCATAGTATTTAATAAGCATTTTCTTTGTTTTCTCCATCCTTTAGCCCAGTGATCGTTTGTGTAGTAGTTGTATTTTCTACAAATCCTCCTCCGGCAGATCCCACGTGGCAAATTATGAGGCGCCCACCATTCTCCAAGGGCACTTGTCATCTGGCCATTTCCACAGTACAGTATGGTTGGCGTTTAGCCATATTTCATAACGTTGTCCCAACTGGTTATATTTTTTATTTCTCGAAAAAAAGGTTATATTATATCATTTGAGTACGCTTGTACAAAGTAATTGCAGAAAGATTTTTAACAGTGGCCACGCGGCAGCTTTTGCTGTCGCACGGATAGGCTGGCTCGAACGGGGGTAGTACCACGACCTCACAGAATACCAGCGTGAAGTAGAGGTTTACCTCTGCGTTTCGCTTGGTGAGTGCAGGTGACTGGAGGCCTTTTTTAGTGGAAATGAGGCATTCCATCTTAGTCCTCACGGGTGACAACGCATCTGCATTTTGATTTTTTTTATAGGATAAGGGTGACAAACGAGCACACAGTCCACCTGATGGTAAGTGGTTGCTGCGGCCCATATACATCTACATCTATCCATGTTTGGGAATCATTTTGTAATAATTTTGATAAATATTTATAAAGATTTGTAACAGAGGATAGATGTAGATGTCTATGGGCCGCAGCAACCATTTACCATCAGGTGGACTGTGTGCTCGTTTGTCACCCTTATCCTATAAAAAAAAGATTAACGTGAAACTTCATAAGGTATTTTTTAGATTTGGTTGAGTATAGGGCCCTTAAATACTCAAAAGACCGGCAACGCACTTGCAATTCCCCTGGTGTTGCAGTAATTCGCCTGCTCATTTGCCCCATTTTCTATATAAAAAGGTATAAAAGATTTATGTTTAATACAATTGATATCAGGTAGGGTAAGGGTTCATTTAGTTAAAATAAACATTTGCCTTTTGCTATTTGGATTATGTACCACATTCACAAACAATCATCAAAATCCAAACAGAATATTGTTTTAATTGTAATCAAATTAAAACAATCAACGTTTTCGCGTTAATTTTCACTCCAATTTTGTGGTGAATTGAGTCACGGATTTTGTTGTGTGGTGGATTTACATTTCATATTTACCATTTATTGTAATGAGCGAAGCAAATTTTGGTTTTGTCGTCTCTTTGTTTTGCATAAGAAGTTTATTTAATATTGAGGGAGGGTCCTGACTTGTAAGAATTTTAACTGAGTGAAAAATGTGATTTTTAAAGTATCTGCTATAGTTTTTATAACTTATATTTTATGGTAATTGCTATAAATAATACCCCACCCACAACTGATACCTCGAAATTTGTTTTTACCGAACTTGGCCTCCTTTTCACATTGATGTTTTTGTCATTTATGTAGGTCTATTAGACAGTTCCAGTTTTTTTTTAATTATGAAGAATTTTTTATGGTTAGAAACGGTTTATGTTTATAGGTACGTGTATAATATACACGATGCCAGTTCGTCGTCCTATCCCTTTCGAACTTGGTTGATACACGTATGTGTGTCTAGATATAATGTTTTAAATACTGTCTAAATTAAAGTTAAAAGAGTAGACTTCAAATTCATATGTATTTAATATAATGTGTAGGGAGTTTTTAAGTAATAAAATTGTTGAATTAAGACGCTCTATATCAGTCTCATAACAGTTATTCATATTTTCTACCTCAATTGAATATAATTTAAGTTTATTAATTTATTATTGCTTTTTTTGTACATGCATTTATATAATTTTTGACATTAATTTTAGTTTTAATTAACTTTTGCAATTTCTCAATACAAGTATTAATTTTCATGTATTTCTTTAATTTTCTTCTATTGCAGGTAATCCTTGCAACTGTTCTTGATGTGACATAATCATCATCATTTAAATCGATTATTGTGGTGGGTTGCAATGCTTTAGAGGATTCACATTCTGTCAGCTCATTGGACCGACTTTGAGTTTGGGACGCTTCAAGTTATCTATGTATTGTTTTAATGGCACAATCTGCTTATGAGACTTACTTAACTGTAACTGCAATGCAGCAATTAATCTGAAGGTTTCCTCATACTTCTTGCTGCATTGGTCAAATCACCGACTGTTGTCTAAAGTTGATCCCTTTCTTTTAAAACAAAAGTATATTCTTTATGAAAATTAACCATATCACTTTTTAGTTCAGAATTTTTAGCAATTATATTTATTATTTCCTTTTTACTCGCACACTGCTCCTTTGACACCTTAAGTTTTTGAAGCGCCATTTGAAGTTGGTTCTCGAATCGGCGCGTTTTAGCGTTGCGTGTATTCATTTTACTATAAGTGTAAATAGCAAAAAAAAAAGAAAGAAAACAGAAGAAGCAGAGTAAGCAAATGTCTAGATATAAGGGTTTATTTACAGATCTTACGAGTAAATTAAATTATTATGTAAATAACTCAAAATGAAATCCGGAGCAACACTTACTTAAAAGGTAAATCTTAAAATATTAAAAGGATAACAAGAATTAAACTTACAGTAAGTTTAAGCAGTGTATGTTACAGCTGTCACTTTTGGTTGGAACACTAAACACAATTTAATTAAAATACTTATGACTTTTAATTATTTTACAAATACAAATAAGTCGTATTTAACAACTGTAACTCAAAATAGAGGTGGATATTAACAATTTACAATATTTAATTTTTAAAACTAGTTGGGAGCAAGTATTTTACAACTTGTAGCCGGGCCTGCCACCTTAATTTAACTTTATATGAAAAAAATCGTTCGATCGTTATGTTAGTGCTGCAAAAACATTACGTAATAGCAATGTGTATTGGGATGGGTAACCGAAAGGAAGCCCCGAACGGTTTTTGGTGTGATCGCTTTCGTTTTCATAGATAGATCAAATTACCTTAGGGACCTTCAAGAAACGAGCCTACTCCATTTTATAACGCCGGCAATGCATCTGCAATTCCCCTGGTTCCCCTGGTATTGCATTTGTGCATGAGCGGCGGTAGTTACACTTACCATCAGGTAAGCCGCAAACTCGTTTGCCCCCTCTCCTATAAAAAAAAAAACTATCAAGCTGGATCGACTTCAAAAACGAGATCCACGGATAACCAAAAACTAAAGTTGATAATGTAATGTAAATGTTGAAAGCTACTGTGGAAGTTTGATCACTGAAATGTGTGTGTGAATATGTCTGGTATTCGGCTGCTTAGACCCAGGGTGACAGGAAAACTACAATGATATCTTATATTTACACGAACACTAGAAACTGAATAAAACTTATTTTATGGGTTTTATCGCGTGTGTTTTAAATGATTTAACTTATTTTTAATACCAGACGTTTCGCGTGCTTTACTGCACCGATGGTCACGAGAGGACTGTGATGTTTGACGCCCCGCTGTAATATTTAGCCCAGTTTAAATATTAATTTCGAATATGATCGTTCTACGTAGATCGAAATAAATTTTAAATTTAAAAGCTTAAGGTAGCTGAGCTAACTGACCATAGGTGATGTTAAGTACCCGAAACGTCCGGAATAAAAATAAACTAAACCATATTTCACGGCGGTTATATAAAGGAACATATGTTTTCCATAAGTGAATAAATTCGAACATTAAGTTTATAACATAAATAAGATGATAAGATTAAAATAAATTCAAGTTGTTGGAAATCTCACTTCAATTTATTCATGACTACAGTAAAGTTTCTTAAGATTTTTCAAAATGAATTTCATAAATGAAAATGTGACGGAAAGCAGTTGCGAGGAGTGAAAAGAGGCCTTCAATGAGTGTCGACGTGTAAAAGTCAAGTGTCTCACCTGCAAGAGCACAATTACGTGCCTAGACTACGCTACACACTGTTCGTTAGACTACGATGTGAATTTATTTTAGTCATATAGGATTTCTCTGAAATTATTACATCCGATGACGTAACAAAAATAAATAATTGCAAAGGAAACGTTCATGAGGCGTGCACTTTTGGATTTTCGACACTATTTTAAAACTGTAGCCTCATATTTTTCTGAATTGTTTGGCGTTTCTAAAGGTTATAAAATATAAAATTACAAAAAATTATATATTATTATAAATTTATGATAAAATAACTACTGTATACAATTAATTAATAAGGTAGTTCTTCAATTCAATATTTTTGTATCAATTTTTCACTTTCAATTAATCGTCAACGTCCTCCTACACCTTTCTGTTGTTTCCCCGATACAGTCCAGCTGAGTCCTATGCATATAGTTTGTAAAATTATGTGTATTATTAAAAAATAGTTCTACAAAGAAAGAACAGTCGCAATCTACATCAAATGTAAATATCCTTACAGATATTTTTGTGTACATTGCAAATTATTTATTAATTTTTATTGCCGCGTTCAGGTCCGCATGAAAGGGGAGAAAGTAATTTAGCTATCAGATAGTTTACCGTGACCTCCAGCTATGTGCGGAGTAAAAGGAATAGCTAATGTGCGGCGTTCCCCTCTCGTTTTAACTGTTCTTCAAACGAGCTCACTCTTATTTTACTATTTGTAGAAGCAAAACTCATAAAGAAGTCTTGGTCAATAAGTTTTCGTATTTACTACGAACAAGTACATAATAAACTAATACAGTATATTTTTATTTTGATATATCTTATGATAATAATAATTTTTTTATCTTACGTTTATTTTTAAATAGTAGCAATATTATTAACATTATTAATATTCCCTTTAACCATTCCTGGTAAGCTGAAAAAGCTTGTATTATGAGTTAAAGCATAATACACCATTACTACGTAATATACCATTATACTATTATAATGGTATATTCGAACCAACAAACGTCATAATATCTCAATGGTGATGTATTATACATAGAGCAACACGGGTCAGTAGCGGAACGAAAGGGAGTAGCCATACGCATTTGTTTCCCTCTGTGTACGTACGCCATCACAGCAAAACTTGTAACCAATACGTGCACCGATCACGCTACCCGTAGTACTACTCGATTTCTCCCACTGCCCCACTACTTGCCTTGTTTTGCAACGGGTATAAAACGACCGCGTAGCGAAGGAGGGAGCCCTGCGCCCCACTTTCTCTAAAGGGAGTTGCTTCCGATTCGGCAGAAAGGCCACACAAGCCAATGCCAGTCTCACTGGTAGTGTTTAGTGAGTAGGCACTTATTTTTCGCAGTGAGTCTAACATAACCACGCAGCCAGCTGTGGTGGTTAAGTAGGACATTCACCTTGAACATTCACCACCTCCCTTCCCCGCTTCCCAGAGAGCCCTTTTCATTGCTTCTAGGCGCAAATAAAAGGAGCGAGTGAGGGAGTACGCTAGCGCCGCCGTCCCCATGCGGTTGTATGCGCTAACGCCGCCGCCCCCGAGCGGTGTGATAGCTGACCGAGCACCCGTCCTCGTACGGGAATTCTTCAGTCGGTTCAGTCAAGGAACAAAACGTCAGTCCGTTCCGTCCCGCTTCAACTAGCGCTGCCGCCCCCGTGCGGTTGTGTTAGCTGTTCACGCTCACCGTCCCCGTATGGTGAGTGCCCTCCCGTCTCAGCTGGCACCACCGCCCCTGTGCGGTTGCGTTGGCTCTCCGCGCTCACTGTCCCCGTACGGTTAGTGCCTTCCTGCCTCAGTTAGCACCGCCACCACCGTGCGGTTGTGTTAGCTGTCCGCGCTCACCGTCCCCGTACGTTGAGTGCCTTTCCTTCCCGCCTCCGCTAGCGCCACCGCCCTCGTGCGATTGTGTTAGCAGACCGTGCTTACCGTCCCCGTACGGTGAGTCATTCTCGCTAACGCGACTCCCACATCATCACTCCTCTAGAAACCCCCTCCTCTAAGGATGCGGCAGGAGGCCATACAGGTCAAAGCCATTCCCACAGGTGGTGTTTAGTGGGTAGGCACTTCATAGTGAGTCCCACATAACCACACAGCCGGCTGCGTGGTATGCTATGAGCATTCACCACCTTCCTTCCCCGCTTCCGAGGGAGGGAGGTGGTGAATTACACGCACAATAAAACTAGTTGCCACTGCACTGCCCACAAGACTAAGACTAGTTGCGCGGCTGAATCGACGTCTTATATTTTAAAATTAAAAATTTTGTACAGCCGACTTTAATAAAAGCGACTTCAATATAGGTTATTTAAGAATAACTCAAAAACCATTGGTCTGACCTTGATCAAATTTATATGGGAGCACACGAGAACTATCAGCTTTCATATAAACAAAGAATCATCGAAATCGGTTTGCCCAGTACAAACACACTTAAAAATACACTTAAAAATAAACATACAGTTGAATTGAGTACCGTCTCCTTTTTGGAAGTCGGCAGATAAAAATCCCGAATTGTTCAATTTATTGCTGCAGGAAGAGATATGTCACGTTGTTTTTATTTATTTTATATTAATTTTAATCTCACGTAAGTGAATGTAATTCTTTTGAGAAATAAATTATCTCAAACCTCAATTTACAAAAAGATGGCATTACCTTTCTCACACAAATCAGATTTTTACTATTTATTTCGTTTTAAACTTAAAAATTAGAATAATAATGGTAAAACTGTTTCGGATTTGTTTACTAACACAGGCCGCTCGCCCTCACACAATAAGCAGATCGGTCGAGCGACTGATCTGAGTCTGTATCCGAGTTGTCGCTGTCACCAATGTCACCGAACGAGATTATTGTAATAATTATATGCTGTCACGAGTGATACTGTCACACATCATATCTATGTGTTTGTGAAATTGTTAGTTTATTGTTTGAATTGTGATGTGTTTTTGTATAAAACAAAAGAAAAAAAACGCTATGGCTACTCCCCTCCGCCGGCAGCCCGTGTAGCTTTGTATACTCTTATAGAAAGTATTACAATTAACTTCTGCTGAACCGACATGTAATATATTATTTATTCATATCAATTAATGGCCTATTATGTTTTGTATATTTTCATACAAAAATATTGATTTATATTTTTGCCGCTCTTAACTCACCACCGTCTCACTTATTTCTGCCGTCAAGTATCTGCGTGCACTACTGCATTCTGGTCTAAAGGGTTTTTTTCTCGCGCCAGTATAATTACAGGCCGTAAGAATTTCCATCTTGGTCCTCGGAGATGAAAACGCACCTGTAGCTTTCTTTATCGGAGTTAGGATTTTTTTTTAGGATAAGGGTGAAAAACGAGCACACAGTCCACCTGATGGTAGGTGGTTGCTGCGGCCCATAGACATCTACATCTATGCTCGTTTGCGAATCAAAATGCAGATGCGTTGTCACCCGTGAGGACTAAGATGGAATGCCTCATTTCCAGTAAAAACGGCCTCCGGCCACCTGCACTCGCCAAGCGAAACGCAGAGGTAAACATCTACTTTACGCTGGTATTCTGTGAGGTCGTGGTACCACCCCGGTTCGAGCCGGCCCATCCGTGCGACAGCAAAAGCTGCCGCGTGGCTCTACCACTGTTGCAAGCTTTTAAGTAAAAAAGCTTTTAAGTTGCTGTTAAGTTGAAGCATACTCTAAATTCGTATATACTCTTTTTATCACCATTTAGGTTAATGAATTCGTGAATCCATCACCCTATATCTTCGTTTTTTTTCATATGTTTATCTCTGCTTAGTCTAATGGTTGAGGGCGACAGAATACCTTAAGGAATTAAATGCGCCATTTGTACTATTTTTGTGCATAAAAATTTAAATAAATAAATATATTGTAAGAAATTACTAACGAAAATTTCTGAAAAATTTCATGGCCTCCGACAGATGGCAGTATAGACCAAAATATAAAGAGCGCAGCGTCAAAGATGTAAAATTCTGATACAACAAGGTTGCCTGAGGGAGGAGGTCAAGTGTAGGTTAATGTGCATATGGGATTTTATGAGAATGTGAAAGACAAAAATCTATAGTTAACAGGATCGATCACGACATAAATTTATTTCATTATTTTAACTAGTGTCAGTGACAGATAAATCAATTAGCTCCAACTACGGGCTAAAGTTGGAGTTATCCACACTACCACCGCCTGTTTCTGGCGTAGACCTACAAAAGTTTAATTGCTTTGTACTTGTACTGGGGACTATTTGTAAAACTGTTTCAAATTTAAAGCGAATGTAATATATTTTTTTAAATATTTTTAAAAGGGCACTTTTATTATGGATTTAACGATTGTAACTCTTTCTCGTGTTAGAAAGCTCAAGTTCATTCAAAAATTTACAGAGCGCGCAGTATTCGGAGAGGATTTTCGGGCAAAATTTTGTAAAAATAGAGTGATTCACACTGCCCAAAGACAAAGTATGCAGCTCGAATAACAAAAAAGAAGTGGATAAGAAAGACGTTTGATTGTGAAATAATGAAATATGACAAAGATGTGATATTTTATTCGAATTTAAGATATTCAGATTTTATGGTTTTATCGGAGAAAAGCAAATTTTAAAGAAACAATTTAAAATAGAAAATTTGTTACATTATTTAACGTAACTGCAAGGCTGGCTGCAGTTTTAAATACCCTTTGGGATTTTGTGGGGATTTCCATTAAAGTATTCATAAGGAGCTGCCAAGAAAAATTTCCCAGATAATTTTCTCTGTGAAATTTACTTCGCAACATTTAAATAAAAATATTTACTTTGTTTAATCCTTTTAGTATTTCTCATTCATCAGCCTCTTCTAACTGACTACTGGATGAAGACTTATGATAATTGCCACTATTGAAAGATAGATTGGGAATCGTAATTAATAATTCTCTAGCACCATTGATTTTGCTTTACGTCATCGGTCTAAATATTGCCCATAAACAAAGACTTTGGAATAGTTATTACACATATTAATACAGATAGGATTTAGATTATGTTGTAAATTCTATATCTTCTCTATAATATTAATACTGAGCACCATAAAACTGAAGTGTTTTACATGACTAATGGTGAGAACCAGATACCCTTTTTACTGGTAACAAGGCATTCTTTTATCTTCAAGGGCGACAATGCATTTTGATACTTAATTGAGGATTAATTTAGGTGTCTGTTGGCCACAGCACAGCACAGCAGTAACTTAAAAATACTGTGTAGAGTACGTAATGATATTTCATTTAATAATATTTAAAATATATATTACAGCGCAATATTCGGATGTGCGGCTAGTGAGCAAAGCACAGAAAAATACTGCGGAAATATTATCCTTCATGGATGACCTATTTGACAGACTGAATGGAAGTGCGGTGATAAATAATAAAAGAAGTGGGAAAGATTTAACAATTTTGGCATTCCGGCAGCAAGCTTTGTTGAAACTACAAAATTTAAAATTTGTTAATAAAAATAGTCATTAATGTACAATACCCAGTATAAAGAACTGAATGAGTATCATACAAAGTTTTATGAAATAGTGGCAGTTTTTGTCCAAAAAAAACAAAAATTATAAGACCCCGCTATATAAATTCGGATGCAATCGAAAACTTTTTCGGGACCATAACCCGACTTGCAACTATTTCATAAATGATTTTAAAAGGCATTTTATGGCAAAAGAACGTTTCAATGTTTAACATCGAAAATATACAACAATTTACCGGGAGAATGCCTTACACATAAAACGAAAACACAGTTTAAAAATAAGTTAAAAAAGTTCATACTAATAAATAGTAAAATTTAACATTTGTATCGTGATGATCCATTCTACAACAATATAAGCAGTAGTTATTATATATAGGTGTGTACCTCGTATGTATATGTGTATGTGTATATGTATATATCGATACTATAGAATTGTTATATTTGAGTGTATACTTGTATTAAGCTTTTTCCTTTTTTTGTGCATGTTAGGAAATAAGAGAGCATTTTTCTTCTGCCAATAAACTGCTGAGCAGTTTGGCAGACTGTAAAACTTTAACAGTGTAAATTTAAATAATTTTGTTGAATAAATAAAAAAAAATCTTTATTAATTACAGTATTCATTAAATTTAAATTTTAATTTCTTTTAATTGTGGAGATGATGTTAGTGCACAATTATTAAAAATAAAGAGCCTGTTTAAAGGACATGAAATGGAAGTGAGTAATGAAAGTGTTGAAACTGGTGAATCTTATATTGATACTTATCCATTAATTCTAAATGTGTAAAGAAAATTATTGTAAAGTTAAAATGAGAACTGTATGATAATTATTAATTTTAGTTTGTTTCATTATAGTTTTTTAATATTGTATATATTAATGAATTAATTATTAAATTTGTAAACAAAATTATTAAAGAGTTCAAATGAGTACTGTATAATAATTAAGTTATTATAGTATTTTTAATAATGTATATATTAATAAGTTAATTATTAAATGTGTAAACAAAATTATTGTCATGATAAATATTAATAACTAATAAAAAATAGTAATACTGGTACTACTAGCTTGTGTCTGTACCTAGTGTTTTATTTAGTGAAAATCACATATTTTTAAAACTACTTATATTTTTGTGTACATTTTCGTAAATGTATTGTGAGACCAAAGTTACTGCCTTTCGACACACTACCAAAAACTCTGTCGATATCGCGATTTCCGCACATATTCGCAAAAAGAACATCTATTTGCACCCGCGGCGAGCAGTAAAGTTTTATCTGTTAGATCAGTGCTATACTCGTAAAAACAAAGGCCTAAGTCGCCTCCAGTAATAACCTAATATCTTCATATCTATCACCATAAATCTTCAGTCAGAAACATTTTCTTTTCGCTTCCTGTTTCGGTTTATTATGTGTTTTCTTCGATCTTTAACCAATATTTAATAACTAAACTAAATTTTGATTCTATAATTTCTATACAATATTTTATTCTATACAATATTAAAAACTTTAATAATAATAAAAAAACTAAAACTAGAAACTTAATTATCATATAGTCCTCCCCACGGTATCGTGCCAAGAACGCTGGCTGCGTTTCTCCGCTGAATGACGGCTATACTTAACTAAATTCGAATCGTTCTTATTTTTATTTTTATTATTTATTCTTTTTTTTATATATTGGAAAACATAATACAGAAAAGAAAACTACAATAAATTCATACGGCTTATCCTTCGCTGCCACCAATCGTTAAAAATGTTAAATGCCAATTGATAAATCATCAATTTTACTATTACTCTACAGTGGCTAATATTATTATTTCACAAAAGTATTATTAAAATTATCAGTATTGAACAAAAGAACTTTTGAGGATTTTATTTCTCTTAATTGTATTTGCTTTTAACTCCAGACGTTTTGACTGTTTTGCAGCACCCATAGTCACAGGGAGTCTAAGACGTTTAACATAGTTAATGCGGTGTACCTTAAACTTTCTATTATTAATTTTAGTCCGATCTACACAAAATGAGATTACTGTATCTTGAAAGATTTGCAGTGATACGAGTATGCTTGGGTGTCGTTTTAATTTTGTTTATTATGTCATTCCCAGCAGGCAGTACCCAGCCTTCTTTATTAAATTTAGGATTTTTTTTTTATATAAGCATATTATTTATTTATTTTTTATACAGTAAGAACTATTGTGGTCGATGCTATGGCTATATCAGTTCAGCGAACTGCTATGTCCTATATCTTCAATGAATTTAAGTAGTCACTCTGATCGCTGCTATGGCTATATCAGTTCAGCGAACTGCTATGTCCTAAATCTTCAATGAATTTAAGTAGTCACTCTGATCGCTGCTATGGCTATATCAGTTCAGCGAACTGCTGTCCTACATCTTCAATGAATTTAAGTAGTCACTCTGATCGCTGCTATGGCTATATCAGTTCAGCGAACTGGTATGTCCTAAATCTTCAATGAATTTAAGTAGTCACTCTGATAGCTGCTATGGCTATATCAGTTCAGCGAACTGCTATGTCCTATATCTTCAATGAATTTAAGTAGTCACTCTGATCGCTGCTATGGCTATATCAGTTCAGCGAACTGCTATGTCCTAAATCTTCAATGAATTTAAGTAGTCACTCTGATCGCTGCTATGGCTATATCAGTTCAGCGAACTGCTATGTCCTATATCTTTAATAAATTTAAGTAGTCACTCTGATCGCTGCTAAGGCTATATTAGTTCAGCGAACTGCTATGTCCTATATCTTTAATGAATTTCAGTAGTCACTCTGATCGCTGCTATGGCTATATCAGTTCAGCGAACTGCTATGTCCTAAATCTTCAATGAATTTAAGTAGTCACTCTGATCGCTGCTATGGCTATATCAGTTCAGCAAACTGCTATGTCCTATATCTTTAATAAAATTAAGTAGTCACTCTGATCGCTGCTAAGGCTATATTAGTTCAGCGAACTGCTATGTCCTAAATCTTCAATGAATTTAAGTAGTCACTCTGATCGCTGCTATGGCTATATCAGTTCAGCGAACTGCTATGTCCTAAATCTTCAATGAATTTAAGTAGTCACTCTGATCGCTGCTATGGCTATATCAGTTCAGCGAACTGCTATGTCCTATATCTTCAATGAATTTAAGTAGTCACTCTGATCGCTGCTATGGCTATATCAGTTCAGCGAACTGCTATGTCCTAAATCTTCAATGAATTTAAGTAGTCACTCTGATCGCTGCGATGGCTATATCAGTTCAGCGAACTGCTATGTCCTAAATCTTCAATGAATTTAAGTAGTCACTCTGATCGCTGCTATGGCTATATCAGTTCAGCGAACTGGTATGTCCTAAATCTTCAATGAATTTAAGTAGTCACTCTGATCGCTGCTATGGCTATATCAGTTCAGCGAACTGCTATGTCCTATATCTCCAATGAATTTAAGTAGTCACTCTGATCGCTGCTATGGCTATATCAGTTCAGCGAACTGCTATGTCCTAAATTTTCATTGAATTTAAGTAGTCACTCTGATCGCTGCTATGGCTATATCAGTTCAGCGAACTGCTATGTCCTATATCTTTAATAAATTTAAGTAGTCACTCTGATCGCTGCTAAGACTATATTAGTTCAGCGAACTGCTATGTCCTATATCTTTAATGAATTTCAGTAGTCACTCTGATCGCTGCTATGGCTATATCAGTTCAGCGAACTGCTATGTCCTAAATCTTCAATGAATTTAAATAGTCACTCTGATCGCTGCTATGGCTATATCAGTTCAGCGAACTGCTATGTCCTACATCTTCAATGAATTTAAGTAGTCACTCTAATCGCTGCTATGGCTATATCAGTTCAGCGAACTGCTATGTCCTTTATCTTCAATGAATTGAAATAGTCACTCTGATCGCTGCTATGGCTATGGTTCACTGCTATGCACTATGTCAAATGTGGTAGAGCCATGCTGCAGCTATATTAGTAGTATAGTTGTAGAACTAATCGGTCGGTTCATTCAGGGAAGGACCACGCTTTCACGGAAGAACAGCGCAAAATAGCAGCTTTCGCATGAGTGTAGAGAACCGTAGACCATTTTTACTGGAAAAGAGGTATTTCATCTTAGTCCTCACGTGTGACAACGAATCTGCATTCTGATTCTTTATTGAGGATAAATGTAGATATTGATGGATCCCTGCAACCACTTAGCATCAGGTGGACTGTGAACTTCAAAGAAATGAAGGTGTTGCTTAACTGTGAGCAATTTCACTTCTGTGTTAAGTACGTAATTTCGTATGTGAGTGTTACGTTTACGCATTTAGGGTTGACCTAACTGTTTCTTTCGTTAAGAAACCACTTATTTAGACAACAATGCACAGTCATGGCTCCTGCGAGAATACGCAGTTTATTCTTACTCAATCTCAGGGGTTCAGAAGCGAATTAAGATTCATAGGCTCGAATTAATGTTTTGGTTGAGAATAATTAAAGCCTGATGTTTCAGACCAGATCGTTAGTAATTTATTCTGATAAAGAGTTTCAAGAGTCAATCGGGTCAGGATTTATGAGATTTCACAAAATGGTTTAGGTCCAATTGTGTACTCTTTGAACTCCACCGTCATAACTTGTCGGCGAGTTCATTGCTTACAATACCCGCATGACCCGGAACCCATATTAAAACGACCCTGTGGTTACAACCCAGGGCGTTTAAACGGTTCATGTAATCTCCGACTAGCTGCAAAGTTTCTAAATTTGATCTCAGACTTGACAGAGTTTGACTATCAGAGTTTGTATAAATAATATGGTTGACATAGTGCTTTTGCAGGTTGATTTCGCAGTTGATTTTGCAGGAAGATAGAGATCACTGTCCTGTATATATTACGACACTGAATTGGCTTCCCCATACAATTGACAGCAAATTTTGTGTGCTAATTATCGAACGAGTGTCTCTTGAACTGATTTTGACGTATATTGCAAATGACTGTCGTGGTAAATTGAACAACCGCAAAGCATTTATGCATTTTATTCAATTTGTTGATGTTATAGTGGGTTTATTATAGGATAGCACACGAGCACACAGTCCACCTAATGGTAAGTAGTTGCTGTGGCCCATAGACATCTGCATCTATCTTCGTTAGCAAATTGAAATGTAGATACCGTGTCAGCCGTGAGGACTAATATATAATGCCTCTTTTCCAGTAAAAAGGATCTCCGGTTCTCTACACTCACCATACGAAACACAGCAGCATTAAGCTGCTATTTTACGCTGGTATTCTGTGAGAGCATGGTCCTTCCCCGGACGAGCCGACCCATTCGTGCTACAACTATACTATTAACATAGCTACAGCATGCTCGCATCTAATTCTTTTTTTATAGAATAAGGGTAACAAACGAGCACACAGTCCACCTGATGGTAAATGGTTTCTGTGGCCTCTATACATCTACATATATCTTCGTTTACGAATCAAAATGCAGATGCATTGTCAGCCGTGAGGGCTAAGATAGAATGCCTCTTTTGCAATAAAAAGGGTCTCCGGTTATCTAACCTATTCATACGAAACACATCAGCATTAAGCGTCTATTTTACGCTGGTATTCTGTGAGTGCGTTTTCCTTACTCGGTTGAGCCGACCCATTCGTTCTACAACTATACAATTAATATATATGCAGCACGGCTCTACCACGTTAAGTTACCCCGCTGTAAGTTAAGTTCATTGTTATTGAAGATATCATCAGGCTTTTAAGAAGTCCGATTTGATTAGGTTTAGCTTTGGATAGCATTTTCTGTAGTCTTGCATAACTCAACTTCCTCGCATAGCTTCCTTCATTATGCTCTCTTAGCTGTCCTAATCTCTTCATTATATTCAGTTAGAGATACACTATTAATATCCCACTGCCCATGGCACTATTAAAGATCTGAGGTCTTTTCTCTAAGCTTCTTCAGCTTAGAGTTCAACCAAAGAACTTCTTGTACTGAGGTCATGGTTTGTGGTTGATGCCAGCGGAGGCGCTTAACTCGAAGCAAGATCAGTGCCTTGGATCTCAGTAAATCTCACTAACGCCATTCCGGGCTCCTTCTCTGAAGTGGAGGGCTGGGGGGAATTAAAATGTGGAGCGGTTCTAATTTCGGTACCGTGTCAGAGCCTCCCCTTATTTTAAAAAATATCATTTTAAAACCAAGAATGATTCTGTACCTGCTGCTCGGATAGCCTTCGTCTATAGGTCCTCCAGAGAAAAGGTTACTAGGTACTCTTAGTCCCTGCGGGGAAGATTCTCCAGATCACTCTATTAAGCCTTTTGGTCCGCGTGCCACAGGCTGTCTCAACGATGGCCTGTGTTATTTCCCGTTCGCATCTTGCAGTCGCAGCTGCTCCAAGCTCATGGGATTCAAATTGCGAATGCCTACGAGTACATGCATGGAGCCATCTGCGGCACTGAAGCTGAGCTTCTTCTCTCCTGTTGTCAGTTTAGCAGTTCATTTGGGCTGGTCTTTGGGAGCTTCCTCTCCAGACCGACTGAGTTTTATTGCCTTCACATCCGGGGGCGAGCTGGACAAAGGGATATTGGTCCATGGCTTCCGTCATTGATAGCGAGGACCGTTTAGGTTTCTATATTAGATGCTATTAGGCCTGTACCGCTTTTGTGATCTTATTAGCTTGTAAGACCAAGTCATTTTTTATGCTTTTCTTGCTTCATTTCCGTGATTTCACTACAGGTGTGCGCTCTACTTTACGGTTTGTCCCTGGTTCAGAAGTTTTGTTGCAAGGTTTTGGAGAGGCTAAAAGAACCTCTTCCGAACCAGCACATAGTCCTATTAGAGGAATTGTGTTACAATGCGATTAGAAACGTTTTGTACTTACGAGTAGCTAGCGAAATAAATGGACACCCTCATGCCGCATGCCGGAAGAAGGGCCAAAATACTACCTGAATCGTCCTTGAATCAGGTTGGCACCGTTTGTGATTGAACTTTCTTCTGTCCATCCATCGGCACGTAACACCTGATAACTTGGATTGGGTTAAGAATTAAGATATGGTTAAAAAGGGTGAAAATAGATTGGTGGATCGTCTAAGTGTTTCTGTTCTATCTGTTTCCTATTGAGCTAGACTAAATAACAGGCGGAAACCACGTGAAGGAAGAACTCCTCTGGCTTGCCCTGGGATCATCAAGACTTGCGCTCTCCGTCAGAGGCATTTGCCAGACTACTCGCCGGATAGGAAAGCTGAAAAGGTGTTAACCTATTCCGACTAATAAAAAAGTATGAATAAGTAGTATAATTAACCCTTAGATAAGCCTCTATAATATAATATAAGTAAGCGCAAAGATTTCTTGAAAAGATAAACCCATTTATGACATTGATTTCAAAGTGGAAAAATAATGATGAAGCTTTTAAATTAACCATTTATAAGACGTTTTATTTGTTACGTTTACTCAAAAATGTAATCAAATGAAACTTTTGATAAAATTGAAATCTGACTTCTTAAACTAAAAATAATTTAACAGTTTTCGCTATTGAAGTTGAAACATAATTCGTAATCAGTTTAATACTTAAAAATTTTTTTCAGAAAATTATCCGATTGCTTGCCTTTCCTCAGCCGGATATACTTAAAATGTGAAAAAGAAGTAATAAAGAGTGACTGCTGATCTTGGTATATGGTTAGTAAATTTATAGACTATATACATAGGCTGCATTAAAAGTATCGGGAATGGAATATTTTTATATTAAATATTTTCATATTAAATTCTTTTTAATTAAAAACTCCTTGGTTTTAAAAATCGAAAACCATTTATTTTTTTAAAAAAAGATTCTTGGTCTTGTCAAAAGGTTTTGTCAAACTTGTTTAGTCGTTGAGAAAATGGAATTGACTCGAGAAAATTCAAGAGCGGTGATTTATTATGACTTTCGAAGTGGTTTAACACAAAAACAGTGTATTGACCGGATGATTTCTGCATTTGGTGATGAAGCCTCATCCAAAACCACAATTTGTCGCTACTTTGCTGAATTTCAAAGTGGACGTGTCAAGCTCAGTGATGATCCCATTCAAGTTTGTCCAAAAACTGCAGTCACCCAAGAAAACGTTGATGCTGTGCGTAAGCTGATTAAGGAAGATTGACATGTGACATACCGCGAAATTCAGGCAACTTTGGACATTGGCATGAGTTAAATACAAATAATCTTGCATTAATAATTATGTGTTAAAAAGTCGTTTTATCGATGGATACCGCATTCGCTCTGTAAAGAGCAAAAAGCGGCTCGCGTTACTTGGTGCGTCAGAACTGTCGAAGTATTCCACGCAGGATCCTCAAATGCTGTAAACAACATCGTATTAGGTGACGAATTCTGGATATCCGCGTATGAACCCGAAACAAAAAACCTGTCACGAGTTTGGGTGTTCGAAAATGAGTTAAAGCCAACAAAAATTGTTCGTTCACGGAGTGTTGCAAAAAAAATGGTGGCCACGTTTGTCTCCAAAACTTGCCATGTTACGACTATTCCTCTTGAGGGACAAAAAACGATTAATGCAAAATGGTATGCTAGCATTTGTTTGCCACAGGTCGTTTCTGAACTCCGTAAAGAGAACTGCAACCGCCGCATCATCCTCCATCACGACAATGCGAGTTCTCACACCGCACACAGAACAAAAGAGTTTTTAGAGCAAGAAAATATAGTATTATTAGACCATCCGCCGTACAGCCCCGACCTATGCCCTAATGATTTATATACTTTCCCTAAAATAAAGAATAAATTGCGTGGACAGAGATTTTCATCACCTGAAGAAGCTGTGGACGCCTACAAAACAGCCATTTTGGAGACCCCAACTTCCGAATGGAATGGTTGCTTCAATGATTGGTTCCATCGTATGGAAAAATGTGTCAAATTTCGCGGAGAGTACTTCGAAAAGCAATAAATACATTTTTAAATAGTAATGTTGTGTCACTTCCTTGATTCCCGAAATTTTCAGCATCCTTACGTATGAAATTGGCGTTTGTACGGGAGGAATATAAAGTCAATTTGTTTGTAAAATATATTTAATTAATTAAAATATGCACCGTTGTTATCTATGCATTTTTGCCATCTCATAGGTAGTTCTTTGATCCCTTTACTAATAAAACCATGGGGGCGAGAGTCAATAAACTCTTTGGAGGCGGTTTGGACTGCCGCGTTTCGGAAAAAATTGTAATCTGTTGGAGCAAGGTCCGGGAAGTACGGTGGATGTAGCAGACATTCTAATTGTAGCTCATCTAACTTAGTGGTTGTTTGTTGTGCAGTGTGTGGTCTTGCGTTGCCGTGAAGCAGCAGTGGCCTAGAGCGATTGACCAATTTCGGTAGTTCAGCAGCTAGTTCTTCCTTCATGGTTTGCAGTTGCGTACAATAGATATCTGCCGTAACCGTTTGGCCAGATTTAAGAAAGCTATAGTATACGACACCGGTGCTAGTCCACCAAATACTCACAAGTAACTTTTTCTAAGTCAATTTTCATTTAGGGCAGGATTTGCCTGGGTCTCCAGGGTTCTTCCATTGCAACGAGCACTTTCGATTGTCGCAGAGTATCCACTTTTCATCAGAAAAAATGATTCGATTTAAAATCCCTTCATTATTGTGTCGGTTGAGCAAAGTAACACCAGCAGCTGACGCGTGTTTGCAAGTTCCATTCACTCAATTCATGAGGGTATGTACCTCAGTTCAGGTTTTTATAATTTAGCGATTTGCTTTAAGTGGATTAATGCAGTTTTATCACTTACCCTGAAGCTTGTAGCTATCTCTAAAGTGCTTTGTGATGTATCCGCTTCCAAAATAGCCTTTAATTCTTCATTTTTCAGTTTGGTCTCCGGCTGTCCCCGGGGTTAGTTCTGAAGGTCGAACTTTCCAGAACGTAAACGTTGAAACCAAAAACGTACCGTGCTTTCTTTTGCGACACTAGCGCCCTACACATGATTAATCTTTCGAGCTGTTTCTGCAGCACTGGTGCCACGGTACAACTTGTACTCGTAAATATACCGCTATTTCATGTTTTCCATTGTGCGGTAATAAGTGACGCCAAAGAAAAAAATAAAGAGGAAAAAACAAAAAAATGACTGTAATGTTTTCAAAACTCAAATTTACCAGCTAAATGAATTTATAAATTTGAATTTGGAACCAAAGAGGAGATATTTCTGATCAAATTGGTCAGTGCGACAAAACGCTAATTTCATATGTAAGGACCTAATATTACGTCCTAGGTCCTCTACCTCCTCTCATTATTGAGAGTGTTCAGGGCAAGGACGTGTCTATTGTGGTGACCCAATGCATTTTGGAGGCTTTCACCTGTCTCTTTTTTTTTTCAGAATAACGATGACAAACGAGCACACAGTCCACCTGAAGGTAAGTGTATTTTGTGGTCTATAGTCATCTACGTCTATCCTCGATTAAGAATTAAAATACAGATGAAATTGTAGCCCCTACGGTTAGTAAAAAGGGTCTCCGGTTCTCTTCACCACACTAACTCTTTACCATATGAAACACAGCAGCATTGGGCTGCTATTTGCGCTATTATGCTGTGAGAGCGTGGTCTTTCCCCAGCCGAGCCGATCCATTTGTGCTACAACCATAATATGTTCTCAGTATGACTCTACCACGCAAAATTTTGATTTTCTATTTATCAGACATGCAGGTTTCCTCGCGGTTTTCCTTCACCGGCGGTGATAGAAAATATCGTGGTAAAACAGCACTTAAAATTTCAATAAATATTTTCATTGTTGTCGGCAAGGCTCGAACCCGGGTTGCTCGTGTACTGTGAAATTTACAGATCTTCTGTTCGAGCTACTACGGATCTTTACAAGGCTATTATAAACTTAGGCCTAATTGTTCAACCGATTATATTTTTTACAAAATTAAATAATACATCTAAACATAATTGACAAGTGAAGCTGGCTGCCTGGATCGCTCGCTATGACGAGACTAGGCCGAAACGCATATAATATCTTATTTACTTTTAGTATTTGTACTGATTTTAAAGATAACATGTGTGGAGTGGGCTAAGCCCACGCTGGCCTTTTTATACTTGTATTCAATATTAAATGTGGTCCGTAAGTTTTCACAGTACCCAAACAGTTCAAATTCGATCGTTTTCTCTTTACTCTCTATTGGGATTCCATGAATCCCGAATGTGCACACTATTTTGCAGATATGTATGTAACTAACGAGAAATGTTAACACGTCTGTAAGTAATATCCAATAAAGCAAACCAGTTTCTACAGAAATTTCCATTAAAACTTTGATTACAAATCTAGGGATTCCGATTTCGAAATTCTCGCTGTAGCTGGATTAGCATACTCGCAGCAATCATATTAAGTTTTTAATCCCTGACGCGGACAATATTTGTATCTGAATAAAACTTTGATGTTAACGAGAAAGTTTGAGTTTTTTTTATAGGATATAGTGACAAACGAGCACACAGTCCACCAAATGGTAAGTGGTTCCTGTGGCCCATAGATATCTACATCTATCCTCGTTTGCGAATCAAAATGTAGATGCGTTGTCACCCGTGAGGACTAAGATGGAGTGCCTCTTTTCCAGCAAAAAGTGTCTCCGGTTCTCTACACTCACCATACGAAAAACAGCAGCGTTAAGCTGCCATTCTACGCTGGTATTCTGTGAGAGCGTGCTCCTTCCCCGGTCGAGCCGACCAATTCGTGCTACAACTATACTACTATTATATATACCTGCAGCATGGTTCCCATAACGTATATACAAACCACGTGTAAAAATTTATAATTTTAATCACTCTCATAACTCTTTCTAGAAAGAAGTGAAGTGCTGTCGCACGGATGGGCCGGCTGCTGTCGCACGGATGGACCGGCTCGAACCGGGGTGGTACCACGACCTCACAGAAAACCAGCGTGAAGTAGAGGTTTACCTCTGCGTTTCGCTTGGTGAGTACAGGTGGCCGGAGGCCCTTTTTACTGGAAATGAGGCATTCCATCTTAGTCCTCACGGGTGACAACGCATCTGCATTTTGATTCGCAAACCAGGATAGATGTAGATGTCTATGGGCCACAGCAACCACTTATCATCAGGTGGACTGTGTGCTCGTTTGTCACCCTTATCCTATTAAAAAAAAACACAAATGTTAGCTACATATGTAATCAAGTTTAACTATTTCCCCCCTGTGGGCATACGAAGTACAATATTTTTTACATATCATTTAAAGTAAGCACCTACCTAAAAAAGTCCACCTGATAATAAGTGGTTGCTGCGACCCATAGACACCTACATCTGTCTTCGTTTGCGAATCAAAATGCAGATGCGTTGTTACCCGTGAGGACTAAGATGGAATGCCTCATTTCCAGTAGAAAGGGCCTCCGGCCACCTGCACTCACCAAACGAAACGCAGAGGTAAACCACTACTTTCACGCTGGTATTCTGTGAGGTCGTGGTACCAACCCGGTTCGAGCCGGTCCATCCGTGCGACAGCAAAAGCTACCGCGTGGCAAATGCGTGCTTTGTGTAATATCTATGATTCACAAAATATATGATTTTGATTCTGATTCTTAAATTGGCATTTAGATTAAATAAAAAAATACCCTTACACTCCAATTTACAATTTCATTATCATAGCAACGTTACAGATCATCCACTGCTGAATAAAGGCTTCCCCTAAAAGTGTCACAAGACAGTTTTAGATCATTGAATTTTTACATGTCTTGTCAAGTCGTCAATTTATATAGTTGTGCAATGGGAAGTTCACCACACACCCCAGTTATTGGTACGAGCCTACTAATATTCTCGTTAAATAAAATATCTAAGGCGAAACAATGTAATGATTTGAAAATAATTACATAATATTAAACGTGAAATATAGAACAACTTTATTTACCTTCATCCAGAATTATAATGCTCAATTACAACCTATACTACATGGCAGTTAAAATTTTAACACCACCTTTAAATTACCTCTCAATATTAGAAATGAAATAAAAAATTGCTTCAATTCAATAACAAATAAAAAAAATACAAAGCTGTTTTTATAATTTAGAAGAATATCCTTAAAAATTAAAATACTCTACAATAAATCCAAATACGTATGTATGCCTTATTTGATTATCAGGTGATTAAAAAAAATTATTATTAGTTATTTTATTATTTTAACTAACAACTTTATTCAGTATTTAACTTGTGTTAGGCACAGACCCATTAAATGTAATAAATATTGCAATTTCCGAAGCGGGTGGTTAATGGATTCCATAGTACAAGATCCAGTTTACCGTCAAGTTTGCAGCGCGCTTGAAGCGCGCGGCGTCCGGTAAACTTGACGGTGTATGGCTGTCAGTGTGCATGAAAAGTTTACTTAGACGGCGCCGTGGCGCAGTGGCTCAGCAATGAGTTGTTGCGCTGGGGGCCGCGGGTTCGAATCTCGCACGGAACAAGTATTTGTATGGCCTACAAATAATTGTTCCGGGTCTGGATGTTTGTCCTCGTGCAATTTATGTTTGTAAACTGCCTCAACGATACAAGAGAAAATCCTAGTGGGGTAACGTTTTAAAATAAAAACAAAAAATAAACTTAAAGGAAAAAATTAATTTCGATTCTGCCCAGTTGATCAAGTTTGCAACGTCATGTAAACTTGAACGTGTGTATGAGCGGTCAAGTATCCATTACGTTAGTCGGAGCAATAAGCGAGAGACCCCATGGTTTCAACTGGCATCATGCGAACTCGACAGCGAACTTAAAAGTGAGTGACCTATTTGGATGCTCTGCAAACTGGACACCGCTACAAGTGCGCTGCAAACTTGACGCTAAACTGGATCGTATATGGCATCCATCAGTTTTAAGACACAACATTATGAATTTTAAAATAACACGAAATATAATACGTAACTTACGATAAATATTCTGAACTTGAATTAAGACAAAAAAAATTATATCAAGTTTATATTTAAGAAAACTTATTTTTATTTCTAATCTCTACCGTCAAACATGTCCTTGTGATAAAGTAGCAAATACAAAACTAAAGTTTAATTTTAGTGGTATCAGCATCTGGCATTTAACTCGAGTTGCTGCCGTACTGTTTATTATATTCAGGAAAGAGCCCGCCCCCTATGTAATTTGTATTAGTTTTTCACTCTGACTGACCTCTCATCCTGTCCACTCAATTACAACACAATGAGGGCATCCACGATTTTCTTTGGCACCGGAGCGGCGATAATTAGGATTGAGGTGAAGTACACTGACGATTTCATTGCGGAGAAGTTAATTCGTGAGCAAAAAAAATATAAAGGTATTTTACAAAGGTCTTACCTGTATATTAGTTTTCTTTTTTAATTAAAATTAAAAACTCTGCAAAAATTTTAAAAGCAAACCACTGAAGCTTTCTGTGTGTTAATTACCACAATAGAAACCAATAAAATAGTATTTAAAACGTAACTTATTAATTATATAATAGTGTGTAACAAATACTTCATCTCAGTCCCAACTAGCGACTTCTGGTAAGCGAAAGATTATTAAAGTTGTTAAAAAATTACTTCGCGTACATCCGCTCGATAAAATAAAATGTGTCTTACCTAGTTTGAAGAGCACCTCCCGCCCTACCTCAATTGCATGCACTATCACCGTCACCACTAATCCCAGCACCACTACACTAGGAAAGACACACCACTGACAATAAAACGGCACGTGTTTTACTTTTCTATTATATAATACATATTTGCATTTAATTAAATTAATTATAGGATCTTAAGCAGATAGTAGTTTCAGCTATCACATTTATTTTATAAATAATAAGGATGTTTTAATAAGGAATTATTTAATGAAATAAGAATGTTTAATAGTGTCACGGATCATTTTTAGTAGAAAGAGGTGTTCTTTTGTGAGGATTTGTGGGTTAATAAATCAGCAAAATAGCAGGGCCCATCTTGAATATGCTCACTGACTGCAGATTTTCCAGTTCTTCGGTGCTTCGTATCAGCTGTATTATGTTCATTCACATGGGGTTTATTAATATTTTTGTTGGTTATATGTAAAATTTCAGGATTATAATACCCTATGCATAATACCCTAATGTAGTAGGTACTACAGTCCCTCCAGCGGTGCCAAGTTGACTGACGGTATATCGAAGTACTGAAGTGTTTATACAATAGGGCTACGATGGCTATCCGAGTACAGAACCAGAGTACGAAACCTATCCAACTGCAGAGAGGTGTAAGACAGGGTGACGCAATATCACCAAAACTCTTCACCGCTGCATTGGAAGACGTTTTCAAGCTATTGGACTGGAAAGAATACGGTATTTACATCAATAGCGAGTACATCACTCACCTTCGATTTGCCGACGATATAGTCCTTATAGCAGAATCGCTGAAGGAATTAAGCAGTACGCTCAATGACCTCAATAGTGTCTCCCAACGGAAAGGTTTTAAGATGAACATGGACAAAACAAGGATCATGTTTAATGTCCATGTCACGGCTATGTTGGTAGTTGTTGGGAGTACTAAGCTCGAAGTTGATAACGAGTATGTTTACCTGGGACAAATAGTCCGACTAGGTAAGTCCAACTTCGATAAACAGGTCAACCGATAGATTCAACTCGGTTTGGCAGCGTTCGGAAAATTATGGCACATCTTCTCGTCAGATATACCTCAAAACTTGAAAACGAGACTGTACAACCAGTGCGTGTTGCCAGTGATGACCTATGGTACTGAGACGTGGTTCTTCACTGCTGGCCGGATGAGGAAGCTGAAGGTTGCTCAGCGAGCTATGGAAAGGGCTATGCTTGGAGTTTCTCTGCGTGATAAACTTAGAAATGAGTATATCCGCAGTAGAACCAGAGTGACCGACATAGCCTAACGGATTAGTAAGCTGAAGTGGCAATGGGCCGGCTATACAGCTCGAAGAACCGACAACCGATGGGGAAAATGATTATCGAATGGCGGCCTCGTACAGGCGGACGAAGTTTAAGGCGACCTGGTAAGACATGTAGGATGTCGATGGATGCAGGTGGCTCAGGACCGTGGCATTCCTTGGGGGAGGCCTATGTTCAGCAGTGGACTTCAGAAGGGCTGTAATGATGATGATGATGTAGTAGGTAGGATTTTAAATTTTAAATATCAAATAAATCATTTTATATAGCTTACCTATCTACATACTTCACTACTGAGTTGTAACATGAATACAACCCAAACTAGTGTTTTATTTTAATTCAATGGGTTATCGTGTGACCCTTTTAATAAAGCATTAATTTGTTTAATAAACATACACGAATTTTTATTGATATTAATACCAGAACAGAAAACTTTGCAAAGTCGCCCTTATAAAAGTATTGCTTGTCTTGCCTGTCTCTTGATTGCTTTAGGAAATTTCAAATATATCCCAGTCAAGAACATTGATTTGCGCCCGGAGCGACTTGTAAAGTTTTTATCTTCCTTGCAAATATACTCAAGAAGATAAAAGCCGTCGTTGCCTCGGGCGGAAGCTTAATATCTCATGTATTTATTACCATAAATCATAGAAGTAGTCCAATCGATTTTTTAAGTTTGTTATTTTGATACTTTCGGTTATTTTGTCTATAGTCAAACTTAGACCATTGTCGGATATCTTTTCAGCAACTCGCAAAAAGTTTTAAAAAATCATATTAAAGCTCCAAATAAAATTTACAAGTCCTGAGCAATTTAATCAGGTTTTTTTGAGTTTTATTTCTGTATATTATTTCCAATGTTTCGAGAGGTTGCAGCATGGAAGGGGACAGGAAACTCCGCGAACATGAACAGTAAATTAAACGCAATAAAATTCATAAATACAAACTTCGTTCAATATGTAGTATCCACGAAAACATAAATTACTGCGTAATAAATAAAATATGACTACATTATCAGGACAAACCAAAGTAGTATGAACAAGTAAGTGAGGCGATGATGTCAAATTAGATACATTCCTATTTG
>JAVANC010000017.1:3652016-3663740 GCA_033319125.1 Parnassius glacialis
GCAAAGACTTATTTATTTATTCTTGATTGCATTCCTTAAAACAAAAGAATACAAACGGCGGACTTAATGCCTTGAGGCATTCTCTACCAGTCAACCCATGGAGTGGTGAGAATTTGACGTAGGTGCGGCAATATAGAATAAAATAAAACCTATCTTATGCAGTTGACTTTTAAATACTGTAATAAAAGTACTAATCACTATTATCAACACGGTGGATGTTTATTTTTGCCTGCCAAAGGTGGAGGATGTGGGAGGCTTATTTTCAGCACTGGTCTTTTAATAGCCAGTAAAGAACGAATGAATGTATGATGCAGATGATGTTATACGTGTGATTGTTGGCTTTGCGCTGATGAGGCCAAGCTTACCAAGCATGATGGATGTACGGACAGCTAGCACGTCCTCAAAATCTCAATATTTTTACCTGGTTAGAGGTAGGTATAAATGAGGTTGTTACGGCCCACAGCTGCCCATGCAAATGTCGTCTTGGCTGGGGCCCATAGCAGCTTCTTCGACGGGCAGACGCAGGTCGGGCCCAAAATGGCCACATGGAAATGTCCTATCACAATACACTATATGGGAGAAAGCTAGAAACACATAGTACTTACCAGTATCCGAAGCTAACTTCGCTCCAAGGCTTAGTCAGGCCGTTAGTGGGTGTAATGGTAAATGGCGAGTAGTGTACAGTGATGTTTAAATGTCTGCGACCTGAGCAAGCTTAGACGACCAGCAGCTGCCGAGTTCCAGGCTGCCCCAAAATGCTGCATCGCTCTAGCAGGCTCCATCGCTTGACCATTTCTTTCTTTATTGTACATTTAACTAACTTAAATTCGCCTAATTCCACATTCATCGTAGAATCGAACACGTGATACCCGACACAGAAAGGACAGTAGCTCAAAATTCGACATTCAATGTCCCGGATTCACTTTTCACACAATTCCGCATTCCCGAACGAGTTAAATATCGCAAAATTCACCATCTCTACGTAACGAAGTAACACGCACTTAATCTAACTATCTAGACCTACAACGGTCGCGTCAATTTCGGTAAGTTAGCCGCCGCGCGGGCTCCCCGCCTCGTGGCTGGCGGGGCAACATTGCTTGCCTACCAGCGTCACACGCTGGGAAACTGCCTACCGTTCCCCCTTCCTTCGATGCGCGTGACGCCTGGTGCCATCGTGCGACTCATGAAGTCGAATGTGATTGGATGACGTTCAACATGACCAAATTTAGGCATAAACAAAGGTTATAGTGTAAATGGGGCAACTCGACCGGGAAAGGACCATGCTTTCACAGAATACCAGCGTAAAATAGCAGCTTAACGTTGCTGTGTATCGTATGACTAGTGTAGATAACCGGATACTATTTTTATTGGAAACGAGGTATTCCATCTTTGCGGAACAACGCATGTACATTTTAATCCTTAACAGAGGATATATGTAGATGTCTATGGGCTACAGTATCCACTTACCATCAAGTTGCCTGTGTGCTCGTTTATCATCCTTATTCTGTATATCATTATTTCTAAATTGTAGCCCACTGAAAGTTAATTCAAAGACATCTATAAAGTACTTACGACACACACAAAAGGAACTTTCTTGAAAACACCTCATTAATGTCAACTGGAGTGAAAGCCGGAAATAACGATTTAAAATCGATATTAAATCAGACTTCATTAAATTTACTGTAATATTGGGAAGATATTTTTTATGATTTATACGTAATACTGCCATATTTGTTTGAAAAGACTTGAGCACTCTGTCGGAAATAAATTCATTCCTCACGCATGGCGGCACATGTGTTATCCTCAGTGCGTGAGTTTGAAGAGATTAAAATTATAAATGCATCGTCAGAGAAAATATAATGAGAACACCTTCGAAATATGGTTTCATTTATTTTCAACTTGACCTAGTAAAAGACTGAAGTAGTTAAAGCTGGATGTGAACAGGAATATTTAACGAATTTGGGAATTGCAAGAAATCTTTTTACCAAAACCAATCCGGTTGTGTGTGGAGACATTCTAGTGCTGCAGAAATCAACCTAGTTGCTTCGCGATACAACTAAATAGAAGATAAAAGAGGTATGCTAGGTATGCTGCGAGTTACCAAATCTAGTTTTATTAAATCTCGATTTAGTCAGACGCAATTTTGTATGTCAAATTTGTAATTCCAGTTGCTGTCTCATTATAAGCGAATTGAAGATAATATGTTTGATTTAAATCAGACTGTTTTTATCAGTGTGTTTCAAAGTAGTTGGTGAATTATATTTAAAAAAATTGTGAGGAATATTTTAGGTACTAGATTTTTTTATAGAAAAAGGGTGACAAACGAGCACACAGTCCACCTGATGGTAAGTGGTTGCTGTGTCTCATAGACATCTACATCTATCCTCCTATGCGAATCAAAATGCAGATGAGCAGAGAGATGATCAAGATTCATTGTCAGCCGTAAGGACTAAGATGGAATGCCTTGTTTTCCGTAAAAAGGTCTCCGGTTCTTTACACTCACCATATGAAAGACAGCAGCATTGAGCCGCTACTATTATACAATAAATATAGCTGCAGCATGGCTCTATCACGTAAAAACTGACACAAAAAGAGGATACCTACAGAATATTTTACGCCGTTTCTTCTCCGGACAGGGCAACCTCATTTTAAACGTCATTTTTAAAGATTAAAAAACATGTTGATGTTTGACGAAGGAAGTTTTAATTTCTTACATCGAATAATAAAGAGCATTCATTTAGTTTTAATTATAATGGATTAATCGCGTTAATCGAAAAAAGAATTCAAAGAATCAAATCCGTAAAAATTTGTTTTCTTCAAAATCTTCCACCAATTGTATTCATACTGGTCTACTTTATCATCATCATTATCATCATCATCATCATTACAGCCCTTCACAAGTCCACTGCTGAACATAGGCCTCCCCCAAAGAATGCCACAAAGCATGGTCCTGCTTTGAAAAAAGGTTCTCGAGTGGCAGCCTCGTACCGGTAGGCGAAGTGTAGGGCGTCCCCCCACGAGATGGAGTGACGACCTGGTAAGACATGCAGGAAGTCGATGGATGCAGGTGGCTCAGGACTGGTCTATTTGGTATAGCGAAATTATGTATGTAGCTCGAAAGGGCCGGCTCGAACGAGGAAGAACCACGCTCTCACAGAATACCATTATAAAATAGCAGCTCCATGCTGCTGAGTTTCGTAGCGTGAGTGTGGAGAACTGGAGGCCCCCTTTACTGTTAACGAGACATTCCATCTTAGTCCCGAGAGGTGGCAGAACCTTTGCATAGATATATGTACACGATGATTTCTTACATTTACGCGAACACTACACATTGAGAAAAACTATTTTTACGGATTTTATCGCGTTTAATTATCTTATTTTATATTGCCTACGTTTCGGTTGCTTTTCAGCAACCGTGGTCACGAGGGTCTGAGGTACTGAGATTATTGACGACTCCCGTGACCGTCGGGAATATAAAATAAGTTAATTAAACCCGATAAAATCCGTAAAAGTAGTTTTATTCAATATATGTACATGATTATGTGATTACATGGAATATGTGATCAATCGTCACCCTTATTCTATAAAAAACACACAATACTGATCTTTAATACAATTCATTACTTTAAACCTTACAAGCAATAAATTTCACGCTACATTTACTTTTTACACATTCTGCTTAAGCAATCACAATGAGTTTAATAAATTTTAAGATAATTTTGATACTCAAGATACGTTATTTCGATATCTATCCCTGTGTTCTCATTTGTGAAATGCAATTTTAATCAGACTAGAATGGAATTTCTTCACTATAAATACCACACGATACAATTTCTTTACATTATCCGAACCTTTTTAACTGCGCAAGCTATTTAATGTTACTATAAGTGGGCACACAATCACAAACGGACAAACTCAGGCTGACAAATCCAATTTCATGCTTTGCGATGAGATCAGAAGTCAACTCAGACGTATATGATTTACATTTGACATTGGAAATATCATAAACATCGAAGCACGAAAACAAGTTATTTATGTTTTTGTACAAATATACAATTAGTATTCGCTAGATCTCGTAACAGACTGAAGTCTACGATAGTCTTTACGAAACAATTACGTAAAAAAGACTATGAATAATATTTGAACCTGACTTCCTCGTTGATGTAGTAGTCGTAAGCGTTACTATTGATAATGATGTACTGGATTAGAATCCTGGGTTGTGAAAATATGCAGATTATTGGATATTTCTGTCGAAAAACGCTCAGTAACAACCCGGTATCTAGAAGTTGGTGGTGTTTACCTCCGCACCTCGGCAAGCACGTAAAGCCGTTGGTTTTGCGCCTGGTCTCGCTCCGGTCGTGCCGGATTGCCCTCCCTTTGGACTATAAGTGTGAGGGAATAGAATATAAACTTCGATGTTACTGGCCGCTTTGACCGAAATTCTGTCTGTTGGACATTACTACATGAACTAGATGAACAAAAGTACCAGAGATTAGAGTTGGAAATTTTAAAATAGCTGTATAATTACTTTTATTGTAGTAAAACCTTAAATTTAGATTAAATAGACCATTTATCTAATTTAATTAAAAAAATATTGTTCCATTAAAAGAGAAATTCTTCACATGAACGTTCTAACGTAGCTGTTGACGTCACACGCTCAGTTCTATTCTCTATGTGCATTTGCAACAGTTCTCAGTAAATCCCATCCCCAAGGATAGATAAGATTATAAATGCAACATTTAATGAGGTCGACGGCGTAGGAAATATCGTGAGAATTCTTGCTAACTGGATATTTTCTCAACTACGTGTATTGTACTAAGCCACCTTCTTATTCCCTTATGAAACCTAATGTTCAGTTTCTTGTCTTTATTTCATTGTTATTACGTGTTTTGTATTAATAAAAATTAACCCATTCACCGTCCCGTGTACAACATTATAGTTCATTGCTATTGTATTACCAAGCCAACTGTGGAACATAGGCCTCCTCCAAGGAACGCCACAAAGCAGGTCCTGAGCCACCTGCATCCATCGACTTCTTGCATGTTGTACCAGGTTGTAATTCAATCTTGTGGGGGGCTGCCCTACATTTCGTCTAACGGTAGGAGGCTACCACTCGAGAATCTTTCTTTCCCATCTGTTGTCGGTTCTTCGAGCTATATGGCTGGCCCATTGCCACTTAAACTTACTAATTCCTTATATATTTGTTATAATATTTTCAAAAGGAGCAGACCACCTGACAGTAATAAATATTTCCTGCAGCCCTGAGACATTTGCAGCCAATTCCAATCAAAGAAAGCACAACTTTGTAGTGCGTTGGCACTCGCATAACATTAATAAAAGTTGTACTTTTCTTTCTTTTAGAAACGTTATCGTATATATATATATTATAGGATTTTTATTTGCATCGTGGGGGTAGTTTATATGCACAAATTATACAAGAAAAAAAATATCCAGACCCGAAACAATTATTTATAGGTACAAATAATTGTTTTGTATGAGTTTCGAACACGCAGCCCTCAAACTGCGCCACAGAGCCGACAGTAATACATAGATTCATAAAAATAAGCCTTTCGAAAAATCATATGAAAAAGAAGAACACTGTTCTCTTAACATAGTTGATAGTTATATTAATTATATCATCTTCATCATCATAAAAACCCCTTCACACGTCCACTGCTAAAAATATAACTTCCCAAGGAATACCATAAAGTACGGTCCCGAGCCACCTGCATCCACTGACTTCCTGCATGTCTTACCAGGTCGTCACTCCATCTAATGGGAGGATGCTCTACATTTCCTGCCGATACAAGGCTGCCACTTATATGGCCGGCCCATTGCCATTGCAGCTTATTTATCCGTTGCGCTATGTCGGTTACACTGTCTCTACTGCGGAGATCTTAGTTTTAAGTCTATCAAGTAGAGATACCCCGAGCATTAAACCTGTGACGATCGACGTCAACATTTAATAGTAAAGTGACGAGAGTCTAGTGATTAGTCATCTAGGTCTTTTCTAATACTCACACCAGGGTCTCACAAATTTAAATGGTTATACCTCCAATAGTAATATTACGTCATACCACGTGTAAAAAATAATAATTTTAATCACTCTCACAACTCTCTCTAGAAAGACAAGCGATAAAGATCAAGCTTGACATATAGTACTATTAGCTTAAATATATACTCGTATCTATACATATAAATAAAATTGAAGTGTATTTACACATAATTAACCATTTTTTTAAATTTCGTACGTCTGTCTGTCCGAGCTCATCTTCTAAACTGGCCACTGGGCTGGCTTTTTCAATACGCCTGTGTGCTGACGTGTAGTGGCAGTGTAAGAATACCTACTATTCCATATTATCCCGAAGGTGTCGCAAGAGGCGACAGAGGGAATTAAAATCAGGAGATGGGCAGCACCGTTTTCCTAATAACGACTAAAAATTTCATACGGATATATTTTTTTAGGAAGGTACTTACTTTAAATGATATGTAAAAAATATTGTACTTCGTATGCCCACAGGGGGGAAATAGTTAACCTTGATTACATGTAGCTAACATTTGTGTTTTTTTTTAATAGGATAAGGGTGACAAACGAGCCTACAGTCCACCTGATGGTAAGTGGTTGCTGCGGCCCATAGACACCTACATCTGTCTTCGTTTGCGAATCAAAATGCAGATGCGTTGTCACCCGTGAGGACTAAGATGGAATGCCTCATTTCCAGTAGAAAGGGCCTCCGGCCACCTGCACTCACCAAACGAAACGCAGAGGTAAACCTCTACTTTCACGCTGGTATTCTGTGAGGTCATTGTACCAACCCGGTTCGAGCCGGTCCATCCGTGCGACAGCAAAAGTTGCCGCGTGGCAAATGCGTGCCGAGTGCCCTGATTCTTAAATCGGCATTTAGATTAAATACAAAAATACCCTCACACACCAATTTACAATTTCATTATCATAAGCAACGTTACATATCATCTACTGCTGAATAAAGGCTTCCCCTAAAAGTGTCACAAGACAGTTTTAGATCATTGAATTTTTACATGTCTTGTCAAGTCGTCAATTTCTATAGTTGCGCAATGGGAAGTTCACCACACACCCCAGTTATTGGTACGAGCCTACTAATATTCTCGTTAAATAAAATATCTAAGGCCAAACAATGTAATGATTTGAAAATAATTACGTAATATTAACACGTGAAATATAGAACAACTTTATTTACCTTCATCCAGAATTATAATGCTCAATTACAACCTATACTACATGGCAGTTAAAATTTTAACACCACCTTTAAATTACCTCTCAATATTAGAAGTAAAATAAAAAATTGCTTTAATTCAATAACAAATAAAGAAAATACAAAGCTGTTTTTATAATTTAGAAGAATATCCTTAAAAATTAAAATACTCTACAATAAATCCAAATACGTATGTATGCCTTATTTGATTATCAGGTGATTAAAAAAAATATAATATTATTAGTTATTTTATTATTTTAACTAACAACTTTATTCAGTATTTAACTTGTGTTAGGCACAGACCCATTAAATGTAATAAATATTGCAATTTCCGAAGCGGGTGGTTCATGGATGCCATAGTACAAGATCCAGTTTACCGTCAAGTTTGTAGCGCGCTTGAAGCGGCGCGGCGTCCGGTAAACTTGACGTTTGGCTGTCAGTGTGCATGAAAAGTTTACTTAGACGGCGCCGTGGCGCAGTGGCTCAGCAATGAGTTGTTGCGCTGGGGGCCGCGGGTTCGAATATGGCACGGAACAAGTATTTGTATGGCCTACAAATAATTGTTCCGAGTCTGGATGTTTGTCCTCGTGCAATTTATGTTTGTAAACTGCCTCAACGATAAAGGAGAAAATTCTAGTAGGGTTACGTTTTAAAATAAAAACAAAAAATTAACTTAAAGGAAAAAATTCATTTCGATTCTGCCCACTTGATCAAGTTTGCAACGTCATGTAATCTTGAACGTATGTATGAGCGGTCAAGTATCCATTACGTTAGTCGGAGCAATAAGCGAGGGACACCATGGTTTCAACTGGTGCGGCATCATGCAAACTCGACAGCGAACTTAAAAGTGAGTGACCTATTTGGATGCTCTGCAAACTTGACGCTAAACTGGATCGTATATGGCATCCATCAGTTTTAAGACACAACATTATGAATTTTAAAATAATACCAAATATAATACGTAACTTACGATAGATATTTTGAACTTGAATTAAGACAAAAAAAATTATATCAAGTTTATATTTAAGAATACTGTTATTTTTATTTCTAATCTCTACCGTCAAACATATCCTTGTGATAAAGTAGCAAATACAAAACTAACGTTTAATTTTAGTGGTATCAGCACCTGGTATTTAACTCGAGTTGCTGCCGTACTGTTTATTATATTCAGGCAAGAGCCCGCCCCCTATGTAATTTGTATTAGTTTTTCACTCTGACTGACCTCTCATCCTGTCCACTCAATTACAACACAATGAGGGCATCCACGATTTTCTTTGGCATCGGAGCGGCGATACTTAGGATTGAGGTGAAGTACACTGACAATTTCATTGCGGAGAAGTTAATTCGTGAGAAAAAAATTATATAAAGGTTTTTACAAAGGTCTTATCTATATGTTAGTTTTCCTTTTTAATTAATTAGATTAGAAATGAATAAATTGAACTACGGATATCCCATAAAGTAGAAGAATTAAAACATAAGGATTAAAAACTCTGCAAAAATTTTAAAAGCAAACCACTGAAGTTTTGTGTGTGTTAATTACCACTATAGAAACCAATAAAATAGTATTTAAAACGTAACTTATTAATTATATATTAGTGTGTAACAAATACTTCATCTCAGTCCCAACTAGCGACATTTGGTAAGCGAAAGATTATTAAAGTTGTTAAAAAATTACTTAGCGTACATCCCCTCGATAAAATAAAATGTGTCTTACCCAGTTTAAAGAGCATCTCCCACCCTACCTCAATTGCATGCACTATCACCGTCACCACTAATCCCAGCACCACTACACTAGGAAAGACACACCACTGACAATAAAACGACACGTGTTTCACTTTTCTATTATATCATACACATTTGCATTTAATTAAATTAATTATAGGATCTTAAGCAGATAGTAGTTTCAGCTATCACATCTATTTTATAAATAATAAGGATGTTTTAATAAGGAATTATTTATTGAAATAAGGATGTTTAATAGTGTCACGGATCATCTTTAGTAGAAAGAGGTGTTCTCTTGTGAGGATTTGTGGGTTAATAAATCAGCAAAATAGCAAGGCCCATCTTGAATATGCTAACTGACTGCAGATTTTCTAGTTCTTCGGTGTTTCGTATCAGCTGTATTATGTTCATTCACATGGGGTTTATTAATATTTTTGTTGGTTCTATGTAAAATTTCAGGATTATAATACCCTATGCATAATACCCTAATGAAGTAGGTACTACAGTCCCTCCAGCGGTGCCAAGTTGACTGTCGGTATATCGAAGTGCTGAAGTGTTTATACAATGGGGCTAAGATGGCTATCCGAGTACAGAATCAGAGTACGAAACCTATCCAACTGCAGAGAGGTGTAAGACAGGGTGACGTTATATCACCAAAACTCTTCACCGCTGCATTAGAAGACGTTTTCAAGCTATTGGACCGGAAAGAATACGGTATTTACATCAATAGCGAGTACACCACTTACCTTCGATTTGCCGACGATATAGTCCTTATGGCAGAATCGCTGAAGGAATTAAGCAGTACGCTCAATAACCTCAATAGTGTCTCCCAACGGAAAGGTTTTAAGATGAACATGGACAAAACAAAGATCATGTTTAATGTCCATATCACACCTATGTCGGTAGTTGTTGGGAGTACTAAGCTCGAAGTTGTTGACGAGTATGTTTACATGGGACAAATAGTCCGACTAGCTAAGTCTAACTTCGACAGACAGGTCAATCGATGGATTCAACTCGGTTTGGCAGCGTTCGGAAAATTATAGCACATCTTCTCGTCAGATATACCTCAAAACATAAAAACGAAACTGTACAACCAGTGCATGTTGCCAGTGATGACCTATGGTACTGAGTCGTGGTCCTTCACTGCTGGCCGGATGAGGAAGCTCAAGGTTGCTCAGTGAGCTATGGCAAGGGCTATGCTTGGAGTTTCTCTGCGTGATAAACTTAGAAATGAGTATATCCGCAGTAGAAACAGAGTGACCGACATAGCCTAACGGATTAGTAAGCTGAAGTGGCAATGGGCCGGCTATATAGCTCGAAGAACTGACAACCGATGGGGAAAAATGATCTCGAATGGCGGCCTCGTACCGGCGGACGAATTTTATGGCGTCCCCCACTAGATTGAGTGACGACCTGGTAAGACATGTAGGATGTCGATGGATGCAGGTGGCTCAGGACCGTGGCATTCCTTGGGGGAGGCATATGTTCAATAGTGGACTGGTGAAGGGCTGTAATGATGATGATGATGTAGTAGGTAGAATTTTAAATTTTAAGTATCAAATAAACAATTTTATATAGCTTACCTATCTACATACTTCACTACTGAGTTGTAACATGAATACAACCCAAACTAATGTTTTATTTTAATTCAATGGCTTATCATGTGACCCTTTTTATAAAGCATTAATTTGTTTAATAAACATACACGAATTTTTATTGGTTTTAATATCAGAACAGAAAACTTTGCAAAGTCGCCCTTATAAAAGTATTGCTTGTCTTGCCTGTCTCTTGATTGCTTTAGGAAATTTCAAATATATCCCAGTCAAGAACATTGATTTGCGCCCGGAGCGACTAGTAAAGTTTTTATCTTCCTTGCAAATATACTCAAGAAGATAAAAGCCGTCGTTGCCTCGGGCGAAAACTTAATATCTCATGTATTTATTACCATAAATCATAGAAGTAGTCCAATCGATTTTTTAAGTTTATTATTTTGAAACTTTCGGTTATTTTGTCTATAGTCAAACTTAGACCATTGTCGGATATCTTTTCAGCAACTCGCAAAAAGTTTAAAAAATCATATAAAAGCTCCAAATAAAATTTACAGGGCCTGAGCAATCTAATCAGGTTTTTTTGAGTTTTATTTCTGTATATTATTTCCAATGTTTCGAGAGGTTGCAGCATGGAAGGGGACAGGAAACTCCGCGAACATGAACAGTAAATTAAACGCAATAAAATTCATAAATACAAACTTCGTTCAATATGTAGTATCCACGCAAACATAAATCACTGCGTAATAAATAAAATATGACTACATTATCAGGACAAATCAAAGTAGTATGAACAAGTAAGTGAGGCGATGATGTCAAATTAGATACATTCCTATTTCGAATTAATACGTCGCAGTTGTATTCTGTCTGCAGATCAAAGGGTTTGTCATGACCCGGGAAGAATGCCAGCGTGAATTAGCATCACAATGTCTCTGGGTCTCGTATGGTGGGAGATTAGAACCGGAGATGTTTTACTGGTAACAATGTATTGCATATTAGTGCTAAAGGGAGTTAAAGAATCGATTCTTAAATGCCAATAGATGGGCTACATCATCCACTTACCATCACTTGGATTGTGAAATGAACATAATATAAATAATAATATGTCTAATTAACTACAGTATATTTTTCAATTATATATTCATATTGACGTGACAACGTCTTATAAATCGATGAAGCTCGCTGCACGCACGAAAAAACATGACTCATGCGGCGTTACCTAG
>JAVANC010000017.1:3663840-3696616 GCA_033319125.1 Parnassius glacialis
GTGTAATGTGATAGGCGTAATTACAAGAGTTACTCTGATTATTCCTTATATAAAACTGGTCGTTTTCACCGCAGAATACACTTCTATGCTTCTTTTAGACTGAGTAATGAGAAAACAGATAACTGATTCAATGACTTTACCGGAATGGCCCCGTCGTACGTGAAGCCGAGCTATTATAGCGATTGCAAAACAACTTTGTAATGGAGAGATGTGGAGGCAGGAAGTAAACTGGTGCCTAAAATGGAAATAGAAATATATTTTTTTATTCAATATATTATAAATAATACTAATTTACTATTTTACTTTTTTTATTTTTATTTACTAATTTGTACGTGGTAGAGCCATGCTGCAGCTATATTAGTTGTAGCACGAATGGGTCGGATCGACCGGGGAAGGACCACGCTCTCACAGAATACTAACGTAAAATGGCAGCTTGACACTGCTGTGTTTCGTATGGTGAGTGTAGAGAACCGGAGACCCTTTTTACTGGAAAAGGGGCATTCCATCTTAGTTCTCACGGGTGACGACGCATCTGCATTTTGTTTCTTTATTGAGGATAAATGTAGAAGTCTATGGGTCACAGCAACCACTTACCATCAGGTGGAATGTGTGCTCGCTTGTTACCCTCATTCTATAAAAAAATATATTTCATAGAATAAGGGTAACAACAAACGACACAGTCCGTCTGGTTATAAATGAATGCTGTCGCTCATAGACATCTAAATCTATCTTCAATTAAAAACACAAAATGCGAATGCTTTGAATCTCCTGATAAATAACATGAAATGCCCCGTTTCGAGTGTCTCCGGTTCTCTAAACTCCCCATACAAAACACAGCAACAATTAGGCTACTATTTTACGGTGGTATTCTGTAAGAGCGTGGTCCAACCCCGGTCGAGCCGATCTATTCGTGCTACAACTATAATATAGCTGCAGAATGTAACGTAGAATTGGTTTTTTAACTATACCCCCTGATAATTTTATCGCATTTGTCAAATTGCTCGAGCAAAAGTTTCGCGAATATTTCGATCTTGAAATAAATATTGTCAATGTTGGCAACGAAATACTTAAACGTATTAACGATTGTAAATTTGATGTCATTCGCTTTAGATTAGTTAAAAAAAACTTTATCTTAGATTCATCATTTATAACACCATTAAAAGAAACAATAAATTATAAAAAAAATTATAAAATAAAATTATTTGAGTAGTTAATTTGTAAATTATTTTATCATACTGAATAATAAAACTATTAACTTAAAAAATGTTTTGTTTAATTTGTCTTGACAACAAATGTTTGTTTGATTTGTCTTCACCTATTGTGACAACCCTACCAAAATAGGTAACAATTTTGTACGTTCTTAAAAGCTTTGTCTCTATTCCGTTTATCTACTCATGTGCTATTACTATAATGGTTCCAACCAATTTATAGTATCATACAGAATATTAAATTGTGTAAGCTAAGTATAAGAGTATTTACGTCGAAGAGCCATGCTGCAACTATATTAGTAGTATAGTTGTAGCATGAATGGGTCGGCTCGACGGGGGTAGGACCACGCTCTCACAGAATACCAGCGTGAAATAACAGCTTAACGCTGCTGTGTTTCGCATAGCAAACCAGAGACCCTTTTTACTGGAAATGAGGCATTCCATCTTAGTCCTCACGGGTGACAACGCATCTGTATTTTGATTTGTAATAGAAGATAGATGTAGATGTTTGTGGGGCGCAGCAACTACTTACCATCAGGTAGACTGTGTGCTCGTTTGTCACCCTTATCCTACAAAAATGAGGGGCATTGGTGTGGAAAATAGACTTAGTAAAGTTGTTCATAATTCAGTCATTTGACACAGGTACGTAGTAGGTGATTCGAGATTTCATAATTGCTCACCTATTTTACAAAGGTATAACAGTATATTAGTAAAGGTTAACCCGGGCTATAAGGAGCCTGAGTTTAGTATAACATCAGGACATTACGCCCCTTGTAACATTAGTTGTAAAGCAAAAATCATGAATTTAAGGTAAACTAAAGGCAGTGAAATTAGTTCAATTTAAAGCACAATTAATTTTGCTATAAAGTTCACGATATCTAAACGGTATCTATGACTAAAATTCACCCATCCTCATTCTTACATCTTTTTTATTTAGTTTAGAGGTATAAGTTAATACTCTTATACGTAAATAACGAGATAGTTTTTAATATATTCTACACTTCTAAATAATACTAGAGTTAGAAATTGGCTCTAACATTAAACTATTCTGCCAATCCGGTCAGTGGAAATATTCTTTGACAAGGGCCCGCAGAGGCTTGCGCGGCACGAGCTTTAGTAGTAACCGTGCCGCGGTAGCGGTCGGACCGTTTTCGCGTTCGCGTATCAATCGCCGTTACGTGTGAATTGTGATCACGAAACCAAAGAAAACCCATGGTGGTGTCAAAATAGTGTAATCGGTAATTTGTGAAATTAAGTGAACAAAACGTGTGAATCACATATTTGTGGTTTCACACGTGTTATTTTAATAGTCCATAAAGATTTACATAAATTGTGTTTTGGTTTTAATATCGTGTTTGGGGTGAAATCATGAGCTGATGATTTGAAAGAGGATCATTTTAAATCGGTAAGCAATAAAATACATGATAAAAATATAAATTATTTGTATGTTATATTAAAAAATTACAGCCCCATGTTGGGCGCCACTATTGAGTAAAAACATAAATTAGCATGTATTATTTCTGTAACACGTAATAGAGGAACTAAACATGCAAGAAGATGTGTGGTGATATTCTGAAATTGAATAACATAGTGTTTTCAAGTTACATAATACTAAGAATCACAACATTCTTCTTCTTAGCCTTTTTAAGGGACTGCAGTGGCTGTTTAAAGTAGGTTTCAGAAGGCATGTTTAGAAAGCGTTACCTATACCCACCTCGCTGTACAGACGTTGGTGAGTGAGTTATTTAGTGGGTTGGTGAAAACAGTTTCGGTAGGATTTAATTAAGATACTGGAATGCAAAACCAAATATTGACCGAACACATACTTTGGAGAGAGGAAAATCTTTGCCCTCTCACCGATTTTGTATGGGTACGGTGCGGAATTTTATACAAATGGAATGTTTATCCTTTGAAAGGTTCAAATTCTTGACATTATGTGTATATTATATTAATTTATTACAATTTAATTATTTAAATATATTTATTACTATTTAGTATAAATATTTTTTCGTTATTTAAATAAAACGTACAGCTGTAATAATACATTAAAAAATTATTAAGTCATTACATAATTCAGTTAAATTTTCACAAACTAATGATAACATACTTGATCATTGGGTAGATACACTGATATACAATTTTTATGTGACATGTTTCAAAAATAATGTTAAAACAGTCTGACAATGAAAGAAAATTTTTAAACCTAGGGAATATGTAAGTTATTTGATGGCAGATATTAATTTATTAATGTTCATATTAAATCCAAATAATATCCAAAATATTATAACGTTAGTGATAGAAATTACAGGCGCTAACAAAAAAATCAATTTCTCGCATAGTTAGACTTAGAAGCGCTTTTGTTTCTCTGAAAAAAATTATTATTACCTGTTTAAATATAATATAAAAATCATTAAGTTTTTATGTAGATAGTATAGCGGTTACTCATGTTTTACATAAAAATATTTTATTTAAATATATAACAAATAAGTAAATTCATATATTGAGGAAGGGCCAGATAAAGCGTACCCTTAACCGACGAGCATGTAGGCGTAGGTATATGGAAATAAAATGAGAGAGAAGTGTTAACCTAACCTAACCTTTTTTTTTTTTCGTGGGGAAAACGTCATTGACACCTTTCGCTGTGGGGGCAACGAAAAGGTTTTACTGGACTCCTTCTGACTAAAACTCCACGGTGGTCACCATCAGCGTACATGAGGGGTCGTGGGATCTCCATTCCAAAGTGATATTCATTCTGTAAACACTACGAACAAACACAAGCTAGTGATGCCAGTTTCTCGACTCCACAGAGTCAGTAATTCATTCTTGGGGCAATGTATACGCTATTACAACAAGGTCCCGGAAAGTGTACAGGTTCTCTCTATTACAAAGTTTAAATGTTTTATTAAGCTGAAACTGTAAAAAAAAGTGTTAATCTTTATATATAAAAATTACGTGTCACGTTGTTTGTCCGCGATGGACTCCTTAACTACTGAACTGATTTCAATGAAATTTTGCACACTGTGTGCAGTTTGGTTCAGCTTGAGAGATAGGATAGTTTTTATCCCGATAAATGACCCTCAAAATTTTTTGTTGCGCATTTAAGGATTTTATAGGAAGGGTAGTCGGAAAGGGCAGAACAACGGCTGCCTGGCGAGCTAGTATAGTATAAATGAATACATGGTTGATAATAACCCCTGGGAATGAGGTGGTCCCTTCCAAGCAGTTTCTAAAATAAATTTTCTAAATAGTTTGTAATCATATATATTGTAAAATTTATTTAAAAAAAGTCCCGCTGGGTTTCTTGCGCTGGTTCTTCCCAGGACAGAGGTTTTTTTTTTCGAACCAGTGGTGAAGTAAAAAATGACTTTCAATAAGAATTACACATGTAATGTATATTGAATTAAAAATTATTCTATTCTATTCCATCCGTTCGGATCGCAACCGGAGCCCTTCTCTCTTTTTGATTTGATAAAGCACGTCCCAGGGACAGTTCTTACTGCCCCCAGCACCCTAGCAGTAGTATCACGGTGCTCGGGACCCCTTTCGAGTCACCGTCCTCCTCGGGGATTACTCGACGTTCGGGCTCTCCGTCAAAGGTTGCAACCAAACCTAACCTACCTCTCTGGGTGACACGCGTGAGTGTTAACGATATTATGATAGAGTTATAGCCTATATACGTCCTTCTTCTTGGCACAGGCCTCTCCTCATTTCGCTACTTAAGTGAGCGTTGGCGAACTTCACGTGGTCTTGAAATATTGTATAACATTTTTTTTGCGTGGTAGAGTCATGTTGCAGCTATATTACTGGTATAGTTGTAGAACGAATGGATTGGCTGAATGGAAGAGGGACCACGCTCTCACAAAATACCAGTGTATATAGCAGCTTAACGCTGCCTTGTTTCGTATGGTGAGTGTAGAGAACCAGAGACCTTTTTTATTGGAAAAGAGGCATTCTATCTTAGTCCTCACGGCTGACAACGCATCTGCATTTTGATTTGCATACGAGGATAGATGTAGATGTCACAGCATCCACTTACCATCAGGTGGACTGTGTGCTCATTTGTCAGCCTATCCTATAAAAAAAACCTCAAAAATCAAGTTCACTTACGATATTTGTCTACCACGCCGAGTACATAGTTAATCAGCATCTGGAATTGCAATTAACAATTTCATTGTTGCTGGCAAGGATCGTACGCGGGTTGACTGCTTACTGTGACATTTATGGCGAGTGTTATCAACCATAAGCTCCATGGCTATTTTTATAAATAATTTTACATCTTTAAACCCTTTTATACTGGAAAGAAGGTATTAGTCATCAGGGGCGACGACGCATCTGCATTTTGATTCTTAAGCGAGGATAAATGTAGTTGTCTATGGGCCTCAGCATCCACTTATTATCACTGTGTGGTTGTTTCGTCAACCTTATTCTATAAATAAAATTTAAGAATTCATCAATTCACTCCTCTGTAAAGTACACACTTAACAGAGGCCTGTCCCTTAGATGACCTCATAGGAGGGATATTTTTCATAGTTGCCGCGACGGTAGAATGGTTGGTAACTGCAGATTTCTTTATTTTAAGGAAGATGCTGCTGCCCATTTCCTGTTTCATTTCCTCGGTCGTCTCTTACGACACACATGGAATGATAAGTGGGTAGTGTATTCTGTTACGCTGCCACGGTCTTCCTAAATAATTATCGTAATTAAAATATTATAAGCATTTATTTCAAGATAAATTGTTTTAAGAGTTATCATATTTAAATTTAAGGCAAAAAAGAATAGGGCTTTTGGGGCTTGCGTGAAAATCTTACGTTAAAATATAAATATTAATGTAAATAATAAAAATCATATAAAATTATTTCTTATATATACGCGAACACTATACATTGAATAAAACTACTTTTACGGATTTTATCGCGTTGAATTTACTTATTTTTATCAATTCCCAACGTTTCGGGTGCTTTACGGTACCCATGGTCAATCACCTCAGTTCCCCGTGTAAAATAAACTGGCTTCCCGCCGTCTATATCTTTTAAATTACGCAATAGATTTTGATGCGGTTTTTATTAATATTCAGAATTATTCTAGGCGAAGATTTGTGTCTAAAATACATACAAAATTTATAATAGGTCGGGGAAAAGTTTTTTCGTATTTTGTTTGTATAAAATTTAAGAAAAATCTCTTTGGTTGTATTGTTTGTATCTAGGCGGTTTTCATATTAGTACGTATAGGACATAAGAAAAATAAAAAGTAAAATACACTTTTCCGCTATTTTTCAATTGTTTTTGTTTCCGCCAAAATTAGTAAATCTAACGAAGAAATTCGATATATTCTGAAGTTTTATCACAAAAAAGGGAAAAATGCGACTACTAGGTGGACCTAATGCAGTGTCAGTAAGAGTAGCACAAAGTTGGTTCAAGCGTTTTCAATCCAGGAATTTTGATGTCAAAGATGCAGCTCACTCTGGTCACGCTCATACAGATAAAGTCGATACCATTTTTTTAAAAGTGGAATATAGTATATTAGTAGTTACGACATAGCCGAGGAATTAAGGATTGACCACAAATTAGTTTTGATCGATGTGAAAAAGTTTGGCTACACAAAATAGTTCGATATTTGGGTACCACACGAGCTCACTGAAAGAAATCTAATGAATCGTGTACTAATTTGCGATTCTCTATTTAAACGTAATGAAACCGAACCATTTTTTAAAAAAAATAATCACTGGTGTTGAAAAGTGGATCGAGAAAAGACCATGGTCCAAAGGTAGTCAAAATGTAGTCGAATTCGGATTAAGACTCAATAAGGTGAAGCTGTATGTATGGTGGGATTGGTAAGGTATCGTTTACTATGAGCTTTTACCACCGGGCAAAACCATGGATTTAGATCTCTACTGCCAACAAATAATGAGACTCAAGCATGAAATTGAGAAAAACGGCCGGAATTGATCAACAGATAATTAAAAATAAAAAAATTTGTAGAGCCGACTTCAATATAAGTTATTAATATACTTATACATAACTCAAAAACGATTGGTCTGACCTTGATCAAATACATATGGGACCACACGTAAACTATCAGCTTTTATATAGAAAAAGAATCATGGAAATCGGTCCACCCACTAAAAAGTTATGGAGGTAACAAAGAAAAAAAACATACGCGTCGAATTGAGTACCGTCTCCTTTTTGGAAGTCGGCAGAAAAGAGTGGTCTTTCATCATGATAACGCCAGACCACACACATCTTTGGCTACTAAGCAAAAAGAGAGAACTTAGTTGGGAAGTAGTAGTAGTCTTCGCGTAAATATAAGAAATCATTAGTTGGGAATTGTTAATGCATATTTTCACCTGTTTTGGTCTCTTCAGTATTTTTCGGGTAGTGTTAGGTAACGTCAAGCGGGGACAGTCAAAACTACATGTTGCATTTTTATTAAACAAAAATCCTAAGCTTTCTTCAGCAACGGGATTATGTCAATACTTACAAGATGGCAACAAGTTATCAAACAAAATAGCATATATTATATGGCGCCATATATATGTCGGAGATTCAGCAGAGGATCGCAATTCGGCTTCCTAAATACATCAGGATAGCGTTAAATGTTAAAAATAATAAAAGTGTGAGAGCGGATGGTCAACTTGCTCTCTTACTTACGCAATAAATCATTATCATTAATAAGTCAAAGTAATGCACTATAAATTTAGTAGAGTGAAATTACAGTAGGGCCACAACGTAACACGTCCCGGTCACAATAACACACTAGTGTAACGTGAGGTACGTCATTACATAATAACACCAAAATATGTAAACCAACCAGCAACATTACTTGTCTCAATGTTACACAGCGCAGCCTCTCAGCAACACCAATCCTTCTTGCCTGCACTAGAAGAATTACAACAACGAACAGAAACACGACATTATCTTAGCACTAGTATAATGAATGACCATACTCGTAGAATAATTTATTTATTTATTTATTTCTACCTCTGTCTTTACAGGCGTTCCTAGTACGACAGTGTAGGCACATAAAACTATCTAATTTAATAAGGACAGAACACAACTTATCAACTATTATAATACAATACATATAATGTCACTTTGTGAATTCACTCAAGGAACAGCAGAATAAATCTATACCCTGTGCTATGCAGAATCTCTCGCTTACGGCGCCTACAGTGAACTTTATGCTACACAAACAAGTGAGAGTTTCTCAAAATCTATATATGTGATGTATATCTACCCTCAATTCAACCTCGATCCAACCGATATATTATAGACGTTCCGACATTTATAATTAAATGTTAATTATATTTTGTACGTGGTAGAGTCATACTGCAGCTATACTAATAGTATAGTTGTAACATGAATGGGTCGGCTCGACCGGGGAAGGACATGCTTTCACAGAATACCAGCGTAAAATAGCAGCTTAATGCTGCTGTGTTTCGTATGGTGAGTGTAGAGAACCGGAGACCCATTTGTACTGCAAAAGAGGCATTCCATCTTAGTCCTCACGGGGTGACAACGCATCTGCATTTTGATTCGCTAACGAAGATAAATGTAGATGTCTATAGGCCACAGCAACCACTTACCATCAAGTGGACTGCGTGCTCGTTTGTCACCCTTATTCTATAATAAAAAATTATAATATTAATGTTAATTACATACGTGGCATTTTTTGGAGCTTCCAACTTTGAAAAAAACTGTCTTGAATTCGTGTTTAAATTACGAAGAAACTTTTCCCCGACTTTTTATTATATATAATTAATTATGTCCATGTGTATGTGACTGAACTCCTACTAAACGGCTCGACCGATTTTGATGAAGCTGTGTGTGTGATTAAGTTTATTAGATTATGCTTTAGATTCACAATTAGACCCGGTAGGTGGTATTGTTGTCGAGATCCAGAAATAAACCGTGCGAAGCCGGGGCGAATCACTAGTAATCTATAAATTAATAGATTTCATCATGTAATTTTTATACCCAGTTCGTTATATATGTAACGTGGTTTTAAAGTTATTCGCATCGTGTATTTATTTAATTTTGCTACTAAATTGTTTTCATTCACGCATGTAATAACTTACAACGACCCTTAGTAACGCTAATGAGTTTTCTTCTCGCAACGACCATTTATCAACAATGTTTTTATTTATGTGTACTTACATTATAAACAAACATGTTAAAGTGTAGTAGCAATTTATTTTTGGTGCTGCTAATTAACAAAAATTTTAAAGTTACTAAAAAGCTCAAATAAAAAGTTTCAATCATTTTTCTTTTAAAACGTAATGTTGTAAAACATGCTATTCATTGTCTTTTTTGGATAATTTGAGATGCGATCTGATTTAATAAATAAAATATATAAAACATATAAGGAATAAACCTGACGAGATGGGATAAGTGTTTTAAGGTCAAAGTCATATCAAAACTTTTTATTCAATTTAGGCTTGTTGAAAGTTCCTCATAACATCACAGGCTATACCAGAACTTAAAAACAAGGCCTTCTCAGAGAAAAGTCGACAAGAAACTCTGGGGTATATCTTTTAAAGCCTTGTTACAATTTAATTAACAACTAGCTATTCCCCGCAACTTTGCCCGCATGTAATTTTAGGTTTTTAATTTTTTTTGCTTGGAACCTACATACAACTTATTTTAAAACTATAGATAGATTACAACTTATTTGAAAACTAGCTGTTCCCCGCGACTTCGCCCGCGTGTTACTTAGGTTTTTTCTTTTATTCTTTTGGACTGATCCCTAATTCTTATTCATAAAATAAAAGTAGCCTAAACTACTCGATATAAAATCAGCCGTCTGCCATTTAAAGTCCCATCAAAATTGGTCAACCAATTCAGAGATTAGACGGAACAAACATACAGACAGATAGACAAAAATTTTAAAAATTGTGTTAACGTTTTAAGTACCGTATATACTTTCAAATGCATTTAGTGAAAAGCTGTTATTGTGACATTACAAACAGACACTCCAATTTTATTTATATGCATATATAATATAACGCCAAAGGTCAATAAATATTTTTGAAATGTCAGTTTAAAAAAAATCAGAAGCTTGCGGATTTTTAAATGCAAAATAAGAGTTTAATACAAGTAACGGTAAAAAACAAACAACAAACAGTCCACCTGAATTTAAATGGATGCTGTGGCGCATGTATATTTAGATTACTTGTTATAGAATCAAAATGCAGATGCGTTGTTACCCTTGAGGACTGAAAAGGATATCTCGTTACCAGTAAAAAAGGTCTACGGTAACGTACAATGCGAAACACAGCAGTATTATGCTACCCTTTTACGTTGGTATTCTGTGAATGCATAATCCTCAGTGAGCGGACCACAGGATGCGGTAGGTGTTAATAGCATTTAGTTACCACTTACAAACAGGTGAACTATAAGGTCTATAAAGAGGTTAAAAATTAATTAGCAAGGAATCGCGTATTAGAATAAAAATGATGTAAGATACATTATTTTATCTAGTATAACAAAAACCTTTCGTCCTCCATTAATTGAGTTCACTCGTCGTAAACACTAATGCCAACACAACTACTCTCAAAACGATTATACTAAGAAAAACAAACCTACCGTCTATAAGTCAATGTAGTTTAATAATGTGTCTTCAACATATTGGATTTCCGCAAAGTAACACTTGATTCTATTAATTATTAACTCGTTTCTTACCGTAATTGCTTACTTATAAATTTAGAGACCATTTTAAAAATTAAATAAAAATATGAAGCAAAGAAAATTTGTTTTACTTTTGATAAAGTAAATATACCAAAGTCTCAAACAAAAACCGTAAAAGTTAGAAATTCCATTCAAACATGAGCGAAAGAGAAATCCATATTTATATATGTTAATATTTTACTCCTTAGCACGTCTCTTGTGATAACAAAGTTAAGGAGACGGTAAAATGTTTAATATTGGAATATGGAGTCGGAAAGGAGGTCGTATGGAAAGGCAGGGTCGCACCCAGTTGATTACTTTGAAATTCGTCTTGTACCCAAGTTGTAGCTATCAATAATTTCTTTCGATTGATATTGCTTCTGCTTGGGTACTGAATTTGACTTCTGAAACCTGAGGTAACCTTTGCGAATATCATTAGTCTTGTGTATTACCTCAAGATATTCAGTCTTTTACTCTTTTTTTTTATTTATTCAAAATATTTAAAAAAAGAAGTGATTTTTTTAGCCATACAGCAGAAACCACACACGGTTTTGTTGCTGTGGTCTATTAACTATAAATTATTATCTTATATAAAACTATTATTGAAAATAACGGTAGATTTATATATCTATTAACTAATCACCTAATCACTAAGTAGATTAATAAATATGTAAATTTAAGATAAATCAGGTATAAACACATTAAATCAGGCAATTTACAGTAATTATGTTATAATTTAAGATACGATTAATATATTATAATTACTTTATATATTTTATATTAACATACACATAACATACCATACCGACCATCCAGTTATTTAATTAGAAACTCTTTTAGTGTTCTTTTAGCTATTTTTAGTTTTGCGTTTCATTTAGCTATTTTTACTATTTTTACTCAAAACGAGGCATTACATTTAAGTCTTCAGGGGTGACAACGCATCTGCATTTTGATTCTAAATCAAGGATAAATTTAAATGTATATGGGCCACAGCACCCGGTTACCATCATGTGAAATTTGTGTTCGTTTTTCACTTATTCTATAAAAATAAAGTACCCGTGGTTCCCTGGAGCTAAGCGCACGCTTAATTTCACACTACACAAGCGCCAATGAAACTGTAACTTACAACTCTAAATGCTTATTTACAATGTATTTGACGATGAAGGAGAACATCGTGAAGATACATGCATGTTTGGAGAAGTAAAAAAAATTTCGAAGACCTTTGTAGTACCCTAACACGCTTTACAAGAGTGCGGCGTATTAATTCTTCATGACCCTTTCAGATATGAGAAAAGGCCTGTGTCCAGCAAAGAGACGTGACGTGGACTGTGTATATAAATTGTTTTTCATCGTCTTACATACAAAACACAATAAAGTTGTTGATATTTTACGCTACAATTTTGTTTGAAAGTAATTATTTCTCTAACCGTGCTCAACACACTATATTACCCTATTTAAGTAATGGAATATATATATATATATATATATATATATATATATGTGTGTGTGTGTGTGTGTGTCAAGCATGGCGACTATGGCGAGATCCCGCCTATGAGGCATTCTATGGAGGAGACCTATGTTTAGCAGTGGACTTTTATATGCTGAAATGGATGAATAGATAATGAAAAAATAAAGATCGCTCCTTTAAAGGCATATTATATGTGCACGGAAAATTAGTTAAAGTAAAAAAATCTGAATGTACTACGCATAAAGAACACTAATATCTTCAAGGTGATGTTGAGTCTGCCTCTTTATGTAGATCATCGGCAAAATTTTAGAGTACCAAGCTAATGGTTTCGCATCTATTATTCCCAAAAAAGAAATACTTCCCTAATCTGCAGAATACGAGACACCCGTTATACGTGATAGAGCCATGCTGCAGCTATACTTTTGATATAATTGTAATACGAATGGGTCGGCTCGACCGGGGAAGGACCACGCTCTCACAGAATACAGCGTAAAATAGCAGCTTAATGCTGCTGTGTTTCGTATGTTGAGTGTAGACAACCGGAAACCCTTTTTACTGGAAACGAGGCATTCCATCTTAGTCCTCACGGGTGACAACGCATCTGCATCTTGATTCGTAATCGAGGATAAATGTAGATGTCTATGGGCCACAGTAACCACTTACCATCAGGTGGACTGTGTGCTCGTTTGTCACCCTTATCCTATAAAAAAACCCGCAAAAGCATCCTGAGGACGTTGACGGATATACATCGCCGCTATGGAAGTATTGTGCTAAGACTGATCACAGGAACTCACTGAGCGTCCATTGGGCAATAGAGCGGGATTAAATCTTTTTATTTAACTTATTTTTCTAATTTTACTTACTTGTCAATCTTACATAATTAATTGATCAAAGTGACTAATCAGTAAGTGTCCTTCTGTCTAAAGTAATTGAAGTTCACCCCTCCTCTGTGTTTGTATACCACGAAGTCATGAATTGAATGATGAAATCACATGAATTTTCACCTTTCGGGGGAAAAATAATATTTTTACTTGTATCGCAACCTATATCAGCTTGCACTCGCAACACTACTCGCCTTAATTTCTATCTAATATTTCTATCACTATTTTATGGAAGAGGAGGTAAACGAGCATGCGACTTACATGATGGTAAGTGATATGGATGGAGCCCATAGAAGTCCGTAAGAAGGAAGCTTTGATAGAAGCAGTTTGCGCCAAACCCGATCGAAGGCCTTCGCTATGTCCAAGCTTAGCGCCAAGGCATCCTCCTTGGTGTCAACCACCTCCGCCTATCGGCGAGTCAGGTAGACAAGAAAATCATCAGCTGTACGACCTCTACGGAAACCGTATTGACGCTTACTAATTTTTAAAATCCGTAAAATTATTTTCATTTAATGTATAGCATTCGCGTTAATATAAATAATCATTATGTGTATTACTTGAAAAATACATCCCACTAAAACATAAAATGAAAAGATCAAACGATTCGTAAAAGTAATTAAAGTAGTAACGTTACTAAAAAGAAAAAAAAATCAAGTCGGTTCTAAGACATTGTGTAGTAGAATGAGGGCATCCACGACTTTTTCTGCCACCAGGGCGGCGCCACTTTCGAGTGAGGTAAAATATTTGACAGATTTCATAGCGGGGACGATAATTTCTTAGGAAAATGTAATCTTTAAGGTTTCGTTCTGTATTATTAGTTATATTTTATATTAATTACATTAGAAATGAATAAACCAAACTATAAATATAACTAAAAGACGACTTTAAAAAAAAAGAGTTATAATGTGCAATAAATTAAAAATCAAACCATTGACGCATTGTGTTATATATTAATATAATACTCTAGATAATGATAAACTGTTATTTAAAACTAATTTCTCAATTAAATGACACTGTGTAACAAAAAACTTTACCTCAGTCGCTAGTAGCGACATCAGGTGAGTGGAAGATTATTAGTCCTCATTATAGCCTTATCTTCAGTATGTAACGTAATTTTATTCCTTTTAGGATTCTGAATTCAGCTTTAAGATTTTATTAAAAGTTATTTTTTTTCTGTTTTGAGTAGCGTAAGGAATATTACTGGCTGAAAATATAATTAATATTTCATACATTTTGTAATGGTGAAATTTTTTCTACAAATCAAATTCGATTGTTAAACATCCAAACCATAAGAATCGGTTTAAAAATATAGTAGATAATCGAATTGAGAACCTTCTCTTTTCTCACAGTCAGCTTAAAAAGGGGCCAAGTTTGCAAAAAACGAGGTTCGTGGTTGTTGTTTGCTTCACCGGTAAGAGTTAGGACCTGAACAAATGCAGTTGCTTAAGTAAAATTGGTTTACAGTTGACGAAGATATTAATTTGATTAAAATACATACAAAACAAACATACAGTTTAATTGTAAGTAAAAAATATACAGTTTATTTGTAAGTCCTGATGCTTAGTGGATGCTGGAGCCATAGACATCTACAACTATTCGTTTAGGAATTATAATGCAGATGCGTTATCACACCTGATGCACAAGGAGAAACATCCAGGTCCGAAACAATTGAATGTAGGCCATAAAAAAGAGACTTGTTTTGTGTGGGATTCGAACACGCGGCCTTTAGTGCTGCAATTTATTGCTAATACACTGCGTGACGGAACCGTCAAAATTATTTTATAACAAAAATAGAACATAGTATTGACAATAGTATTGCTAATGGTTATAAAGAAGGCGCAAAATATTTAATTGGTTTTATTTCAGTAATATTGTGAAGCTCCACGAACAAATGAACATTACAACCTTTAATTTAAATTAGCTCGAGTTAATTAATAGTTGCTGTTTTATAAATACAAACAAATATAAGTATTGGGAAAACTTTTAATTATGTTGCCAGATATCAAAACTGAATTTGGTTATTTTATCACTTTGAGTAGTTATTTGAAATTTAATTTCGTACTCATTTTGCGATACTTCAGAAGTCTGTCTGTCAATCAAAGCTAAGTTTTAATAAAATTAATAATGTATACTATTTTATGTACTTACATTGATTACATTATTTTATTGATTTCTTATATAAAACTTGCTGGTACCCGGCGCTTTGTTGCCGCAGAAGAAATATTTGTGGAAATATTGTTTTAAACTTGGAAAAGTTATATTGTTTAATTATCAGTGATTATACATTATTGAAATGGAATGATTTGAAACTTTCAAATAAATTTGTCGGTACGATACGCGCGCATCCTACTGTAAGTTAATTGTACTCGTACTATATCTATAACCTTTGCGCAAGTGCAAGCAATAAGTTAACAAAGTAATACCGCAATCCAATTACTGAGCCAGTCACTCGTGAACGGCTGCCCCGCCATCTTACGAAAAATGCTGGGATGGCTCCATCATGCCGGTTGGCGACCGGAGGAGAGGGCCTGGTGGCAATTTCCAGGGGGGTTCGGGCGTCCCTGCGATCTCCATGCTAGGTACCATCGATGCTGTGACTCTGTTTGCGTCCCTAGGTTATGTGTGACGCCTCCTCCAACTGCCATTCTCTCAACCTATTCACTCCCACCATTAACGAAAAAGAGGAAAAAGAAGAGTAAGTCTGTACAGTGGTTGCACTCACTCTCCATCAAAGTACACCTCACAAACATCCGAGGTCTGCACTGTAATCTCAATGTAGTCCATTACCGCCTTGAGACTGACAAGCCGCACTCAATCTTCTTGACTGAGACGCAGATCAGATATCCCATAGATGCGGCGTACTTTGGCTACCCTGGGTACATATTGGCGCATAATTTTCATCAGCGCGCCGGAGTCTGTGTTTACGTCCGCAACGACATCTGCTGTAAGCGTCTCCGTCACTTGAAGACCCCTCTTTCACTACGATCTGTGTATTGTTAGACACAGAAATGGATAAAATTATTTATTCTTGTGTCTACCGATCGCACAGCGGTGACCAGCAGACAACTAAGCTCTTTGAACACCTCAGTGAAGCCTCTGATGTGGCTCTAAATCGGTACCCTAATGCACAGTTGGTTTTTCTCGGGGACTTTAATGCCTGTCATCAGGACTGGCTGTTCCCATAACAGTAGACCGACCACGCTGGGAGATAGGCGTGGAATTTCGCCTTGTCGCTGGGGCTCTCCCAGCTGGTACAACAAGCGACTAGGGTACCTGATGTGGATGGGTACACAGCCAACTGCCTCGACCTTCTGCTGACGACCGATCCAGACAGGTACGATGTTCAGGTTACCTCACCCTTGGGAGCTTCTGACCACTGTCTGGTGAAATCTGTGTCGTTATATTCCCCACCTGACTTCGATTTCCACGGAGTGCGACGAATGTGGCGATACAAGTCAGCAGATTGGGATGAGATGCGGCTTTTCTTTGCATCTTATCCTTGACGGCAGGTCTGCATCTCCTCTGAAGACCTGTTGAGCTGCGCGGATGCCATAACCAATGTGATACGTCAAGCGATGGAGTATTTCATCCCTTTGCTGACGTGCCTGTTGATGGTAAAGCTCGCCCATGGTTTAACGCCGAGTGCGCTCTTGCTGAAAAGCATAAGCATATGGCGTACTTACCTTGAGTCGATGCTCGAGACCGTAAAGCTCCGGATGTTAGCCTTAAGAAGAGAAAATTTAATCAAGCCACCAAGTCCTGCAAAAAGGCATTACGCCAAGCCGCATTAAACGCATCGGCACAAAGCTCTCTGTAAAACTATCTAGCAGTAGAGCTTTTTGGTCTCTTGCCAAAGCGGTCGAGACAAACTTCTGTCGGTCTACACTGCCTCCGCTGGTAAAACCAGATGGCTCACTGACGGATGCACCTAAGGAGAAAGCGGACTTATTTGCTTTTCTTTTTGCTTGCAATTCGTTCTCATCTGTCATTCATTCAATCTCAATTACCTCACTGCGGTACCTCTATGTCAGAGGTCCGTATCACCAACAAAGAGGTTCTTAGAACCTTGCGAAGTCTAGACGTAAACAAAGCTAGTGGACCTGATGGTATACCAGCTATAGTTCTAAAGGCTTGTACACCTGAGTTATCTCCTGTGTTGACACGCTTATTCCGCTTCTCATTCAGGACTGGAATAGTACCCAAATCTTGAAAGCTGGCCAATGTGCAGCCTGTGCCTTAAAAAGGTAGCCGTACCGACCCTGCCAACTATCGGCCAATTTCAAATACCTCCATACTCTGCAAGATTATGGAGCGTATATTGAACGCCCACCTCATGGCATACCTAGAGCAAAATGATCTTCTCAGTGATCGCCAGTACGGAATTCGCCGAAATCGATCAACTGGGGTCCTTCTAGCGTATGCCACTCATATGTGGGGCGAAGCCCTCGAAAACAGTGGTGAAGCACTTGCTGTTTTCCTCGATGTTTCGAAGGCCTTTGACAGGGTTTGGCACGCTAGTCTATTAGGCAAGCTTTCAGCGTACGGCTTATTCTCTGGCCTGATTGCCTGGGTGAAGCACCTTTTGAGTGAACGGTCTCTCCGGGTCGTCGTCGATGGCTGCTCAACCGGTACTGTGACGATAAATGCCGGTGTTCCTCAGCGGTCCGTTCTCTCCGCAACTCTTTTCCTGCTGTATATAAATGATATGGGTATGCAGATGACAGAACAGTTGTAGAGATACCAACCAAGTGCCCGGGCCAGTCGGGATCAAATCCAGTCAGAAAGAGAGGCTATGTTTGAGCGTGTGAGTCTCACGCTACAGACAGTCTCCGAATGGGGCGATGCCAATCTCGTGAGATGTCACGCCTCCAAAACACAAGCGTGTCTTTTTACCGCTAAAAGGAGCCCGTTAAGCTTTGCTCCTACTTTCCGGAATGTATCCTTGGAGTAAACTGACCGCCTTCAGTTGTTGGGAATTGAATTTTCTTCGAACCTAAACTATGGGCGGTTCATTGAGTCCAGAGCCAACGCAGCTGCAAGGAAACTTGGTGTCCTTGGAAGGGTGCGGCGTTATTTCTCGCCGGGGCAGCTTCTAACCTTATATAAAGCGCAAGTCCGGTCGTGCATGGAGTACTGCTGTCACATTTGGGCTGGTTCTACAAAATGCCACATGAAAGCATTGGATTCAGTGAAGAAACGTGCTAAGAGGCTCATTGGTGACATTGATTTGGTTGAAACCAATCTTGTCAGCCTTGAGCACAGGCGCAGAATAGTCAGTCTCTCAGTATTCTATAGGATGCATTTCGGTGAGTGTGCGCAGGAATTACACGGTTTAATTCCTCCCTCTCCTTTCGACCATCGGACAACCAGTCGGTCGGCAGGTCTTCATCCCTTTGTTGTCGATATTCCACGCATTAGAACCAAACGGTTTGCTTCGTCTTTTGTAATGTGTACAGCAAAGGAGTATAATAATTTGCCGGCGTCAAACTTTCCGTCCGAATAAAATCTGGGCGTCACCAAGGCAAGAGTGAATAGGCTTTTGTTACGATAAGACAGTGTGATTTACCATCTAAGGCTGCATCACCACTTACCACTAGGTGGGATTGTGGTCAAGCACTGGCTCATAATAGGTAAAAAAAAACCCAATATCAAACTTAGAAGGCTACAGTAGTGTTTTCAGCTCCAAGGGCTAAGATGGAATGCCTCACAATCTTTAATTATACCGACTCTATACCCTGTATAGAATATCTATCACTTCATATCGTAACGCATACATATATATATATATATATATATATATATATATATATATATATGTTTATGTGTGTGTATATGTATATATGTGTATGTTTAAGTATGTATATATTATTTATTGAAATTATGTATTGAAGCGGTATACTGCAGCTGGTTTGTGTATTTGCTTGTAACATAAACTTTATTACGTTTCTGAGTGAATTTCAATGCAACCTCTTACAGTATTAAGAATATTTTTTAAGAATTATGACAATATTACAAGAAATAAATTTTTGTTATTATATTTGGTTTAACACAACAGAACTGCCCTGTGCACATAAAGTATATATAATATACGTATATATTTTTTTATACTTTTTTGTGTATTTTTATTTTAAATATATAAGGGTGCCACTGAAAATCAGGGTTGGGGTGCTGTACTTCTGATACATTCCAACATATCCTGAGTGGCTTTCCTTTTTGGAGCAGAGCAGCATTATCGGTTGGATTATCTTTATAATACACCTTATGCATTACTCCTTATTCTCTAGTTCTTTATTATTATTATAGTTTTCTTTAATTTTATTGTTTGCTTTTTTTTAGTTTAATTTTACCATATCTATAAACAAGGAGTTAATGTGCTGTTTCATGATTTCTATGTATTTTTTTTTATTTTTTTATGTTTGTTTGTATGACTACTTAAACGCTATGTGTTTTATGTAATCCACTTGAGTGTGCTGCATGTGCCAAATAAAATCTGTTTCTTTCTTTCTTTCTTTCTAACGTGGGTGTCGTAAAAAGCAGCTAATGAAAATGCCAGAATATTTTCATGGTTTTCTATAGATATTGGTATTACCATCAATTATTTCATCATCATTAATAGCTCTAGGTGGTCCACTGTTTCACGTTGGTCACTTATATACCATATGTAAAATACCCAGGCGTCGGGAATTAGCGTCAAAGGTGTAAGACGTCTGGCACTGCGAGCGTCTATTTATTTGTTAATCGTGAAGATATGCAAGTCCTTCCTTCATTTGAGCCGTGGTATATATCTGGGCCCGCCAATGTTAAGAGATTACCACATTCTTAAGGAAAACGTCGCGATGAAACCTGTATGTCTGCGAAATAATATGTTTCACAGAGATGTGAATTCCACTTACAAGCATTGCTGCCTGCCAGAATTATAGGGTCTCTGTGTCTAGAAGAGGACGTTATAGGTTGCAACTTCACTTAACATTGTGAGAGAACTTAGTCTGGTAGTGAACCTTATGGGCTGATAAAGAAGAAAGAAACATAATTAAATATTTAATTTTATTGACTCGTTTAATTACTTCTCTGCTAGCCGAATGAGAAAGCGCAAGGTCAAGCGAGCTATAGAAAGGGTTTGCCTGGAGTTTATCTATGTAATAGACTAAGATGTGGATACCTGCAGTAAAACTAGAGTAACCGACATAGCCCAATAGATTAGTAAGCTAAATTGGCGATGGGCCGGCCATATATCTCGAAAAGTCGATAATTAATGGGGAGGAAAGGTTATCGAGTGAAAGCCTTGTACCGGTAATCGAGATACAGGGAGGTGGACACTAGATGGAGTGACGATCTGGTAAGAGTTGAACAAAGTCGATGGGACAGGTCGTTCAGGGCCGTGCTTTATGTAATTCATTGATGGAGGCTAATGGTCAGCAGTAATGATATAAGCGATGATTTCACTCACGATGATAACTTGTAAATGATGATATTAATAGCGATCGACCCCCGCTTAACACAGGTGATTTTTGGATCTCAAAAACAGCTCTACTTACCAAGTTCAATTGCTAATCTAAGCCATCCAAAGATCAACTCAAACGCACACAAAACATTATCAAACTCGTTAGAGCCCTTTTCGAGTTATTGCGAGACTAACGCACGGCAATTGATTTAATATATAGAATATATATACGATAATAAGGCACAGACGAGTCTATCAAACAAGTCTTATTTGAGGATAAAACACAACGTGATTATTGTGAGCGTAACCGGTGTGTAAATAATGTGCTCGTCACACACGTATACACAAAGTGTCAGCGTAGTAGAATTTATCAGAAATTTGGGAAATTAAACTTTAGATCCTTCCTAGATATTTCTTTTTACCTGTTTTATGTATGTGTGAATGTAATAAAATTTCATAATTCAATTTTCACCCACTTCCGGACGTTTGAAAAATCTAAAATTTTGTAGACATATTAAGATTGCCATCGGCTATACAATAATTCCAAGACCAGATGTACTCACTAGGATCGTTTTATCTCATGACCAATATGTGTTGTTTTAGTTTTTTTTTAACTCTATTATTTTTTATTGGTAAGTAATTATCCTTTTAAAGGAATGGGTATGAGACGGCGGAGTCAAGCCATTACTGCCTACTTCGTAGGACGTGTATTAAAATGTAATTTTTGTTGTATACTGTATCCATTGCATATAATCTACTTATTCGGCAAACTTCATAGGAATCCGTTCAGCAGTTTGAGTGTGATTGAAGGAAAACACCCAAACAAATTAACTTTGAGCAGAAAACGCTTTAAGTGGTAGTACGGAGCTAAACTACTTTTGACTGTTTTTATATATATAGATAGATATATTATGTACCAGAGTAACCGACATAGCCCAACGGATTAGTAAGCTGAAGTGGCAGTGGGCCGGCCATATAGCTCGAAGAACCGACAACCGATGGGGAAGAAAGGTTCTCGAGTGGCAGCCTTCTACCGGTAGGCGAAGTTTAGGGCGACCCCCCATGAGATGGAGTAACGACCTGGTAAGACATGCAGGAAGTCGATGGATGCAGGTGACTCAGGACCGTGCTTTGTGGCATTCCTTGGGGGAGGCCTATGTTCAGCAGTGGACTTATGAAAGGCTGTAATGATATATATATATATATATTTTACGCTGGGATTCTGATATAAAATACGAAGAAACTTTTTCCTCTTTTTGTTAATAGATTGAATTTTAAAATTTCGATAGCGTGATTGTTAGTCCTTGCTTCGTTTTTCCTGAGGTGCGACGACTGCACAACTGCAATCATATTAAGTATTTTTGTTATATTATAAATAACAATAGCATTTTATTGTCCATCTTTTTATTTGCAAGCAACAGTAGGCTAAGGGATAGGGTAGGAACTGCAAAATTAAAGTCGTTTGTTCGGATTCAACTAAATTAGTTGAATTAAATGTCGTAAGTCACCTGACACAATCATAATATTAAGCTTGAAATGGTAAACGAAAATATATTAAGTATTCTAAGAATTCTTAATATATGCGGCTCCGTAGCGCAGTGGCTTAGCAATGAGTTGATGCGCTGGGGGCCGCGGGTTCGAATCCCGCACGGAACAAGTATTTGTATGACCTACAAATAATTGTTCCGGGTCTGGATGTTTGTCCTTGTGCAATTTGTGTTTGTAAACTGCCTCTGCGATACAGGAGAAAATCCTAGTGTAGGGGTAACGTTTTTTTTTTTTAAAAATTGTGTTATTATTGAAAAAACAAAATAATATTGTTATGGGCTATTTATGTATGCACTAAGTTTGCCTTTATGAATAGGTACTTTTTTTTAATAGCAGTGGGGCAAACGAGCTTGCGGCTCACCGATGGTAAGTGACTACCGCCGCCAATAAACAACGTTGCCAGCTTTAAAAAAAAGAATAGGCGCTTTTCTTGAAGGTCTTTAAGTCGTATCTAATATTTTAATTGTAAATAAGTTGATTTATTAGTGTAATTATACTAATTGACTATGTAAATATTTCTGCCTTTTGTGCATATATAAATAAATATGTATAAAACAAAACCGATAAATTATCCACAAGCGTCTAAATGAACAGTTAAAATAATATAACAAGAAACTGCTTACAGAGTAGTTCTCGCAAAACTTCAAACACGTTTATAGGAAGGGACGTTGATATCCAAACGTGATCGTCTTTGAGAAACAGAACCTAAGTGGGTCGGTACGTGAACGAAATTATAACAAAACCGTCGGTATCACATGTAGTAATGTAAAGCATTTTTAAATATTATTGTAGTTCTAGAACTTTTTTGTTCGAGAAAATTGTTGAAAAATACATACAGTCTCCATCTTTTTTTAAGGTCTTACTTAGCCCATTTTTCGGAGATAGGCCATTTTGAAAATTCACATACTGATTGGTAAATGAAGCCGATACGCTTTATTATTGATGCTGCCCATCACCAAACTGTGGCGTTTTAGTATTTCCAAAGGATAATACTATATTGCCTGAGCTCTGTTCGTCTTTGAGAAGGGAGATAGAATACGGATAACAAAAATTAAATATTATGTTATATTATATGCTATGGTATTTTTTTGTATTATAAGGGTGACAAATGAGCACACAGTCCACGTGATGGTAAGCGGTTGTTGTGGCCCATAGACATCTACATCTATCCACGTTTGCGAATCAAAATGCAGACGCGTTGTCACCCGTGAGGACTAAGATGGAATGCCTCGTGTCCAGTAAAAAGGGTCTCCGGTTCACTACACTCACCATACGAAACACAGCAGTGTTAAGCTGCTATTTTACGCTGTTATTCTGTGAGAGCGTGGTCCTTCCCCGGTCGAGCCAACCTATTTGTGCTACAACTATACTACTAATACAGCTGCAGCATGGCTCTACCACGTGTTAAAAATTAAAACTCTATTACGCTTGTAGAATAATATGAAAAACATCAGAATTATTGCATGTATGGATTTTAATCCTTAAAAGAAATTTTTAGACGTATCTTTGAGATTTTTTTCTATCATTTCAAATTAGTAGTATCATGTTTTCGACACAATATCTAACTAGCATATATCCTGAAAAATATCATACATTTTTTTTTGATTTTGTTTACTGCAATGGATCATATACTTTAAGACATTATAAAGCTTGCGTTTAGCTCCTGTAGTCCCCTTAACACAGTTTTCGTTCTGAATTGCCGGTCAGTTAGTATGTATAATATTCATTCCCTTTGTAGGAAAGGAGTTTTACTTTACTGCAATAGACGAACAGAACGAAGTACTTTATATTCATTCATTATAGTCTATCAAAATTCTAATCAGAGGGGGGGGGGGGGGGGTATTTAACATAGTTACCACTTTTGGCAGGGGGGACGGCTAATACAGTTTTTGTGTAGGGTAGTGCATTGTCTGACGCAATCCCTAATCGTCTAAATGAAAAAGTAATTTACATATAGATGTCATACTTTTCTTTTCCTTTATTAATAAATTCCAGGCAGTTTCGCTATACAAATTTAGAAGTTGACAGTTTCCCAAGGCACAAAAGGGGACGTTAAGGATGAGGGGATGTTTAGCGATAATTAGTGGAGAGGCGGTCTCCTGCATAAATCATTTGGGGCGCCATTGTCTTTGCGAGGGTTGCCTTTCGACAGATTGCTCAGAGTTGCTTCACGTAGGCACCGCTTTAAATATTAACCACCTTGGTATAACAAATTTCAATATTAGAGGTTCAATATTCGAATAAGTCTGGCGCCTATAAATCCTGATGATATATATATTTTAAAGTTAATTAAGTGAAATTTACTTTTTATTCAAATGCGGCGGTAAAATTTTTGCCTGATCTAACGTACCAAAAGTTTACTGCTGAACATAGACCTCATTCATAAAATTCCTCATAGAAGGTATATTGATTTCGTTGTCATGCTTGATAGGCTGGTTGGCAAACGCAGACTTTTATTATTGTCAGTTGTTATAGGAAAGATCCTGCTGCGTATCTCACGTTTTATTTCTCTTTGTCGCCTCTTACGACATTATAAATGAAATTTTTAACAGTGGTAGAGCCAGGCGGCAGCTTTTGCTGTCGCATGGATGGGCCGGCTCGAACCGGGGTGGTACCACGACCTCACAGAATACCAGCGTGAAGTAGAGGTTTACCTCTGCGTTTCGCTTGGTGAGTGCAGGTGGCCGGAGGCCCTTTTTACTGGAAATGAGGCATTCCATCCTAATCCTCACGGGTTTTCACCCGTCTGCATCTGCATTTTGATCTGTAACAGAGGATAGATGTAGATGTATATGGGCCGCAGCAACCACTTACCATCAGGTGGACTGTATGCTCGTTTTCCACCCTTATCCTATAAAAAAAGATATATTGACGGACAAGCTCTCAGATTTTTTTATAAGATTAGGGTGTCAAACGAGCACACGGTACTACCGATGGTAAGTGAATGTAATAAAGGTCATATGTAACGTTTATGTCACACCTATGCCGGTAGCACTGTTATTGAGAGCACTGCGCTTGAAGTTGTTGACGAATGTGTTTACTTAGGATAAATTGACCGACTGGTTAAGCTCAACTTTGACCGAGAGGTCAATAGACGAATCCAAGTCTGCTGAGACGTTCAGAAGATTAGGATACATATTCTCGCCACGTATTCCTCAAAATTTGAAAACAAGAATATACTACCACAAATAAATGAATGAAGTTATTGAATGAAAAAACTAAAGGATATTTATAGTGCAGCCCTAACCGAATATAATAAAGAAATTAGGAATATAAGAGAAATTAGTGTAGGTAGCTATGCGAGGAAGTTGTGTCTTTGTCTTGCAGTGCAAGACTACACAAAATGCTATCGAAAGCTAAACCTCATCAGGTCGTGCTTCTTAGAAATCTGATGGTAACTTCCACTGGTCACAGAAGATTTTTGATTTTTGAGAAGGGAATAATGCCCATCCACCTACAGACCGGTATCCATATCCTTCTTCCTTATCTGGTGAAAATCTTTAGAGCAAGTTTTGCATGGGGATATATTCCAGAACGACGGACAATTGTCAAATTTCTAGCTTTATCTAAGGCTGGTAGAAAGGACTACGCTTTATCAAAGTCCTTCAGACCTATAAGCCTATATTCCTTTCTTCTCAAGACATTGGAAAAGGTTATACATAGATATATTAGGGATGTAGCTCTAGCCACGAGGCCATACATTACAACCAGCATGCTTAACGCAGAGGAAAATCTACGGAAACAGCCATGACCAGTATCATCGACAGGGTCGAGGAAGCGCCGGAGGATAAAGAAATAGCTCTTTGTGCCTTTCTAGTTATTAAGGGTGCCTTACAGTAGCCCCCCGTTACTGCTGGTTGGGATCCTGATATCTTAAAATGTTGACCCCATTAGGTGGGTAAAGTCGATGCTCTCAAACAGAAAGGCAAAAATTGCGCTGTCTTAAACTTTGATTGAGGTTGCAACTTCAAGAGGCCGCCCACAATGAGGTGTATTGTCACATCTTCTTTGGACTCCTGCGGTTGAACAATTATTTACAAGATGGCAGACTTTCGCATTGATACACTTGGTTATACTGATGCCCTTGTGGTCATTGCGAGAAGTTTTTGTCGAAGTTCTTTATCATCAATTATAAAAACTGTTAAAATACCTATTACCAACAAGAAACGGCTTGACAAATTAGTCACACCGAAACTTAATAGTAAAGAAGTACCATTCTATACTGAAGTATTTGGGCGTAACAATGGATCAAAAACTAACGTGGAACTCTCACCTTATCAACGTATATCATAAGGCTAAAATTGCTTTAGGTACGTGTAGTCGTATCGGTGGGAACAAATGGGGCTTGCGTCCCAGTATGATCCTTTGGGCGTACAGCAGCATAGTGAGGCCGATTCATACCTACATTGTCTGGTGTAATATGGCCAATCAAAAGACGACTGCGGACCGACTAAATATTCTACAAAGGGCTGCCTGCTTAATGGCAACTGGAGCGATGCGGTCATCGCCTGGAGCGGCTATTAATGCACTTCTATGCCTAACACAACTTAATCTCACATGTATCTTGGAGGCAGAAATTTTCGCCATACTTCAGTGTGAGAAACTCATTCTGCAAAAACACTACGTCAACCATATTATCTATATAAACTTTGATAGTCAAGCAGCACTGCTAGCGCTGGGATCAAACTTAGTGAACTCTAAGCTAGTTGGAGTCTGCGTAAATCTTCTAATCGCCCTGGGATGTAACAACATGATCGTTTTAAGTTGGCTTCCAGCCCACAAGCTCGCATGGGAGAGCTCAAAGAGTACGCAATATGTATCCGAGCCATTTTGTAGAATCTCAAAAAGGCCAGCCCGATTTACCCTAGAAACTCAATAAATAACTTGAGATCTGGTCTGATACACTAAGCTTAAAACATTTTAAAACCTTAATCCGGGCTTTTAATCGTAAACTCTCTTCGGAAGCCCTGGGATTAAATGAAAATAAATTGCGCATTGTCTTAAAAAGCAGATGTCCATCCTGGGACTAAGCAACTCAAGGATGTGCTGGTTTTGTTCCCTTAAGGAAAAAACGCTTTTATTATTTTGTGCAAACGTAACACTCATCTGGGAAACTATGTACTCCGCCCAGAAGAAGTGGAATTGCTCATAGCCAGGCAACTGCTTCTATTCATTGAAGACATAGGTCATAATTTTTGGTCCTTTCAGTAGACTAAAGAATATCGCTTTGTGGAATTCCATGGGGTAGGCCTATGTTCAGCAGTGGACTTGTGACGGGCTGTAATGATGATGATGATGAAGGCATATCACATTCTCAAGCTAACGATAACAAAGGCGTCTAAACAGTCACATTTAAAACTTCATACCCTATTTTCGTCTAAGGTGGATTTTATTTTATTTTAAATGGGACCACCCTAATTTGCTAGATTTGCTGTACGCATTACCATTCCCAGCCATACCATACTCGCTCTGGAGTTAGTTAGGGATCCGAAATCGGTCCACTCCTATTTCTTATTATGATTAACAACCTTGTTAGCGTCGTTAAGCATGCTAAAATGCTTACTTTACGCAGACGATTTAAAACTGGTACTCGAAATAAATGAAAATGTCAATTACAGTCATCTCCGGTGATATCGATCGAGTCTACCAGTGGATTATTGACAAAGAAAAAAGGAAGCCACTTACACTTTAGGGGATACTACTCTAAGGCGTGTTACAAACATGAAAGATCTTGGCGTGACTTTTGTTTATAGTTTAACTTTTCATGCAGTTATCCGCCTTGGTTGTTGACTGTTATAAACGCCTTGGATTCGTTTCGCGTAATGTCCGCGAGTTTTAAAATACAGAAGTAATCACACAATTATTTAACACCTAAGTGAGAATTAAATTGAAATCAGCGGTATGTGTTTAGAATCCTCATGAGTCTAAATATGTTCTGACCATAGAAAAAGTTCAAAAGGCCTTCTTACATTTCCTTTATAAAAGTCTTACCTTTTTTTATAAGATATGGATGACAAGCGAGCATCCAGTCCACCTGATAGTAAGTAATTACCGTGCCCCATCGACATCTACATTTATCCTCGTTTGCGAATCAAAATGCAGATACGTTGTCAGCCGTGAAGACTAAGATGGAATGCCTCTATTTCAGTTAAAACGGTCTCCGGTTTTCTACACTCACCATACGAAACACAGCAGCGTTAAGCTGCTATTTTACATAAGTATTCTGTGAGAGCGTGTTCCTCCACGGTCAAGCCGTTACCCATTCATGTTACAACTATACCAGAAATATAGCTGCAGCATGGCTCTACCACGTAAAAAAGTATTGTAGGGAGGATTTGAAAATCGACGACTGCAATACAAAACACTCACTATCAGAAACACAGCAGTATTAATCTGCTATTTTACGTTTGTATTCTGTGCGAGCGTGGTCCTTTTCTGGTCGAGCCGACCCATTCGTGCTATAATTCTACAATAATTACAGCTGCCGCGTGGCTCTACCACATACAAAAACTAGTAACTTTACTACGTGTCAGAGCCATGCCGTAGCTATATTGTGGTTGTAGCACGAATGAGTCGGCTCGACCAGAAAAGGACCACGCTCTCACAGATAACCAGCGTCAAATAGCAGCTTCATGCTGCTGTGTTTCGTTTGGTGAGTGTAGAGATCCGGAGACCCTTTTTACTGGAAAAGAGGCGTTCTATCTTAGTCCTCACAGGTGACAACGCATCTGCATTTTGATTCGCAAACGAGGATAAATGTAGATTTCTATGGATCACAGCAACCACTTACCATCAAGTGGACTGTGTGGTCGTTTGTCACCCTAACCTATAAAAAAACACTTACGAATACTATCCGTTTTTATACCCTACACAATTTCTGTTGGGTACCTTTGGGTATAATTCTCTTTCAGTTCGTCGTTCTCGCAACCTTCTTATCATTACACTCAAAATTCTAAGAGGCGTAATAGATGACTCCGAACTTCAAAATACCATTATTAATTATCCAAGATCTATATGCCTGATCACCACTTGCGACATAGACCATCTCACCGGCATTGATTATTATTCGCGACAGCGTCATCGCGCGCTAATTCGCCACTATGTCGAATACACAACGCAATCAACGCTGTTCTGAGGCCTGTACCCGAATGATATATTTGCGGATAGTTGGAATGTGCTGTTGTCAGCTTGTTTACGATTTTGCAAAAGTAACCATATGTAATTTGTATTACTTCTGTTATCATAATTTATTCTCACGTGTCTTTCGAAATTATTAATTACTGTAATTGGATTGAAGACCATTGTAATTAAATCAATAAATTAAATTACAAGCCAAGAAGCAAACCATTTGATTGGAAATCATGGAATGTCAACAACAAAGGTTAGGACACTGGCAGGGCGTCTGGTTATCCCATCGTGGAAGCGATAGAGATAGAGAAAGGAATTGTTGCATGTTTTTCTTTTATACTCTCATTTATATGTAGTCTACAATTCTGTGTACTAAATGTGATGTACATATTGTTGAATTTGCTCGAATGTCGAGCAATTCATAAAAGGAATACCAGCGGAATAAGTGAAATTTATATTTCTCCGCGGTATATTCAGAAAGCTATTCGCATTTTATGAATAACACTGTAGATTATTAGATACGGCCAAAACCATTTCCATGATGACCTTTACGCGTGAAATGATCAGATAGTGCGCGAAGGTCTAGGGCAGCAATAAACAGAACATAAAACCGACGAGAGGGCGCCTCTGGGCCGCGCGTATATTCTTAGATGTGTCTCAATTACGTAACAAATCTTCAAGAGCTACGTGAGTAGAATTGAGGGAGGTCTATGCTTAGTTCACTTTGCTGTTGAGTTATTGGTATCGCACTTAATTTTAAAAATGGTTTGGCGTTTGTTTCGTACTACTGTTAAATCGAATTTTCGTTTGGTGACTGATAGCGTGATTAATGTTTTTGCGTTTATTTTAATTATTGACAAAATAGATATAGTTAATATCTATTTTGATGAAATCTTAGTTGTGAAATTAAGTGTCGAATAAAATTGGATGACATTTTAATCTTTGCAATTCTTTTCAAAAATATTCGACAAAAATATTATTTAAGCCCACATACGCAAACATACCTACTACAAAATCGAACGCTTAGGACTCTCTTACCCAGGGTACACATTGGAAAACTCTTTTGTACCCCGAGCTAGAGTTTGCGTGTACGTCAGAGAGGACATCTGTTTTCGACGCCTCAGCAGTCTTTAAGGTACGGACCTGTCCATCATATGGCTGCGCGTAGACAGCGAGGACCATCGGCGCGTCTACGGGTGCCTCTATAGGTCCCATAGCGGCAATGCCGACACAGACCGAATCATCGACCACGTCCAAATGGATGCAGACTCTGTGCTACAACAGGTCCCATCCGAAGAGATCGTAATTCTCGGTGATTTTACCGCCCACCACGCTGAATGGCTTGGTTTTCGTTTAACCGATCATCTGGGTGGTTACACAACTAGTTACTTCGCCTAAGCGGGTCCGAGATGTGGAGGATCAAGTACCTTCCCTGTTGCATCTTCTGATGATGTCTATCCGGACGAATATCAGCCTCCGTCGATGGCCTCCCCTCTTGGCTCTTTTTGTCAATTATCTGATCCGGAGTACGGTACCACTCAGTCTCCTATCGCAGTTGCGATCTGCAGCTTGCCGCCGTGTTTGGCACTATATGTCGGCCGATTGATACGGGATGCGGTCTTTTTTGCATACTCACCTTGCGGGCGGGTTTGGGTTTTCTTTTGCTTCTTGTTGCTGATTCTGTCACTGATGTGGTACTTTAGGGAATAGAATAATATTTTCCATCATATGATAATAATATTTTTTTAATAATATTTTCCTCATGAGTTTATAAACTGTGCGAATGGCTTCTGTGGCTTGGCCGAACATAGAGTCGCATTAGATAATTTGTACGAGTATGAACAGATTGTTAGTATATTATCTGAGGCGGCTAAGAAATCCAGAGTGACTTGTAAGGGGGGATCAAGGCGGGGTAAGCGGATATGTGGGTGGAACAGCTATGTAAAGGACGCTCACTATGAGGCCAGATGTAGTTTTAAGGCCTGGGTACTCAGTGGTCGTCCCTTATCTGGTCCTATTTATGATGAAATGAGTGAAACACGAAAAATTTTTAAGAGTAAACTCAAATTTTTGTCAGAAGAATGCTGAGCAAATCAAAATGGATAGATTAGCTCAAAAAAGAGCAGATAGGGATTTTAAAAATTTCTGGAAGTCGACCAGTAAGTTGGACACTAAGCCTAGTCTTGCTACGAGCGTGGAAGGAATTAGTGAACCCAGTGACATCGCAAATATGTTCATGGAACATTTTAAAGTACAATCTCCGCTTGGGCCCTCAACACAGGTGGGTAGTGCTGGGACCGCTTGTGGGGGAGAGGAACCTCTTGTGCATATTTCTGCTAAACAGATACGCAGTATCATAACAGGTATGAGCCGAGGTAAGTCTCCAGGACACGACGGGCTCAGCATTGAGCACCTGAAGCACGCTGGATTTCACCTGCCGCGAGTCCTGTCAATGTTCTACACAATGTGTATTAGTCACTCTTACTTACCTACAAAGCTGATGAAGACAATAGTAGTTCCCATTGTGAAGAACAAGACGGGAGACATCTCTGACAAGGGTAACTATCGTCCTATTTCCTTAGCGACTATCATAGCAAAGGTGTTGGACGGTGTGCTTGATACCATCATAAGTGACCACATTCAACTGCATGACACACAGTTCGGGTTTAGACCAGGACTATCAACAGAAAGTGCTATTTTAAGTCTGAAGCACACTGTTCGATATTACGTAGATCGGGGTACCCCGGTATATGCCTGTTTCCTTGATCTTTCCAGGGCATTTGATCTCGTCTCATATGACGTGCTCTGGAGGAAGGTGGAGGACAGGGGTGTACCGTCAGAGATATGTGGTCTGCTCAAATATTGGTACAGTAAACAAATAAATCATGTGAAATGGGACGATACTCTTAGTGAACCGTATAGGTTGGAATGCGGGGTAAGGCAGGGGGGTCTAACGTCTCCCAGATTATTCAACCTATATATAGATGCTCTCATAGGCGAGCTCAGCAGCAAGCGTGTCGGATGCAGTGTTGGTGGGGTTAGTATTAACAACATCAGCTATGCAGATGACATGGTGCTGCTGGGACCGTCGGTGAGAACAGTAAGAGAGTTACTGAAGGTGTGTGTAGCCTATGCTGAGTCGCATGGTTTGGTATACAATGTCAAAAAATGTGAGTACATTGTCTTTGGGGTCAGGGGCAAGCCTAGGACTGATGAACCTGACCTGTTCTTGAATGGGTCAAAAATTAAAAAAGTGACGTCTTTTAAATATCTTGGCCATTTTCTTGCCGATGACCTGAAAGACAATGTAGATATTGAAAGGGAACGCAGGGCTCTAGCGGTCAGGAGTAACATGCTGGCCCGTAGATTTTCTCGATGTACTGACCTAGTTAAAATTACCCTATTTAAGGCATACTGCCAGAGTCTGTACACGAGCAATC
>JAVANC010000017.1:3696716-3746484 GCA_033319125.1 Parnassius glacialis
GTGAAACTCTGCAGGATTATTTATTTAAAATATACTAGCTCACAATCATAATTTACTGTGTGGTGTCAGTTTAAGAAAAACTATCACCTGATTTCGTCCCGTGGGAGTCGTAGGAAGCAAGTGTGAAAAATGTTTAAAAAATGTTATGGTTTCAGATAAATGGCACTTTTACCAACTCGTTTACACTACACGTAACATACCCAGAACGGGGCCAGATAGCAGCGTCAAAATTGCAAAACTCGTATTGGTATTAGTACTGTAATCGTACCAGCACCAGTACCAGTCTAATGCAGTGGCGGTGTAAGAATAACTACTACCTCATATCGTCCCGTGGATGTCGTGAGAGACAACTGAGGAAAACAAACAAGAAGATGGGCAGCAGCGTCTTCCTAATCACAACTTAACACAAATACAAAACCAGCGGTTGCAAACCCGCCTGCTAAGCGAGACAAATATAACGAGTCAGGGGGTATTTGACAAGTTACCTCGCTTGGAGGTATGTAGTAATCTCTAATATAGTAGTATGAGGTAAACTTTTTTTTTCATTTTTTATAGGATAAGGGTGAGAAACGAGCACACAGTCCACCTGATGGTAAATGGTTGCTGCGGCCCATAGACATCTACATCTAACCTCTATTACAAATCAAAATGTAGATGCGTTGTCATCCATGAGGACTATGATGGAATGCCTCATTTCCAGTAAAAAGGGCCTCCGGCCACCTGCACTCACCAAGCGAAACGCAGAGGTAAACCTCTACTTCACGCTGGTTTTCTGTGAGGTCGTGGTACCACCCCAGTTCGAGCCGGTCCATCCGTGCGACAGCAAAAGTTGCCGCGTGGCTCTAACACTGTTACCTCTGGGGGAGTGATCAGCAGGAGTGGGCTGTAACGTACAGTATGTTAGATTTCTGATACAATAATGTAAAAATATTATATTTTCCTCGTGATTATGTTTAACAAAATGTCGTACATTTATCAAACGTGATAAGATCTGAATAGTTGTAGCACGAATAGGTCAGCTCGACCGGGGAAAGACCACGGTCTCACATAATACCAGCGTAAAATAGCAGCTTAATGCTGCTGTGTATCTCATGGTGAGTGTAGAGAACCGGAGACCCTTTTCACTGGAAAAGAGGCATTCCATCTCAGTCCTTATGGGTGGCCACGCATCTGCATTTTGATTCGTAAACAAGGATAGATGTAGATATCTATGAGCCACAGCAACCTCTTACAATCAGGTGAACTGTGTGCTCGCTTATCACCCTTATTCTATTAAAAAAATTTATTTAGGGTATATTTGAAAATCCTCAGATATCATTTTTTCATAGGATAAAATATTACAATTTTATGAATAAAACGTTTCAGTTTTATATTCAGTTAGGTTATTTGTTTGATGGATAAATTTTACCTTACGATTCGCTGACCTAACAGGCCATCACGATGGTCTATCCCTGCAGGCAATAGCGTAAAGGCCAAGAAGAAGAATAAAATGCAGAGGAAAAAATGCCAAAGACAAAGAGCCACGCTGGCTGCTTCTAAAACCAACATCACGGAGGCTGGACAAGCTACTGTGCTCGAGGTGCTCGGGGCTGGAATCAGTAACTGAGCCAAAACTGGGAAGGGTAAAAATCCAGCCCAAGTGGAAGTTGAAGCAGGGGACCAGCTCTAAGGTATCCGCCAGGAAGCAGCAAGCGGCCAAGGGTCCTGGGAAGAAGGAAGGTGCAGCCAAAAGGATACCGGAAGGGTCCACCTTGCCGACAGGCGAGTACAAAAAAGTGCGCCTCGAACAGCAACCAAAGGCTGCAAGAACCACCTACGCTTCCGCTGCTAAATCAGATTTGGGGACTTTAACCTGTGCGTGTTCAGGTCACATAATCCAATCCAACACCTCATTGATCATAGATCAGAGCGAGACAGTATTTCATGCCGGCACATCGCTTGCAACTTTACAAAGCGCAAGTTCGGCCCCACATGGAATACTGTTCTCATCTCTGGGCCGGGGCACCCCAGTGCCAGCTCCTTCCACTTGACCGCATCCAGCGCAGAGCGGCTCGAATCGTTGACGACCGAGTCCTTTTCAATCGGCCCGACTCATTGGCGCTGCAAAGAGATGTTGCATCTCTTTGCATTTTCTTTCGCATTTATCACGGGGAGTGCTCTGAGGAATTGTTCGGATTAATCCCAGCCGCCAAATTTCACAATCGCACATCGCGGCAGAACTCCCGATACCATCCACACCATCTGGATGATTGGCGGTCCACCACTGTGCAATTTAGAAAATGTTTTCTTCCTCGCACGAGTTCCTTGTGGAATAGTTTACCACCAGCGATTTTTCGGACCGATACGACTTAGGAACCTTCAAGAAAAGAGCCTACTCCTTTTAAAAGGCTGGCAACGCATCTGCAATTCCCTGGTGTTGCGGTTGTTCATGGGCGGCGGTAGTCACTTAACATCAGGTGAGCCGCATGCTCGTTTGCCCCCTCTCTAATAAAAAAAAACCACATTGCACCTCAGAGATTATAGTACCGCCCTACTCTCAATTATTATTCGGATGGAGAAGCCATTAACCATCCTAGAATCTATTGCTATGGCCGCTTGAATGATACCCATACATTCCGCTTAAAACACAGTGTTGTAGGTTCCCAGCGGTGTGCATATGTGCGTATTGAGGTCTTAAGAGTAAGTTCCAGATCCAACACCTTCATTTGTTTTAAAACCATCTGTAAAAACTCTAAGCTCTTTGGGCTAAATCCTTCCAGCTGGCTGATTTCATTTAATTGTATCTTGTACTTCTTGTCGAATACAATTGTTTAGGAATTTTATCGTACTTGGCTTGTAAGATAGGAATTTTTGAGTAAACTCTTTCAATTATGCCTGTGTGAGGGACTCTATTCTAACTCCAAAGATTTAAGGTGTTGAGTCTAATGGCAGCTAAAATCACTTTTTGCTGTATGTGTAGATGAAGCGGGGTTAGCTCCAGTATCGCCTCTAAGGCTTCTGTTGGTGTAGTCCTTATTCAGCCTGTGGCAGCCATACATGCCAGTCTCTGGTAGCGATTAAGCTTCTTTATAGTGGTGACTTCATTTGTCTTGTTCCACTATACCAGAGCGCCGTATGTGATCCTGGGCCAAATAAAAGTTTTGTACAGCCACCTCAGAGCTTATAGTACCACCCTACTGTCGATTAGTATTCGGATGGAGAAGTCATTCACAACCACAATTACAACTTCTCAATTAAATTTTTAATTGCAATTTCAAATGCTGATTTACCACATGCTCGGCGGTGAAGGAAAATATCGTGAGGAAATCTGCAAGTCCGGGAAATAAGAAAAAAAATATTTTGAAGACAATGTGAAGTTCGCGAACACGCATTGGGGCAGCGCGGCGGACTCTTTCAATTATGCCTGTGTGAGGGATCTCTATTCTAACTCCAAAGATTTAAGGTGTTGAGTCTAATGGCAGCCAAAATCAATTTTTGCTGTATGTGTAGATGAAGCGGGGTTAGCTCCAGTATCGCCTCTAAGGCTTCTGTTGGTGTAGTCCTTATTCAGCCTGTGGCAGCCATACATGCCAGTCTCTGGTAGCGATTAAGCTTCTTTATAGTGGTGACTTCATTTGTCTTGGTCCACTATACCAGAGCGCCGTATGTGATCCTGGGCCGAATAAAAGTTTTGTACAGCCACCTCAGAGCTTATAGTACCACCCTACTGTCGATTAGTATTCGGATGGAGAAATACGCGTTCGCTCTATAAATAAATTAAAAAGACCATATGATTTAAACAATGATCTAAATTTAATATTGATCGAGGAAGCGTCTAGGAGATTGATATTAAAGTCTCCACATATTACAACAGATTTATTCTGTTTATTAAGCTTAGCAAAAACTTCCTCCATAATGTTTTCAAAAGTATGATATGTAAAACATGGGGGTCTGTAGACGCTCACAACAATGAGGTGCTCAAACTCAACACATGCCATTTCTACAGTTCACTCAACAGAGAGGCTCACAATATCTTTATGTTCTTTAAATGATAATAATTTACTAGCTAATATTAAGGAGCCACCTCTTAAAACCGTATCTCTATTGAAAGAACTGACCACCTGGTGATTACTGAAGTTATACATTAAATTATGAGCTTTTAACCAATGTTCAGTAATACATAAAATATGAATATTGTTGCTATTTAAGAACAACTCAATTTCTAGCTCTTTGCCTATCATGCCTTGTATAATTTGATGCACCAGGTGTAAACAATTTTCATTATCTTTCTGTGGAGTCATACAATTAAAGATTTGTAAGCCACATTCTTAATTATTTAAGTTATTATAACTGCTAGAGATTACTTCTATTGTCTCATTTTCTAATTTAAATTACTTGGAACTGATTCCAAATTGCATATTAAGTCATTACACTGCTCAAAAGAAGCAAATGTCTGTGTAGCCAAGTCTTGGTTGAGTTAATATATAAATAATACGATAGCACATTTGCTATCTGTCTTAAATTATATTTTGATAGGTAATACCTATCTTTAGTCAAAAATTTCTTAATTTAATTATTTATATCTATTAAATTAATTCTATCATTATAATTGTAACAATTAAATGTCAAGTTTAAATTATTATTACATGAAAAGTTATTAATTAATACATTTAAATCATATCTTATTTTATTTTCCTGCGGCCAACCCTGTATGTAAGGCAATGTAAACAAGATAATTTTATGTACATTTAAAGTATTTAGATTATCAATATATTTTAATAATTGATTTTTGTTTATATTGCCTCTTCTCCCAACAAGAATTATTAATGTGCTATTAGGACAGAATTTACTAGCTAAAACTTTATCCATTATATGACTAAAGGATGCTCCAGGCATGCAATAATTACTGATCAGATGTCCTTTTACACAGTTATTTAACATCATGCCCAAATTTTTGCCTATGTCATCACAATACATAATAACTTTTTTTTAAATATTTACATTGCTTTTTAAGTTTATATCCTTTGTCATGGCACTGTCATAGAGTGTAGGTGAAAATAATGAGATCTTACTGTTAACTTTGTTATTTACACATATTGTCCCCGATGAACCTGGTATGGAGCGCTCTGACTCTGATTTTTTATTAAGGAGTCAAAGCGCTCCTCTATGCAATTGGATCACTAGCTTTCTTGCAGATCGGAGCATCAAGGTCGTTGTAGACGGTGCATGCTCCGACTTCAAGCCTATTAACGCTTGTGTTCTATAAGGCTGTGTGCTATTACTAACGCTGTTTATTCTGCATATCAATAATATGTTGCAAACCGGTAGCATTCATTGCTATGCGGATGAAAGCACTGGTGATGCTCTATACACCGGCCGTCCTAATATTTCTCGGGAAAACGTCGCCGAGTACCGGAACAAACTTGTGTCTGAAGTCGAGTCTTTGCTGGACAAAGTCTCGGATTGGGGGCGACTAAATCTAGTACAAATTAATCCTCTGAAGGCACAAGTTTGGCGTTTACCGCTTAAAAGAACCCCTTTGTCGTATCTCCTCAGTTTCAAGGTACTCCCTTTGTTGCCTTAGCCAGTATCGGAATCCTTGGCATCGACATATCGAATAGTGTGCAGTTTCGGGGTACCTTGGAAGGGAAGGCCAAATTGGCCTCTAAAAATCTTGGCGTCGATCTTGGCGTTGGTCGCGAAACGAGCGCGTCGCTCGCCGCCGCCGGCGCCATTTGTATTTTATATTGTCGTGTGTTTGCCTCCCGCGCGTCATTCGTCGCTGTGCATCGAAGGAGACTGCAGTAAATAGGTGTTCAGTGAGTGATTTAGCAACTTATACGTTACTGATTGGTGATTTTCAACAAAAAATGGAAGATTTTGATGATGATTTGGACTACGAAGTATCGCAATTAGATTTATCAGAGTATAATCAAGAATGTAACACATTATCGAATAGTGATACCCTACAAGTATTTGACGTTGATCTCCATGAGACAATATCAATAGCACGGACCAAAAATCATCATCGATGGCAGATTTTATCTGACAGTGAAGATGATCAGATTCCCATATTACCGCCCTCACGAAATACAGAAGTATGGTTCAATCCGTTGGGTAAGCAACCAAGCATTATTCCATATACTGAATGTCCTGGGCTTAAGCCATTTTCATTGCGATCCAGCATGAGTTCAGCTAAACCAGCAGAATTTTATTCATTGTTAGTACCTGATAGTATATTCAAGTACATAGACGAAGAAACAAATCGCTTTGCTTTACAAACCTTGAACAAAAGTGCAACAAAATCATACCGAATGCAGAAATGGATGCCTACAGATTGTCATGAAATTAAACGCTTCTTTGGCGTTTTGATTTGGATGGGGATAGTGAAACTACCCCAACTATCTTTGTACTGGAGCACTAACAAATGTTTTGAACAACAATTTGCAAGTCCGTTATGAGCCGAAATCGATTCGAACTCATATTGAGGATGTTGCACTTTGCCAATAATGAAATAAATCACAATAAGTAACGACCGATTGTTTAAAGTTAGACATTTATTAGACATGCTGAATGCTTATTTTAAATGTCATTATACAACTAATTAAGAAATGTGTGTTGACGAAAGTCTAATCCCATTTCGTGGCCGAGTTATTTTTAGGCACTACAATAAAAATAAGCGATGCAAATATGGAATAAAACTTTTCAAGCTGTGCTCAAATCCAGGATACACTGTAAAAGTGCAAGTTTATGCTGGCAAAAAGTATGATAATGTGAATACTACACCGACTAATGTTGTCCTTGCCTTATGTGACGATTATCTAAATAAAGGCCATACTGTCTGCACAGATAATTGGTATACCAGTTTGGATCTAGCACGAAAACTATTAGCAGGACAAACTCACCTCATAGGCACACTTAGAAAAAATAGATGAGGTTTATCTCAAACAGTTGTCCAAACCAAACTGAAGACAGGAGAATTCTCAGCTCAAGAAAATGACGACGGAATAACAATTATGAAGTGGAAGGACAAGCGGGATGTACTGCTGCTGTCTACTAAGCACTCCGTTAGTTTCAAAAGAATAACTAAAAAGGAAAAGAAAAATTAAAACTGAAGATTGTGCTAGATTATAATCATGCGAAATCAGCAGTTGATCTGTCAGACCAAATGTCCTCTTACATGACCCCTCTTCGAAAGATAACGAAATGGCCCAAGAGATTGGCGATGGAGCTATTACTGAATACTGCGATTGTAAACTCATATATTTTATATAAATTTACAACCAAGAAGAAGCTCTCTTGTCGTCTAGTTTAGAACCGCGTTGGTTGAATACCTTGTAAATACAAGAGTCCCGGAAACTAGAGCCTCCGCTAGACATAGGCGAGTAAAGCATGAATTGAAGAAGAGGCAAGGGTTGGCCTCTGCCTGTCGTAAATATTGTGTTAGGTGTTATAAAGAAAACTGTGCCCAATTCGGAAGAGTTCATGCTCGAAATAAAACCAAAAGAGTGGTAACATATTGCGAGGATTGCCCGAATGAGCCACACTATTGTATCAAGTGTTTCAATTTAGACCATAGATATGTTTGAGTTAAACGTGTTTGAACATGATGATTGATGTAGGTTTGATTTATTATGTTGCCAATGCCAATTTAAATATGAATAAAAGCATTTAAAACATTTATCCACACGTATCATTTGCAAAAAACTAACCATTTTTCTTATCACTCTTTTGTTTTCGAAACTTCTGATTACAGAATTGATATTACTCAAAATGTAAGTAAAAGTGTTGATGCCATCACTATAGTTATAATTTACCAGGCCTTGTCAACCATATTACATACAGTTTAACATGAAAAACGTGGCTGACGACGAAAAATCGCACTTTCAAAACATGCATATTCCGTCAGCCACATATGGCTGACACGGCTCAATTGGTTTGGAAAATGTCAGCCATATGTGGCTGACGAGGCATTATATGTGTTAACAATATGAGCTCTTTCGGGTCGATGGTACAAATGGGCTTGCCTCAAGGCTCGATTCTCGGCCCCTTTCTGTTTCTTGTGTACATTAATGACTTACCTTACATAGTAGGGGATAACCACGATATAGTATTATTTGCAGATGACACTTCTTTAATTTTCAAATTAAGTCGACAATTACTAAAATATGACGAAGTAAATAATGCTATATCTAAATTAGTAAATTGGTTCAAAGTTAATAATTTGCATTTAAATGGTACTAAAACAAAATGTATGAAATTCATGACTCCAAATGTCAAACAATTAAATACTAATGTAATTTTAAATGGGGAGAAACTGAGTCTTGTAGATACCACCATTTTTCTTAGAATCACACTAGACGCGAAGCTTCAATGGAGCCCCATATATCAAAACTAGCAAGCAGACTTAGTTTTGCAGCATATGCTGTAAAAAAGATTAGAAGTCTAACTAGTGTTGAAACAGCTAGGCTAGTTTACTTTAGCTATTTCCATAGCATAATGTCGTATAGTATTTTCCTATGGGGACACGCAGCTGACACTGAAATTATATTTGTTTTACAGAAGAGGGCCATAAGATCAATTTATGATTTAAAGCCTAAAGAGTCGCTGCGACAAAAATTTAAGGAAATTAATATATTAACTTTGGCCTCTCAATACATTTATGAAAATGTAATGTAACTACACAAAAATAAAAGTAGTTTTACAAAAATAAGTGATATTCATTCTGTAAATACTAGGAACAGACACAAGCTAGTAGTACCGGTTACTCGACTCCATCGAGTCAGTAATTCATTCTTGGGGCGATGTATACGCTTTTACAACAAAATTCCAGAAAATATACAAAATTTGACCTGCTCAAAGTTCAAAAACTTTATTAAACTAAGTTTGTATAAAAAGGGTTATTATAATATTAAGGAATTTATGGATGATAATAACCCCTGGAGATGAGGTGATCGCTACCAAGCTATTTCTAATTTGTTATGTTGTTAATTTGTGTAACATCATGATTGTAAGCTGTTATTTATAAAAAAAGTCCCGCTGGGTTTCTTGCTGGTTCTTCCAAGGACAGATGTTTTTCCCGAACCAGTGGTAATTAAACAAAAGAGTGACTTTCAATTAGTATTATTTATAATCTATATTGAATAAAAAAGTTTCTGTTTTTGTTGCTGTTTCATAAGTTCACGGGAAGCCCATAGGAAGGGAGCTTCGAATGAAGCGCTTTGTGCCTAACCCGATCGAAGGCCTTCGCAATGTCCAAACTAACGGCCAATACCTCCCCTTTGGACTCTACTGCCTCCGCCCATCTATGAGTAAAGTAGACCAGAAGATCACCAGTTGATCGACCCCGAGGAAAACCGTATTGGCGGTCACTCATTAGCTGGTGATCCTCAAGGTACCACATGAGGTGGTAGTTTATAACGGATTTCATTATTTTGGAGAACAAGGGGGTGAAGGCGATCGGCCTGTAGTTGGAGCGGTCGCCTTTTTTAGGGACGGGTGGACAAAAGGTGTCTTCCATGATTTCGGGACTACGCCTAAGGAGTAGGAAAAGCGGAAAAGACGCGTTAGAACCGGCACCAACTCTGGAGCACACGTCCTCAGCTCAATTGGGGGGATTCCGTCAGGCCCACTCGACTTGTGGATGTCCAGGGAGAGGAGTGCTCTGCGAACCGAGCGCTGTGAGAACCGCACATCCGGCATGGAGTACTCACACTGCGAAATGGTCGGCGGTGTGTTCCCCCCGTCATCAACAGTCGAGTTGGACGCAAAAAGGGAGCCTAATAGGTCGGCTTTCTCTTTTTCGAAGTGGGTCAGTGAATCGTCCTCCCTGTACAGAGATGGTAGTGATGGCTTACAGAAATTCCCTTGGACAGCCTTGGCGAGAGACTGGAATGAACGTATTTCCGAAGGAAGGCGAACTAGTTTTTTGCCCATTCTGCCGATGTGCTCTGACTTTGCCTTGGCAATAACTCTTTTGAAGGACCTGGAGGCGCAGTTATACTTCTTTTTAAGTATGCTGGTGTTTACATCCCGAGTCGCCGAAGCCGCAGCCCAGGCTTGATATCACTCCTGCTTACTGCGTAATGCAGTCTTACAGGAGCGACCAAACCAAGGCTGAGATCTGCCTCCGATGGGTACTACAGATGATGGAATAAATATAATAATAATTGCATTCCCTGTAGTACCACATCAGTGACAGAGTCAGCAACAGCCCTGGGATCATCCGGCAAGAAGCAAACCTGCCCCCATGGGTAGGCAGCAAAGAAAGACGGCATTCCGTCCCAATCTGCCGACTTGTAATGCCAACACGGCGGCAACCTGCAGAACGCAACCGCGAGGGGAGCGTGAGTGGCACCACACTCCGGATCAGACAATGGTCCGAAGAGCCGAGAGGGGCATCGACGGAAACCTGATATCCGTCCGGATGAGAGGTCAGCAGAAGTTCCAACAGGGAAAATGTATGATCCTCAACATCTGGAATCCACGTAGGCGATGTAACCAGTTGTGTCAGACCAAACCATCATGTGGTGCACTAAGGAATACTATATGAATGCCATCAATGATTATATGAGTTATGTAAACACAACAATGTGACTGCAATAGATAAAGGGACACAGTGGATCTGGAGGCAACGATGCAGCAGACGTACTGGCTAGAAGAGGATCAGGTCTGTCCACTATGAGACCGGAACCAATCATACCAATTGCCTTTGGTAACGTTCGTTCACTGGTACATAGACACTTCACAAATCAACACTCCCAGCTTTGGAAAAATCTAATAGACTAGCTAGGGAGACCCTACAAGAACTAAACCATCGTTTAACCAAGGTTTTAATGAGACTGAACAAGCTGCATATCAGGACAGTAACAACTGCTATCACAGGCCACGGCAACTATAACAAACATTTATTTACCATAAGTGTTACAGATAGTCCCCTGTGAAGGGCATATATGGGGGAGGAAGAAACGGGGGTCCACATGTTGCTGACATGTTCGGAAGTCCCTACATACAGGTCTAAACATCTCGGCACGCCGGGATAACTCCTCGAATTTGCACGGAACATCAAAGGTCTGTAGATATTTTTGGGGAGATCTCATGACTCAAATAATTACATTATTTCTGCTCACACGCGAAATTCGCGCTTAGACGGAGTAGAATAGAATAGAATAGAAAAGAATAATTTTTATTCAATATAGATCACATGTGTAATTCTTATTTAAAGTCATTTTTTACGTCACCACTGGTTCGAAAAAAAACCTCTATCCTGGGAAGAACCAGCAAGAAAACCAGCGGGATTTTTTAAGAGCCTTTTTACATTAATGATTGGTAGATACATAAATTAATTTAGAAACAGCTTACGTGGTAGAGTCATGCTGCAGCTATATTAGTAGCATAGTTTTAGCACGAATGGGTCGGCTCGACCGGGGAAGGACCACGCTCTCACAGAATACCAGCGTAAAATAGCAGCTTAACACTGCTGTGTTTCGTACGGTGAGTGTAGAGAACCGGAGACTCATTTTTACTAGATAAGAGGCATTCCATCTTAATCCTCACTACTGACAGCGCATCTTCATTTTGATTCGCAGACGAGGATAGATGTAGATGTCTATGAGCCGCAGCAACCACTTACCACCCGGTGGACTGTGTGCTCGTTTGTCACTCAATTCTATAAAAAAAAAACAAGCGATCACCTCATTTCCAGGGGATATTATCAACCATGTATTCATTTATACTATTATAACCCTTTTTATACAGTTTCAACTTAACAAAACATTTAAACTTGGTAATAGAGAGAGCCTGTACACTTTCCAGGACCATGTTGTAATAGCGTATACATTGCCCCATGAATTAATTAATGACTCTGTGGATTCGAGAAACTAGTATCACTATCTTGTGTTTGTTCCTAGTGTTTACAGAATGTACATCACTTTTTTTACTAAAACTACCTTTGTTTTTGTGAACATACATTCAATTTTCGTAAATATACTGAGAGGCCAAAGTTAATATATTTATTTCTTTAAATTTATCTCTAAGAGAATCTCTCGGTTTGCGGTTTTAAATAGCTTCCCTTCTTCCCCATTTAAAAACACATTGGTACTCAGATTTTTAACATTCGTTGTTGTAAATTTAATACATTTAGTTTTAATTGCGTTTAGATGTAGATTATTAACGTTAAACCAATGCACTAATTTTGATATAGCATTATTCACTTCGTCACTTTTAAATGATTGACGTTTAAGTTTAAAAATCAAGGATCATCATCAAATAATACTATATCATAATTATCCTCTACGAGAGAACGTAAGTCATTAATATACACTAGAAATAGGAATGGGCCGAGAATGGAGCCCTGAGGGACACCCATTAGTACAGGTGACCCGGAAGAACTTTTAAAATTGATAATTACTTTCTGCATTCTATTACTTACATATGAAATAATAAGTTTAAGCGCTGTGTTCTTGACACCATAGTACTGTAGCTTCCTGAATAATGTCTCATAGTGAACGCAGTCGAAGTCCTTGGAAAGGTCACAAAATATACCCAAAGAATCCTCTGAATTTTTCCATGCACAAAAATATGTTTAATAAGCTCAACTCCAGTGTCAGTTGTCGAGCGACCCCTTGTAAAACCGAATTGATTTCTATGTAGCAATTTATTAATATTAAAGAAACTTAACATCTGATCTAAATTTATTTTTTCAAAAATTTTACTAAATGTTGGTAGTACAGAAATTGGTCAAAAATTGGCAGGGTCTAAGATACTACCAGATTTAAATAAAGGTATGACTTTACTATGTTTCATTAAATCAGGAAACACAACAGATTCGACGCTTGAATTAAATATAGTGACTACATACGATGCTATTATATCTATTATAGATAAAATAACTTGAAGGGAAATCCCCATAGATCTGCCGTTTTTTTAGCATCAATAGTTTTCAAATACTTAACGATATCTTTTGGCAGTACTCTATGGAATTTAAAAGTAGTTGAACAAGCCTTTACATTTTGTTTAAGCAATGATTCGGCGACAGTAGGAGAAGAATTTAATGATTAAGGAACATCAGTAAAATGTTTCTCAAAAGCGATAGCAACTTCTTGATCAGATTGAGTTAAATTATTGTTAATATTCAATTGAAAATCCGAGTTGCGCGGTTTGACCTTGCCCGTTTCACTATTTATTATTCTCCAGGTCATTTTAATTTTGTTAGATGTAGTTTTAATTTTGTTGCTTAAATGTAGAGCCTTAGCTGTGGAGCACACTTTTTTAAATATTTTAGAATATGTTTTTACATAACCTCTAAGTTTAACAGTTCTATTATAAAATCTTTCATTATAAAGCTCGTATAACTTTCGCCTACTCTTATAAATTTCTACTGTGGGTTGTGGAAAACAGCCCGTTGTAACCTAATCTAAACTAAACTAATCTGACGACTGTAAAATCGTCCTTCATAAAAACACTGATCTAACACGGATCTATTAAATGTATTAAGAAATTTCGACGGAATCAAACGTTGAAATTTGTTCGGTGCTGCAGTCCCTTCAGCGGTGCCAAGTTGACTAACGGTATATCGAAGTGCTGAAGTATTCGTACAGTAGGGCTACGATGGCTATCCGAGTACAAAATTTAAGTACGAAACCTATCCAATTGCAGAAAGGTGTAAGACAGGGTAACATTATACCCCCGAATCACTTCATCGCTGCATTGTAAGACGTTTTCAAGCTATTGGTCTAGAAAGGATAAGGTATTAATATAAATGGCGAGTACACCACTCACATTGGATTTGCCAGCGATATAGTCCTTATGGCAGAATCTCTGGAGGATCTAAGTACTATGCTCAATATCCTCAATAGTGTCTCCCCACGGATAGCTCTTAAAATGATCACGGACAAATTACAGATCGTGATTAATGTCCATGTCACACCTATGCCGGTCATTTTTGGGAGCACTTGCTACTGTAGGTAGAGCCATTTTTTTATAGGATGGGGTGATAAACGATTACACAGTCCACCTGATGGTAAGTGGTTGCAATAGTCCATAGACATCTACATCTATCCTCGTTTGCGAATCAAAATGCAGATGCGTTGTCACCCATGAGTACTAAGATGGAATGCGTCTTTTCCAGTAAAAAGGTTCGCCGGTTGTTTAAAATGGTAGAGCCATGCAGCAGCTATATTAGTAGTATAGTTGTAGCACAAATGGGTCTGCTCGACCGGGGCTCTCACAAAATACCAGGGTAAAATAGCAGCTTAATGCTGCTGTGTTTCGTATGGTAAGTGTAGAGAACCGGAGAGGCATTCCATCTTTGTCCTCACGGGTGACAACGCATCTGCATTTTGGTTCTTTATTGAGGATTGATGTGGATCTTTATGAGTCACAGCAACCACTTACCATCAGGTAGACTGTGTGCTTGTTTGTCACCCTATCCTATATAAAAAAACTTAGCTCGATATTGTTAACAAGTATGTTTACCTGGGAGATACGGTCTGACTAGGTAAGTCCAACTTTGACCGAGAGGTCAATTGACGGATTCAACTTGACTGGGCAGCGTTCGGGAAATTACGACACATTTTCTTGTCAGGAATACTTCAAAACTAAAAAACGAGATTGTACAATCAGAACGTTTTCCCAGTGATGACTTATGAACCTGAGTCATGGTCCTACACTTCTGGACGTATGAGTACGCTCTAGGTCGTTCAGCGATAAACGGAGAATTGAGGATATCTGCAGTGTAACCAGAGTAATCGACATAGTCTAACAGATTAGTAAGCTGAAGAGGCAATGGACTGGCCATATAGCTGGAAGGACCGACAATCGATGGAGAAAATGGTTCTCGAGTGGCGGCCTCAAACCGGTAAGCGATGTGTAGGGTGACCCCCCACTAAATGGAGTGACGACCTGGTAAGACATGCAAGAAGTCGATGGATGCAGGTGGCTCAGGACTGTGCTTTGAGGCATTCCTTGGGGAAGGCCTATGTTCAGCAGTGGACTTGTGACAGGATATAATGATGATGAAGATAATGATTATGTGGCGTACGTATCATAACCAAAAATTTATTTAAATGTTAAATGTCATTCAATTTCAATTAACGTATTATTTATTAATAAAATCAGGCGTTACTTTGGGGTAATCCATTATTATAAATTTGAAAAAATTACTTTAATGAAAACGCTTAATGAAATAAAATGATGTGTCTTACCTAGTTTAAAGAGCACTTGCTTAATTGTGTGCACAATCCCCGTTATCCCAGCACCACTACTCCCACCACCACCAATACACTAGAAAAGACGCACCACCAACAAAAATTCGACACATGTTTCACTTCTACATGAGACATCCTCAGGCTTAGTAGACTCAGCGGTGGCTGACCGCTAAGTGACGTAAATTAGCAGTTTAATGCTGATGGGTTTCATATGGTGGGTAAAGAGAACCGGAAACCCATTTTAATGGTAAAAAAACATTCTATCTCAGTCCTCAGCGGTGACAACACATCTGCATTTCATTTCTAAGTAGAGATTAATGTGAATTTCTATGGGCCAAAACCTTCCCTTACCATCATTCTTATTCTATAAAAAATAACCGTAAGTCGTTACATTTGAAATACAATTTTATACCCTTATAACATTATTTATTCTTTCCATATGTTTCACTGCTCTAAGGCAGGTTCCTGCATTATAAAGCAAATGGTGTTTAGATGTACCATTAAAAATCTCTTTTATGATATGGAAATGTTCCTCTATTTATTTACAACCAAATTCGGGTAGCGTGGATATAAAAGGTTCATACATTGTATTGTTTGAAAATCGTTATCTTAATACTAGAAATTTTCGACTAATAGTAAAAGTAATTTATATCAGGTACTTATCTATAAAACTACTGTATTGCCTGTAAAAATTGCATAGAATTAGTAAACTGAAGGGCCAATGAGCCAGCCATATAGTTTGAAGAACTGACAACTGACGAAAAGGCAGTTTCTCGAATAGCAGCCTCGTACCGTCCTGCCTCGTAGGACGGCAGTCAATTAAATGGACCTGGTAAGATATGTAGGAAGTCGCTGAATGCAGGTGGCGCTGGATCGTGCTTTGTGGCATTCCTGTTCAACAGTGGACTTGTAAAGTTCTGTTATGATGATGATGTAAAATAGAAAAAATAACGCTACTTCAGCCGTAGTTTGAGACGGTTCGTCTTCATTGCATCCATATTAACTCCTCCGAAATTTGAAGTTAAGTAACTTTTTATAATATTTATCCTATTGCCGTACGGAATAATTTTAGAACTTAAAAACTACTATTTTTAGGATATTTCTCAGATAAATTGACCATTTAACCAGTCAAAGTCCACTAATGTAGATGGGATCTCTTCTGTGAAAGGATTTTTAATCGTCTCGATTAGCCGCCAGATTGACGAACACAGTACCAAAGTTTATTTTTATATAAAAGGGGGGCAAACAAACATAATTTTTACATGAATAACTGCAACACCAGTAGAATTGTAAGAGCGTTACCGACCATTGAAAAAAGAGTTAACCAAAGTCTTGAAGGTCAATAAGTCAGCCACTTTTCCTAAACAATACGGTCAGGAAAAGTCCCTGTTGGTAGCAGATTCCACAATGAAATAATGCGAGGAATAAAACTTTCGTTAAATCGCACAGTGGTGAATCACCAATCATTCAAATGGTTTGGATAGTATCGTGAGATTTGTCACGATGTACGATGGTTTACGTAAGATTTAGCAGCTGGTAGTCCGAACAATTCCTCTGAGTACTCCCTGTAGGAAATGAGATAGAATATGCAAAGGGATGCAACATCTTTTCGCAGTGCCAGTGAGTCCAGGTTATCAGAATAAACTTGGTCGTCTTCAAGTAAGAGGAGCTGGCACTAGAAACCCAAGCACAGAGATGAGAACAGTGTTTCATGTGTGTGGCCAAACTTACGCTTTGTAAAGTAGTAAGTAATTACCAAAAAAAAAACAAGGAGAGTACAGCTCCCTTGACAAATAAGCATAGACGATTTGGATGGATTTTCAGCTATCATTATGTTTGAAGTCGACCACTCTACCGTCGGTGGGTGCATGTAAGAACAGGGACAGTACTTTTTTGGCGAACTTCCATTACAGCCAGTCTAAAGTCCACAGCTGAATATAGATATCCCCCATAAATATCCTTGTAGGGGGGATATTTATTTATTTACTTATTAATTTAATCTTAATGATGAACCTTACCAACAGTATAGGATCAAGAATCCGGACTTAATGCTAAAAGCATTCCCTTCCAGTCAACCTTAAGGCAGTGATATCACAACCAAGACGGTTACAAGGTACATATAAAATAAACATGTATACGCATATCTAAATAATGCCAAGAAATTTTGACACAGTTTATTCAGCTGTTACCAGGAAGATGCTGCCGTTTATCTCCTAGTGCAGTTTCCTCTATCGTCTCCTACAAAACCCATAGGATGATATGGGGAAGTATATATTACCGGCACTACATGCTAGTGGACGACGCAAATATTCTTGAAAAATATTTTATTTTACATATAGTATGTAACACAAATTTAATATTTACGCACGAATTTGACTTCGGATATTTTCTATGTGAAAATTATGCTCGTCGTTGTGTTAAGGACTTTGTTAAGATGGTATTAAAGCTTCTCTTATAATGTGTCGGCACGTTTATGATAATGGCTAATAAGGGGTGTTTGTTGAATGACGTATGGGGAAAGAATAGTTTTAGTATAACTTTTTCTGCTTTGGAATAATAAGTATAAATAGTAAGGAAGAATATTATATTAATTGCTTACTATCTGGTGGATTAGTAGTAAACAGTGCCTTATAAATAGTAACAAAATCTACATGATTTAGTCTCTGAAAAAGTGAAAGAAATAACCTCGGTATCGTTTTTTTATTATTTTATGCCAGAGCTAAACTGCTATTCCACCTGATGTTAAGCGGTGATGCAAACGAAGACGGTGAAGCGCATTGACTTAACAAAAACTATTCACTCTTGCCTTGAAATCATTCCTTTGTACTCGGATAAGAAGGTAGATGTTGGCATCTTTTTCTACTCCTTTGATTTTTCGACTTTTTTGTTATTTTTTGCATTGTATAACAAGAGTGTTTAAACAACTTTAAATTTTAAAACTAATAGGCCCAGACCTTAGCTTGCGTAATATTTGGGGAAAACTACTTAATAATTTTTAAATATAATTATAACAAATGTAATCTACCGTGTAGTGGAGTGTAATAATATCCACTGGGTGTCGTAAGAGACGACAGAGTGAAAAAAATTAGGAGATGGGCAGCAGCGTTTTCCTAATGACGAGTTAAAATTAAAAACTGCAGTTGCCAATCCGCTTGCCAAGCTTGGCATCTACAGCAATTATGCTCCCTATGAGGCAATCTATGAGGAGGCCTATGTTTAGCAGTGGGCTTAGATAGACTGTAACGGTAAAGGTACAAATGAAAAGAATTGTCAACAAAAAATACGCGCAATAATTACATCATCATCGTCAACCCGTAAAAGACCAGGAGTGAACATGAGCCTCTTTCGTTATAGGTGGGGTGTTTTTTATAAAATAAGGCTGACAAACGAGCACACATTCAACTTGATGGTAAGTGGATGTTGTGGCCCATTGACATCTACATTTATATGATAATTAATAGAATCAGGCGTTACTTTGCGGAAGTCCATTATATTAAATTTGACTAAAAATTACTTTGCGTACTTCCGCTAGATAATATAATATCTAGCGGAAGTACGCAAAGTAATATTTTGTCAAATTTAATCTACATTTATCCTCAATGAAGAAATAAAATGAAGATGCGTTGTCACCCCTGAGGACTTAGATAGAATTCCTCGTTTCCAGTTAAAGGATTTACGTTTTTCCTTACTCACTATATGAAACACAGCAGCATTAGCAGCTATTTTACGCTGATATTTCGTAAGGGCACGTTCCTTCCCCGGTCCAACCAACCCATTCGTGCTACAACAATAATATAGCCGCAGCGTGGTTCAATCACATATAAAGAATAGGATAAGTAAGATTTTCCTTATCCAAGCTTGGCGTTCGGTGGGTTACCAGAAATCTTGCACGAGAGCGGGAATCGAATCTGCGTTACTCGCGTACTGTGAAGTCTGCGGCGAGCGCCTAGACTCTAAGCTACCATAGTTCACATTAACTATAGAAGAAATCAAAGAAATTAAATAGAATATAGTCCACACGTGGTAGAGCCATACTGCAGCTATATAAATAGTATATTTGTAGCACGAATGGGTCGGCTCGACCGGGGAAAGATCACGCTCTTACAGATTACCAGCATAAAATAGCAGCTTAATACTGCTGTGTTTGTTATGGTGAGTTTAGATAACCGGAGACCCTTTTTACTGGAAAAGAGGCATTCCATCTTAGTCCTCACGGGTAACAACGAATCTGCATTTTGATTCGCAAACGGGGATAAACGTAGATGTCTATAGGGCCACAGCAACCACTTAAAAACAGGTGGACTGTGTGCTCGTTTGTTATCCTATCCTATAAAAAAAAACATTTAACATTTAAATAATAGTAATAAATTTTTAAAATTTATTTCCTCTTTACAATTAAATTTATGTGGTAATGTATGACTTTATAACTTAACTTTATAACGTGAAGCGTAAATAAAAATGATTTTATTACAATATAACATATGTTTTAATATTTGCCCCAAAACAACGTATATAACAAATAACGAAATGCCCAATTCACAATGACAACAAAAAGACACGCCATTGACTTACGACTAAACAGCTCAGAAATGTTAATATCCAAACAGTCGCGAGCAACATAAATTATTATAAACACAACATGCAATGATATGTACATCAACAATAAAGCCGTTTCTTTATTGGTCGGTTGATTTTAATCAGTTTTTTATAGAATAAGTATGACAACCCAGCATGTTAATTGGGTTTGTGGTCTATACACATCTACATCTAGCCTCGATAAAGTATCAAAGTGCAAAGTGCATAGGGGTGACACCCCTGAGGACAAGATAGAAGATGGAATGCTGCGTTTCTCGTAAAAGGGTCTCCGGTTCTCTACACTCACCATACGAAACAAAGCAGCATAAAGCTTCTATTTAACGCTAGTATTCTGTGCTTCAACCTTAATATAGCTACAAACAAGCATACATAGCTCTACTACGTACTGTTTTAACAATATTATGCTTCAGTAATAAATAGTTGTTTGTTTCTAGGCGTGTATGTCTTTCTTTGTAATATTATAGTTACTCTTACTTATTAAGAAATTGTCAAAATTTTATACGCCAACGCCATTACTGGAAGGACACTCATGTGGTTCACAGATCAGAGCCTCTTATCCAAAGCAATTTCCATGACAATTGGTTTTTCAACATAGATTCATTAAAAGCATAATTACAGCCTATGAAAAGTCCACCAGAACATAGATCTGCCCCATATTTGGAACACTTGACAAGTTGGTTGGTAACCGCAGTTTTTTTAATTTTGAGTTAAGTTAAAGTGGCGCAAATATGAGTCTCTGAGAGATGACTACATATTTGTGCCATTTGCTGTAGAGATATCGGTCCGTGAGGTCCACGTGCGGTGAAGTTCCTAAAGGAACTCCATCCGCGGCTGGGCGTTGCTGCTGGTCATAAGAGGGCTGGTTCTTTTCTCGCTCAAAGGCTAAGTATAGCCATTCAGCGGGAAAACGCAGCCGGCGTTCTTGGCACGATACCGCAGGGAGTAGGACTATATGATAATTAAGTTTCTAGTTTTAGTTTTTTTTATTATTATTATAGTTTGTAATAAGTATTACATGTAATGTATACTTATTAAATTTATATAATATATAAATTTTGAATTCATATCAGAAAGTGCTGCTACTATTCTCTTATTTCTTTTCCTCTTGTAGCCTCTACGACACCCAGGGTTTGATATAAGGTGGTGGATTCTTTTTTGACTCATAACAAGACATGTATAACCTTCATCATTACAGCATTACATTATCAAAAGTTTAATGCTTAACATAAGCCTCCCACATTGAATGCCTCATAGGGGAGATTTTGCCATAGTGGCCACGCTTGGTAGGCGGGTTGGTAATCGCTTTTTGTAATAATTTGAGTTTTTATTACTAAGATGCTGCTCATTTCTTGTTTCATTTACCACTATCACTTCAACGGCAATCATGAATGATACGAATATTATGGCATAGTGGATTGTTAACTTAGGTGGTAGTCGTTAAATTAATCTCTATGAATATTTAATGTTTCTCGATTCTCTGAATACGTGAAATACTAAAATATTTTTTACTTAAGAGGCGAACAAGTTTAAGTAAATTGCTTCCACGTCTTTTCATGCATGTTAAATACAACATCAAACAATGCGTGTAAGTGGGATTCGGTACTACCCTCACTATAAGCATTCCATTTAATTATTATATGTGATTTTACCCGTCCGCCCCAGAAGTAAGTAATGTAGTAATGTATTTCGAATGTTTGTACGTATGTATTTCTATTTCTTTGCCATGCTCTGAATCCTAAATTTATACATATGGGGTATCCTTAGATTTGTATTAGTTGTATAAGTGACATGGGGTATAAAATGTTCCTCTTTTCAGTAAACTTTTCTACGCAATCGGATATTTTAATGACTGTTGTACCTTTAAAGTTTTAAAAATAGCATGAAAAAGTATATACTCGTAAACCATAAAAATTAACTTCAATTGTGTCCCAATTAACTAAACTGTTATAACAGATATATTCTGACAACCCTTAAATTGAGTCCTATTGTTTATCCCGATAAACATTATATTTACTTATGAACATTTCTGGGAACCATCAATCATGTCATTTCGTCCCGTAGGTATCATAAGAGATGACGATGGAAAATGTCAAAAAAATCTAATGGCTTCCGATAAATGATTTATTCAATATGCAAGAGAATATATGTGGGAAGTAATGGGGACTTTATCCCACTTCTGATGTAGAAAGGTCATGAAGAATATAGAGAACTTAAATGGAAAGCTTTATCCCACTTCTGATGTAGAAAGGGTAATTGAGTGTAGTACAGACACTAATTTTGTAGTTAAGAATAATAATTAATTCGTTTACACGAACTAATTATCCAACGAGTCGAGGATAAACTAGTACCGGAATACAACAAAGCGCACCGTTCCACGTCAGAGCCAAGACGACAGTCTTCAGACGTCAGATCCAAGACAGCTTTAACGGCGGCCGCTCAGTTCGTTTTATACAAGCAAAACGGGCGCCACCGCAGGTGCAATGGTGCAAGTGTGCGGAACACGTGCTATTTACAAGAATTCTATCTAGCTACACCGACGCCGCCTCACGTGCAATGGTGCTGGTGCCGTCATATATATATGTAAAGGCGGTCCCAGTAATGGTGGATAATCAGGGACGTACGTATTTGGGCAGGGGTGAGGTGGCCTCGGTTCCCTAAAAAAAAATTCTCTCCCGAACGGTTCGCGGTCTACGCCATGTTTTATAAAATTCCGAAAATTCGTAATTCTGCTCACGTTTCCTCACGTTATTAATCTAATAGAACGGAAATCAGATACGATGGAAGAGATATTGGCGCAGAACCAACGGCTTTACATGCTTTCCGAGGCACGGGGATGAAACACTAACAATTTCCTGGCTCTGAGTTGCTACTGCGATTTTCTTGATAGTAAACCTTAATAACTGATTTTGATGAGAAATGAGATTCAAATCCAGAACCACTTAATTAGTAGTCACACCTAGGGTCACTAGACCAATTCAAATTACAGTCTTATTGAATACATCAGTTAGAATTGGAAAACGTATATTTACGTGGTAGAGCCATGCTGCAGCTATATTAATTGTATAGTTGTAGCACGTATGGGTCGGCTCGATCGGGGAAGGACCACGCTCTCACAGAATACCAGCGTAAAATAACAGCTTAATGCTGCTATGTTTTGTATGGTATGTGTAGAGAACCGGAAACCCTTTTTACAGGAAAAGAGGCATTCCATTTAAGTCCTCATGGGTGGCAACGCATCTGCAATTTGATTCGTAAATGAGAATAGATGTAGATGTATATGGTCCACCATAACTACTTACAATCAGGTGAACTGTGTGCTCGCTTGTCACCCTTATCCTATTAAAAAAAAAAAACAATTTAATCCTCTCGCATTTTTTACCTATAAAATATTCCTTATTTTATTGCTTACGCTACCAAGAAAATTTGACGTCGAGTGCTGTAACACTAAATGTATTTTACTAAAATATATTTCATGTTCATAACACGTATAAATAATTCAGTGAATTTGACCGCCAATGGCTCTTGCCTAACACTATCTAAATGTTAACATATTTTACACTGTATGCAATTTCAAATGTAGATATTATCGAATATAATTAACAAAGTTTATATTTTATATTTACACGAAATATGCCAAGTAGTGCCTGCGTAAAATAATCCAGCATGGCGTGCTCTACGTCACGTTGTTAAACTGAAACAGGAGGTGGGCAGCAACATCTTTCTGATAAGTTCTTAAAATAGTATATAAAAACTCAATATATAACATTAGAATTTGATAGGGTGTAAATGATGAATGAATGAATGAATATACTTTTATTGTACACCAAGAACAAATGTACAAATGTCATAACAAAAATCAGATTATATATGTACAATTTGGCGGCCCTATCGCTACATAGCGATTTCTTCCAGGCAACCAAAGGTGTAAAGGAATACAAACAATGAATAGGTAGGTGGTAGGAGGTGGAGGAGGATAAATATACAACATATAATAAATACATATACATACACACATACACATACATACGTATATATATATATATCATCATCATCATCATCATTACAGCCCTTCACAAGTCCACTGCTGAACATAGGCCTCCCCGAAGGAATGCCACAAAGCACGGTCCTGAGCCACCTGCATCCATCGACTTCCTGCATGTCTTACCAGGTCGTCACTCCATCTTGTGGGGGGACGCCCTACACTTCGCCTACCGGTACGAGGCTGCCACTCGAGAACTTTTCTTCCCCATCGGTTGTCGGTTCTTCGAGCTATATGGCCGGCCCACTGCCACTTCAGCTTACTAATCCGTTGGGCTATGTCGGTTACTCTGGTTCTACTGCGGATATCCTTATTCCTAAGTTTATCACGCAGAGAAACTCCGAGCATAGCCCTCTCCATAGCTCGCTGAGCGACCTTGAGCTTCCTCATACGGCCAGCAGTGAAGGACCACGTCTCAGTTCCGTAAGTCATCACTGGCAACACGCACTGGTTGTACAATTTTGTTTTAAGGTTTTGAGGTATTTCTGACGAGAAGATGTGTCGTAGCTTCCCGAACGCTGCCCAGCCGAGTTGAATCCGTCGATTGACCTCTCGGTCGAAGTTGGACTTACCTAGTCGGACTATTTGTCCCAGGTAAACATACTCGTCAACAACTTCGAGCTTAGTGCTCCCAACAACTACCGGCATAGGTGTGACATGGACATTAAACATAATCTTTGTTTTGTCCATGTTCATCTTAAGACCTATCCGTTGGGAGACACTATTGAGGTCATTGAGCATAGTGCTTAGCTCCTCCAGCGATTCTGCCATGAGGACTATATCGTCGGCAAATCGAAGGTGAGTGATGTACTCGCCATTGATGTTAATTCCGTATCCTTTCCAGTCCAGAAGCTTGAAAACGTCTTCCAATGCAGCGGTGAAGAGTTTCGGGGATATAATGTCACCCTGTCTTACACCTCTCTGCAATTGGATAGGTTTCGTACTCAGGTTCTGTACTCGGATAGCCATCGTAGCTCTACTGTACAAACACTTCAGCACTTCGATATACCGACAGTCAACTTGGCCCCGCTGAAGGGACTGCAGCACCGCCCAAATTTCGACGGAATCAAAGGATTTCTCATAGTCCACATACGCCAGACATAGTGGCAAATTGTACTCTTCGGACTTCTGTACAATTTGCCGTAGGGTATGTATGTGGTCTATGGTGCTAAAGCCCTTTCGGAAACCGGCTTGTTCGGGAGGCTGGAAGTCGTCAAGTCTGCGCGCGAGACGATTCGCAATGACTCTCGAAAACAGCACGTAGACGCGGCTCAGAAGGGAAATCGGTCTGTAGTTCTTCAAGAGAGCGTTGTCACCTTTCTTGAAGAACAAGACCACCGCACTTCTGCTCCACGCCTCCGGTGTAATGCCACCATGGAGGACGGAATTAAAGAGCTTCTGAAGGACTTCAAGTACCGGTCTTCCACCCGCTTTCAGAAGCTCCGCTGTAATTCCATCCTCGCCTGGGGCCTTGCCGTTTTTAAGGTGCTGGAGAGCCATTCTAATCTCGCTCAGACTGACGTCCGGGATATCTTCGGAATAGTGTCGAATAAGACTCGCTCTTGGATCGTTACTCACACTTGCGTGTGGCTCCAACGATGACGTGTACAGCTGCCCATAGAACCTCTCAATCTCACTCAAAATCTCAGGTGCCCCGGAAACGATGCTGCCACATTCGGTCTTCAGCTTTGACAGTTGGCTCTTTCTGGCAGACAGATCTCTGGCAAAGACTTTGGAGCCTTGGTTCCGCTCGATCGCTTCTTCAATACGAGCTGTATTGAAGTTGCGTAAGTCTCGCCGCATGAATTTGGAGATCTGTCTGTTCAGTTGCCTGTATGCTGTCAAATCTGTTGAAGAATGTAGCCTCATCTCCCGTCTAACAGCCATGAGATTAAGAGTGTGATCGGAGAGTTTTTGTGTTCTTCTGCGGTGGGTCTTGCAGAACTTAGCTCCGACCGCATGGACAGTTTCCACGAGCTTGTCATTCATATCGTCCACTTCATTGCAGTCTTCTAGGCACTGGAAACGGTTTTGTAACTCGAGCTGAAAGGTTTCGGGACTTTGGATTAGAGCACGAGGGGGACGGACACACACACGGATATACACGCACATAAATATACACACAACACATATACATCAATATACATATATACAAAATTCCTCAAACAATAATATAAAGCTGATAGATACAATAAATACATTATCACACAATCTATCCTAACAGTGTCCGAACGATTGAGACAAGTAATGCTCTTTAAGTAGACGCTTAAAGATAAAAATAGTTTATGCCTCACGTATATGCAAAGGTAGGGCATTCCAGAGCTTAATAGACTGGACAGTAAAATATTTATTAAAAAATGATATATTGTGAGTTGGTACACTTAAAATGAATTTTCTAGAAGAGCGTAAAGGTTCCCCCGGAAGCCCCACAAAATTAAACTTCTACTTTAGATAGGGAGGAGTAGAAGGGTGAAATAATACACAGTACAGAATAGAAAGTATATGCATGTTCCGGCGAATTTGGATAGGTAACCACTTGAGACGTGAGCGAAATTGGGAAATATGGTCAAATTTGCGCCATCCAAATGTGAACCGAATACTAGAATTTTGAAGTCTCTCAAGCATATTTAGCTGGTCTTCAGTTATGTCTACATAGCTTGCGTCAGCATAGTCGAGAATCGGAAGGATAAGAGACTGTGCGAGCATGATTTTTGTAGGAATGGGAAGAAATGATCGAAGGCGACACAGTGAACAAAGAGCGACAAAAGTTTTCTTACTTACCTCATTCAGTTGGCGTATCCAATTTAAGGAATGATCAATATAAATACCAAGATTTTTGACAATGTCAAAGTAAGGAATAACAACTCCATCGAATACAATAGGTGGTACAGAGAACCAGTCAATTCTTGAGATAAAGCTCTGGCTACCAATAATGATAGCCTGAGAATTTTTAGGATTGACATTTAGGCCATATGATTTACTCCACTCGTGAATAAAATTTAGATCCTTATTTAATGTAGCGATTGCATTCGGCAAATTCTCAAGAGTTGACTGGGTGTAAATCTGGACATCATCCGCATACATGTGGTAGAGAGAAGATATTTTATGAGTGATTGAATTAATGAAAATGGAAAAGTGTAAAGGTAACAACACGCCCGCCCTGCGGCACGCCTGCAGTAATATCACACCGAGATGAGTGAGTTTCATCGACACGAATACACTGCCGACGGCCACAGAGATAACTTTGAAACCAGTGAATTACTGATGGAGATATGTTAAGGGCACACAACAGACTCAACAGTATATCGAAGTCAACAGTATTGAACGCATTACTGAAATCTAGCAAGGTCATGACTCATTCATTCATTAATTACAGCCCTTCACAAGTCCACTGCTGAACATAGGCCTCCCCCAAAGAATGCCACAAAGCACGGTCCTGAGCCACCTGCATCCATCGACTTCCTGCATATCTTACCAGGTCGTCACTCCCATCTAGTGGGGGGCCCTACACTTCGCCTGCCGGTACGAGGCTGCCGGGTCATGACTGTGAGTTGTTTATTATCCATACCCCACCGAATGTCATCAGTAAGTTTGATTAAGGCAGTAGCCGTACTATGACCAGGACGGAAACCGGATTGTAAGGAATTCAATAAATTGTGCTTATTAAGGAAAAGGGTCAGCTGTTGGTAAATAAGTTTTTCAAGGACTTTAGAAAGGGAAGGTAAGATCGGGATGGGACGGAAATCAGAGAGGTTGACGGGATTAGATCTCTTCGGAAGGGGTATAATATGAGCAATCTTCTAGGCTTGAGGGAATTTAGAGGAAGAGACACATGCATTGAGTAAATAAGTGATAATGGGAGTAATAACATCAAGGAGAGGAACAATCATATTACGCCTAATGTTGTCGCTACCGGCAGCATTTGAGGAGATGGATAATATTATAATCTTCTTAACTTCACATTCAGTATACTGACTAAAAACTAACGGAGGATAATTAGGAGTCGGAGTAACGGAAAGCAAACGAAGTGTTTGCAGTTTATGTTTACAATCAAAAGAGTGAAAAGGATTAGAAAAATGTTGATTTAATAGTTCAAAATCAACACTAAGAGGTGAAGCATTTAGGGATGTTCTACCAATTCCAACTGTTTTGAGAAACTTCCACACCCTAGATGAGTCACCGTTCTCGAATGATGTATGAATATGGCGTCGTTGCGCATCTCTACATAACGTGTTGCATTGACTCCTGATTTTGGCGTATTTCTTTACATTTTCCTTTGTTTTATTCCTCTTAAGCTTTGACAATGCCGCATTCTTCTGCAAAATAAGCATTTTCAGATCATCAGAGAGCCATGGAGGTGTTTAAGTCTCACATAATGCATTGGCGCATGAACGTCATAAAGCTGAGTGAGAAGAGAAAAGAACAGTTCCACTTTATCGTCAATGCATGGAGCTCTCTCGATCACTGACCAGTCAATATTATAAGCATCTTCAAAAGTTGGTCAATATCCATTCCTCTAAAATTACGTCGCAGAACTAATTTAGGTTTGATTTTAGGAGGGTGTAGTTTATACGAAAGAAAAATTAAATCGTGATAAGAGAATGCATCGGCAGGACACTGTCCGTGCTTAAAAACTTGATTGGAAGATGACACCATTATTAAGTCAAGAAGGGAAGAAGTACTGTTAGAAAAGTTATGAGTAGCAGAAAGGGGTAGGATTTGCATATTACACGCTTCAATTATAGCTTCAAGTTTTATAGATCGATTGTCGCCTTTAAGCAAACAGGTGTTAAAGTCACCCATCAAAATAGTGTGACTATACGTAGGAACTAGTGATTCTAAACGAGATTCGAAAGAAATAAAATAGTTTATAGAAAGGGAGGGACTGTAGAAAACTCCACGTAGGATTTTATTCTGAGACAGGGAGAGCTCAACGAGCAAATGCTCAGCAGAATCAACAGGAGGTGGTTGACTTGACGAACTAACAATTTTAAATGGAAGGTAGGATCTAAGATAGATTGCCACGCCCCCACCACCCCTATTAGTGCGATTATTTCTAATTAGATGAAACCCAGGCAAAGAATAAGAAGTGGAAGGCAGACAGGGTTTTAGCCATGATTCTGAAACTGAAATGGCGTGAATATTTTGGGATTCAAATGACGCAAGCATGTCAGGATAATGAGCCGGAATGCTTTGGGCGTTAATATGAATTGCATTGAAGTTATTCACACAGTCGGAGAAAAAAGAATTTAAGGTGATACACAAGAAAAAAAATGCCACTACCATAATTTTTAGCCGTCTTCCTAGCCCTAGCAGTAGTAACACAGGGCTTGGGAGCCGAAGATGCCGCCGCCGCCGACGTCGCACTCAAGGCCGGGGTAGTAGGGACACCACCAGCTGCATCAGGAATGGCGATCACCTCAGCCACGGTGTACACTCGGTGCTTCGTGCCTTCGGACCCAAGCACCACAAAATATCCATCTCGTGTCCAACACTGGGATACACCAAAGCGCTTCCGAGCAGCAACAAACGCCTCATGACGACCCTTAGTCATGAACTCAGATAGAGTAACTCCGCTACCCTTTAGCTTCGTTTTGGAAAACCAAACTTTGTCACGGAGATCCTGATCGTTCGTTGAGTTCGTTGATCGATCGTTGTGCAATGCACTAAGTTCTCATCTTGAGCTTCTGGCATTCCATGGACAAGCAACATCTTCCTCCTGGTCCTTACCTCCATTTCATCTTGCTGCCTAGAGAGAAGCTGGAGCTGAAGTTGCAGATTCTCAAGTGCTGACAGGACGAATGCCCTAAAGGCATTAAATTGTGCATAAATATTGGAAGAAGGGCTCGTTGCAGGGATAGATGTTCTGACCTCCCTCTGGAACTCATCCATACGTGAAATGAAATTCAGTATTAGCTCTTCAATTGACTTCTTAAGCAAATCCATTTTGAATATTCAATTAAAGGTTATAAATGTCAATGTCAGGTGACAGTGAAGTGGCAGAATAAGTTTTAAGTTGTGAAACAAATGATTAGTTAACAATGCTGGTGGATTTATGTAATTACATGTACATTTATATACTTGATTATTCTAGATTTACTATATTAAAACTTTAAAAAATCAGGAACGATTTTAAATAAATGTCAAAACACTTTTGCGCCTACCCGCCGAAAAATGGTGATACCCAACGAAGATGGATGATGATGATATGTAGTTTGGCGTGTATGCATCTTGTTAATAAAGTGGCGTAAGAATCGATTATGTTGAATGCCCAAATTTAAACTAATGGGGCCCTTTAATCTATTAAAATTAAATTTACATTTATCTATTACGATAACAACCACGCTGAAATATGCTACTGCCCATCTCCTGGTTCCGTTTCCCTCTGTCGCCTCTTACGACACCCACGAGATGATATGGAGTAGTCGATGTTCATACACCGGCACTACATAGTTTATAGATTTTTAAACAAATGTTTATTTTGATGGAATAAAATACTCAGTGATGACAAATTTTTTCGGCAACTTTCTTGTACCTGTATGGTTACGGAACTAAATTATATTACATTTATAATTGCTTATTATCTCTCTTACTTTTTACGTTATTATAATGAGCGCTTATATTAAATCCCAGTAATATTTTTGTTCTATTCGTGAATAGAATTTTAACAGTGGTAGAGCCAGGCGGCAGCTTTTGCTGTCGCATGGATGGGCCGGCTCAAACCGGGGTTTATAAATTTATAAACAAATGTTAATTTTAATGGAATAAAGTACTCACTGATAACAAATTAGGCAACTTTCTTATACCGGTATGCTTTCAGAATTAAATTATATTACATTTATAATTGCTTATTATCTCTCGTACCATTTACGTAATTATAATGAGCGCTTATATATATAAATCCAAATGATATTTTCATTATATGCGAGAAAAATACGTTCAAATAGTGACGTCACATAAAACCGGTATCAGAAACTGGCTGCGCTCTGCGTCCGCCCAATAATCACTTCCTTCATTATCACAAGTTGCGAAGCTAATAGCGGAACAGTTCGCGAAGGAGTGTGCTTAATCAACTCTGCCATAAATTTCACTCTCGGAATAGTAAATGCAGGTAGATTGAAATTTCAACAAAAGCTATGTTTTTGCACTGTAATGGCGGCGTAAGGCAATAAAATGCCCTACATCATGTCGTATCTTATGAGACTACTAAAGAAAGTGAAACAGGGATTAGGCAGCAGTATCTTCCTAATAATAACTAAATAGTAAAAAGTAAACACAGTCCACCTGGTGGTACGTTGATGCTGTGGTGCATAGATATCTGCATCTATCTTCGATTAAGAAACCATACGATTATACCGCCATCTATCGGAAGCCATAATATTTTTTGGGCTTTTCCTTATAGTTAGGTTTCTTACAGTCGTCTTCTACGACACATACGAGACCAAAGACAATTCTTGTATGCTGTCACCAAACGGCAAAAACAAAAGTTCTACTTATCAGATTTACCAACGTTTATTAAATTTAGATAAAATAGTAGATACTAAGTAAGTAGTAGTATATATAATAAATATGCCTCCGAAAAACTAGGTGTGCTCAGTAGAGCGGGACAGTATTTAATGGCGGCACACCGCCTGTAACTTTACAAGGCGCAGGTTCGGCCTCAAATGGAATGCTGTTACCATCTCTGGGCAGGGGCTCCCCAGTGCCAGTTCCCTACACTTGATCGCATCCAGCGCAGAGCGCTTCGAATCGTCGACGACCGAATTCTTTCCGATCGGCTTGACTCACTGGCACTGCGCCCCTACGTACGTAACATCCCTATGTTGTATCTCTTTGCGTATTTTATTGCATTTACCATGGGGAGTGTTCTGAGGAATTGTTCGGATTAATCCCAGCCGCCAAATTTCACGAACGCACATCGCGGCAGAACTCCCGATACCATCCACACCATCTGGATGATTGGCGGTCCACCACTGTGCGATTTAGAAGATGTTTTCTTCCTCGCACGAGTTCCTTGTGGAATCGATTACCATCAGCGATTTTTCCGGACCGATACGACTTAGGGACCTTCAAGAAAAGAGCTTAGTCCTTTTTAAAAGGCCGGCAACGCATCTTCAATTCCCCGTTGGTGTCGCAGTTGTTCATGGGTGGTGGTAGTCACTTATCATCCAGGTAAGCCGCGTGCTCGTTTGCCCCCTCTTCTAATAAAAAAATACTAGTAGATATAATTTACTTGATGGGGATCTCCCTTACTGCCTAGGAGTTCGTCTAGGTAAGTATCACCCTTTTTTCTATTTTTGCCCTTAAATAGCGGTGCCTGCCAGTGCAGGTGTGTGTTGCAGTCTAACAGGTATACAGAGGCATTACATCTTAGTCGGTAGTCAGAGGTGATAATACATCATTAGCTTCCTTTGTTTGAATTTATCTGCAGATGTCGCTCAGATGTCAGATTAGGTGGACTGTGAGTTATTTTGTCATATCTATTTTATAAAAAATAATTAATAAAAATAACTCTTAAAATATGATTCCTCAAAGGCATTGTACTAGTAAGCTTAATCAATTAAATATAATTTATTTATTAAGCATATCGGATTCAATGTTTCAAATACAAGTAAGTTAAAATTTAAGACGAAGCGCTTTACACGAAACCGCCAAAGTAAACTGAAATTTTGTATTTGTTACAATAGGGCTTCACTAAATAACTTGGCTAAAGCAAAAGGATTTCGTCGTTATAATTAATCTTAATTATGTCTTAAAGCTGAGCCACGCCTTTTCCAGATCTAAAGAACGAGTTTCTTATCGTAACTCTTTACCTAAATTAAAGTGGACCTAAATTTTATCAAAAATAAAAGATATTAACATTGTTCTTTAATTTAACTATGCGTATATTTAAATAAAATAAAATTAGGACCTAATTCCTTACATATGAAATTACCGGTTTATCGTACTGACCGCTTTGATCTAAAATATATCCTCTTTGGTTAAGAATTCCAAATTCAAATTTATTAATTAATTCATTTATTGTACATTTAAGTTTTGAAAACAGTCATTCATTTGTTTTTCCCTCATTATTTTATTTTTTGGTGTCGCTTATTACCGCACAATGGAAAACATGAAATATCGGTATATTTACGAGTACGAATTCTACCGTGGCACCAGTGCTGCAGAAACAGCTCGAAGAATTAATGATGTGTACGGTGCTGGTGTCGCAAAAGAAAGCACGGTACGATTTTAGTTTCATCGTTTTCGTTCTGGAAATTTCGACTATCAGAACCAACCCCGTAGACGGCCGGAGACCAACGTGGAAAATAATTACTTAAAAGCTATTATAGAAGCGGATTCATCGCAAAGATCTTCAGATATAACTGCAGGCTTCGGGGTAAGTAATAAAACGGCATTAATCCACTTAAAGAAAATCGGGAACGTAAAAAAAACTTGAACGATGGGTTCCTAATGAATTGAGTGAATCAAACCTGCAAACACGCGTCGACTGCTGTGTTACTTTGCTCAACCGACACAATAATGTAGTTATTTTAAATCGAATCATTACTTGTAATGAAAAGTGGATACTGTACGCACTGTACTATACTGTATGCAATGGTTGACGACCCTGGAGACCCAGCCAAATCCTGCCCTAAACGAAAATTGATTCAGAAAAAGTTACTTGTGAGTGTTTGGTGGACTAGCGCGGGTGTCCGGAATTTGGACAACTGCTTAGAAGGAAAAAGAATCAACTCCGATGCGGCAGTCCAAACCGCCTCCAAAGAGTTTATTGATTCTCGCCCCCATGGTTTTTTTAGTAAAGGGATCAATGAACTACCTACGCGATGACAAAAGTGCATAGATAACAACGGTGCATACTTTGATGAATTAAATATAATTTACAAAAAAAAATTGACTTTATATTCCTCCCGTACAAAACGCCAATTTCATATGTAAGGACCTTATATTTAGTACTTGTATACACATTAATTTCGCTCGAAATTTGCAGCCATAGATGTAACTCGTCTGTTGCCTGTATCAGTATAGAATAGCTAGAGTACAAATTATTTTTCATTATTTCTTTTAAGATATTTTAAAGGAATTAATAACACAACGTGAGGATTCTCAACGTTCTTGAGTGGTAGCCTCATACCGACAAGCAAAGAGTAGGGCGGCTCCTCACTATTTGAAATAACTATCCACTAAGATATGCATTAATACGTTGTATGCAAGTGACTCAGGATCGTCTTTTATGACATTTCTTGGACCTTTCTTTAGCATTATACTTGTAAAACGCTGTAATGGTGATTATTAAGAATTTCTAATGTTATTCTTTTCAAGAAGTGTTCAAATGTAGAGGCATTTCAAATATAGTAAATATATGAACGTGTTTTCGATTACAAAATATCTTACCAAAGGTGAGAAAAGCTTCTTTCTATTCTTATGGCAAAGTAGGATAAAATTTACGTCATTTACGTCGCGGTGGCTCTCGTTCCAGAATGCCTCGAAGATTAGGATGTCACGTTTGAATTCATGAGTTCGCTGCACTCAATTATCATACAAAACGTGTCACAGTTCGGGTTTCTACGGTTTTTGTCGAATTTGGTTAATTTTCCGGCCATCATTTTCGCTAAGTGTGTCGGAGAGACATTTATCGAAAATTCCAAATCGATAATCGATTTTCTTCGCGGAGGCGTTTTTCGTACAAAAATTATACAAAGTCAAATACACCGACCCGAAACAATTAATTGTAGGCCATAGAAATACCTGTTTCGTGCTTGAATAGAATGCGTAACTGGCAGTTAAATGTTTAAACACTGCACTCGGAGCCATGTTACGAATGATAAAATTCTCTTAAAGTATACATAAACAGACTAAAAGTTCGCCATTATATGACACTGGCAAAATACTAAGTTTGCTAAGTTTATAACCAAAGTAACCAGTGATAAAATTAAAATGTATGTACAACCGACTTCAATATAAACAAAACAACAACTTCATTAATGTTGTCAAAGTCAATTAAATACGCATTATTAAGGATAAGTTACAATTTATTAGACAGATCTTGATTAAATTTATACGGAACCACATAAAAAGCACTAGCTTTCAAATAAAAAAGAATCATCAAAATGGGTAAACCTATAAAAAACGTTTGAAGTAAAAGACATAAAAATATTAATAAAATACAATCAAATTGAGTATCTCCTTCTTTTTTTGAAGTTGGTTTCAAAACTGCAGCTGCCAAGCGTGAAAACTATGGAAAAATCGCTTATTAGATAATCTATAGGAAGGCCTATGTTCAGCAGTGGAATTTTAAATATTATAATGGTAATAGAAAATAAGATTGAAATTCCAGTCCTAAACATTGGCTTTCCCTCATAGATTGCCACTAAGTACGGTCCTGAGCTATCTGCATCCATCGCTTACCTGCTTGTTGCATCAAATCGTCACACCCATCATGGAGGCTACGCGAGAACTTTTCTTTCCCATCGTATGTCGTTTCTTCGAGCTATTTGGGTGGCTTAATGTCACTTCAGCTGACTGATCCGTTAGGCTATGAAATGTATGAAAATTGTTTTCACCATGTGGTAGCGGATTGGTCCAGTGGCTTTCGTCGACTATGGATAAAGGGAGAAAAACATCGTGGCTACTGATGGCGATCAATATCACAGACGTATCAGATGTGAAAATGTAACAATTTCAATGGTGCCTGCGGGAATTGTTCCTGGCGCACTGTGAAATTTACAGCGAGTGTTTAATGGATGCTCTTACGCCGCTACTATACGTTTATTTTCCCCTGCCACAATCAGTTGGCAGCAAAACGCTCAGTTGCGCGAAATTGTTGAAGAGTGTGTTTAACCATGACAAATTATACGACAAGGTAAGTCCAACTTTGGTTCGTTTCATACCAGCCATTATAATTACAAAATGTAAAGTATTCCTACTTAGTTTTCAGTTTCATAAAAAAAACATTAAAAGATAAAAAAAATGATGCGACAGTTAACTACATCTCAATATATTTTCTAAATATATTATCCTAATCTATACCAAATATATCGGGAATTTAAAATTAGTTAAAATTAAACGTGATAAAATTCGTGAAATTAGTTTCAACCAATCTTTTCTTTTGCCATTGTCTAGCCACTGCCTTTTATTACGCATACAGGTGAAGTTAGTTATTAGGATGGTAATATGTTGGACCCCAATATTTCTCTTTTTCTACCGATTTCAAAAAGGAGGAGGTACTCAATTCGACTGTATGTTATTTTTTGTTGAAAAGCTTGTGCTTCTCATATGGTCTCATATAAATTTGATCAAGGTCTGACGAATAGATTTTCAGTTATTCTTAATAATTTATATTGAATACGGTTGTACAAAATTTTGAATGTTAAATTATCTTGTTTAGAATAGAAAATATTTATCTGCGCTGTCATGACTAATATCGGGAAGATTATTTTTCAACGAGCACGTTTTCGGAATCAACGTCAATTCGTTATCTAATAAAAGTTCATTTATGTTGCAAACAAGATTTCTAACCGTGTAATGGCGGTGTTTGTATATCCAATTGACGGATATGAAATATGATATAGGTAGTATCAAGTTCTTTATGAAAACATAAAATAATAAAAACTGTGGTTGCCAACCTGCCTGCCAAACGTTACAAATATGAATATCCTCCCTATAAGGAAATCCACGCGGAAGGCCTATTTTTATTTGTGAACTTTTGATAGACTGTAATGAATGGAACACAACAAAGAAACACTACAAGATATAAATATTTAATCTTATAAAACAACATTTGGAGTTCTGATCTCATCGTTAGTGCTTTATCAAATTAATGAAAAGGTGTCAAATAATCTGAGGAATGCGTCAGCTGTTTTTGACTTCAATAGGCAGTCTTCCAAGGAGAGCTCCTTTTAGTCACGAACAAAGATAGTTAATTTAATTTCGAAGCATCTGGAATGCGCTACGATATTCCGTTTCACTTGAAAGACTGGAAAAATTGAAGTGATTTGTATTATTTATTATTTTTAAATAGAGTTCATTTTTTATTTAAGTATTAGATAACAAAAACATAGTGAGTAATAAACAATTTCTAAATATATTAGATAGTCGATAGATTCAGATGGCTAAGAAACGAGTATGTGGCATTCCTTGGGGAGTTCTACGTTCAGCAGTACACTTATTAATGGCTGTGATGATGATGATGATGGTGACTAGTATTGTTACTAATAAGTTGACGTAAACAATTCACATAATGGTAAGTAGTTACTGCAACTTTCCTATACTCGCAGAAGATTTGAGCAAAAAACGTCACTGCATTTTCACTTCCTAGGACTAAGATCAAATAACTAACGTCATTATAATAATCGTTCACATACAGTTATTCTCGAACAAAGCAATAGGTATATTATTTAGCAAATAATATTTTTATTCTACAGTTCAAACGTGCTATTTCAAATGCGAGGAACAACTGTTACGTAATTTCCTATTCAATTGCTTGCATAAATGCCACTTTCAAAACAAAGTCTCCCATTTTATAAATTTTTTCATTGTTTTAAATACGTGACCGGAAATTATTACCCTGGCAATTTAATTATAAACATCAATAAATGAAACTAACTTTCCAAAAAATATTTAATTGAAAAGTAACAAAAATTAAGACATGGAAATAATGATGATCCGGGACGGAATTTCACACGTTAATGAGGAAAAATTTCTTGATACCAGTTTTCACTAACCACAAACAAATTACAGTTATTCCTAGTTATTACACCATTTAAATATAAAAAAAAACACTGACACATAACAGATTTGTCATGAGCGTACGAATAAGTGCAAAGACATTTACTCGTTCTAACTTGCTTTTATCTATAGTAAAATCTTTACATACAGGGTTACTATTAATGTACAATAAAACTCTTAAACTGTTGTTCCTAACTTAAGGATCAACAACTTTTATTCTAAGACAAAAATTAAAGATCTCACAAAATACCATGGTAAAATGGCAGCGTGATATTGCTGGGTTTCGTATGGTGATTGTAGAGAACCGGAAACCCATTTTACTGGAAAAGAAGCATTACATCTTAGTACTCAAGGTTGACCAAACATCTGAATTTCGATTCTTTATTGACTATAAATGTAGATATCTATATGTGCGGATATTGTGCTCGTTTGTCACCCTATCCTATAAAAAAATTAAAGAGTTGATTGTTTTCCTGGAAATTCTGCATTTTCAACTACCTACTCTAAACCTTGCCGTATGTACTCTGTACTCTGTCGTACATACCGATTGACTGGCAATGGATGACGCAGCGCGAAGTCGCCATTCATTAATGGCGCTATCTTTTATCTGTCTATTTCACTCGGTTAAGCAATGTCTCGTACACCAGGCTAATTTGTTATTGTTTTTGTCACTCTTTTTTACAGAGTAATTTCAAGTTTCTCGGGAAAACGTCTCCGAGTACCGAAACAAACTTGTGTCTGAAGTCGAGTCTTTGCTGGACAAAGTTTTAGACTAAGGGCGACTAAATCTAGTCCATTTCAATCCCCAGAAGACACAAGTTTGCGCATTTACCGCTAAAAAGAACCCCTTTGACGTGTCTCCTCAGTTTCAAGGCACTCCTCTAGTTACCTCAGCCACTATCGGAATCCTCGGCGTCGACATATCGAGTGACGTGCAGTTTCGTGGTCACTTGGAAGAGAAGGCCAAATTGGCCTCTAAAAAGCTTGGCGTGCTCAGCAGAGTGGGACAGTGTTTCATGCCGGCACAACCGCTTGCAACTTTACAAGGCGCAGGTTCGGCCTCACATGGAATACTATTCCCATCTCTGGGCAGGAACTCCCCAGTGCTAGCTCCTTCCACTTGACCGCATCCAGCGCAGAGCGGCTCGAATCGTCGACGACCGAACCCTTTCCGATCGGCTCGATTCATTGACACTGCGAAGAGATGTTGCATCCCTTTGCATTTTCTTTCGCATCTACCATGGGGAGTGCTCTGAGGAATTGTTCGGATTAATCCCAGCCGCCAAATTTCACGAACGCACATCGCGGCATAACTCCCGATATCATCCACACCATCTGGATGATTGGCGGTCCATCACTGTGCGATTTAGAAGATGTTTTCTTCCTCGCACGACTTCCTTGTGGAATCGTTTACCATCAGCGATTTTTCCGGACCGATACGACTTAGGGACCTTCAAGAAAAGAGCTTAGTCCTTTTTAAAAGGCCGGCAACGCATCTGCAATTCCCTCCCTGGTGTTGAAGTTGGTCATAGGCGGCAGTAGTCACTTACCATCAGGTGAGCCGCATGCTCGTTTGCCCCCTCTCCTATTAAAAAAAAAGTATGGAGAAGTGAAAGTATTATTATTATTTTGTATGAATAATTAACAGGCGTATATTATTAAGTCGTAGAACTAAAGGCGTTTGTTTTAAAGTAAGTAAGTAGTAAAGTGTTCGAAAGTAACTTCGGTCTGAGAACTTTTTGATATACTCGTATTGTTATCAGTCCCGTAATCGTTGGTGCGTCCGCTAGTGATCGTGTAACTTAAGAATAGTTTGACCGATTGAAGACATATTCTCGCAATTTATATATATTTTACAGAACAAGGATGACAAACGAGCATTTAGTCCACCTGGTTGTAAATTAATGCTGTGTCTCATAGACATCTACATTTCTCTCCAGTTAAGATTCAAAATGCAGATGAGTTGTCACCACTGAGGACTAAGATAGAGTGCCTCGTTTTCAGTAAAAATGTTCTCTGGTTGTCTACGCTCACCACACGAAACACAGCAGCATTAAGCTGCTAATTTACGCTGGTGTTCTGATCCTACCCCGGTCGAGTAGACCCGTTGGTGCTTCACCCATAATATATTCGTAGCTGCAGAGTGGGTCTACGAAATACAAAAGATGTATTTTGTAAGAAATCCGCAGATTAAAAAATATACTCAAAGTAATGAAATCTAAAATAATGTACGTGGAAACAAAACGCAGTCGTCTAACATTTCTAAATAGTCCTCAATGTACACGTAATAATGTTTATTAACAACATAGAGGAGACCACTTGTGTGTTTCTTATCAATCAAAATAATATCCAAATCACATTTTCAAAATCTTAACCAAGATACCAATTGTTTTATGAAAATTATTAGAATCAGGCGTTACTTTTTTTTTAGCAATTCATTATATAAAATACACACGCGAGAGAAGTCGCGAGGAACAGCTAGTTATAATATAACAATTTTTTTTCTTCTAATATTTAAATATTCTAATATTAAAATAAGCTAATTGAAATCCAAGCATGCCTGTCAATCTTCACACATTTTGCAGCGTACAAGTGCTTTCTAAAAAGATAACGAAGTATGAGGATGAAGCGGTAGATTCCTTGCACACTAGGATTAATTATTCAGACCGGTATAGCGCTATACATCTACCAATGTGCTCAGCTTTGTTTCCGTCACGAATAAAACAAGTTAAATAAACGAAGGTTGATCATGGAGTCTGAAGCATGGAATTATTTATTTATTTATATATATATATATATATATATATATATATATATATATATATATATATATATATTTATATATATATATATATATATATATATATATATATATATATATTATATATATTAATTGCAATCCTGCAATATATATATTGCAGGATTGCAATAGTTATAATGCAATGTCACTTGTGATGCAACGTGCTTTGAATAAAACAAATAAATATATTAATTCAAGAATTAATTTTTCATTTTTAAAGGAGAGGCAGTGATAAAATTATTCAGTTCATCCCATTTGATATTCATTCATATCTTTATTTTCATTCATTAGTTATAGCCTTTTAAATTCCGTCTCATAGTTTGCCTCATAAGGTAGTTATTTGCCATAGTTTTTTTATTTTTTACTTGTCTATGGAATACGTTGCTGTCCATCTCCTACTTTGTTTCCCTCTATCGCAAAGATAGTGCTGCCCATTTCAGTTAACCTCTATCGCCTCTTACGATACCGACGGGAAAATATGGGCTAGTGGATATTCTTACACCACCACTACATATTATTTTTTACAGCCTATAAAAGTCCACTGCTGAATATAGGCCTCCACATAGATTGCCTCATAAATAGAATTTTGCCCCACTTTCTCTACTAGGCAGGCAGGTTAGAAACGGCAGTTATTTTTCAAGTTGTTATCGGGAAGATTATCCATCTCCTGTTTCAATATCCCTTTGTCGACTCAACTCACGGGACGATATGGGATAGTGATGGAGTTACACCGCCACTGTATGTTTGACTAACTACTACTATTAGTTGTTATTTTTGTTATTTTATTTTTCTTTTTAATAAAAATTTTACAATGCACATTATTCATTATAAAAATTTAAAATTTTGGTAAAAAAACTTAATTTTATCCCGGAAAATATTAATCTCCCCAGTGAACAGTGTATTTGTATAACACGTATACAAATAATAGAAACATAAGTAAGCAACTATAGTTTGCCCATTTCATTATTATTTCATTACGGCAGCAGAAATTGGTTGTGAGTAGGTTTTTTGTTTAGTTTAGCTATTAGACAGTGACGTAATGAAAAATATTATGTTTACATTTGTGACATTAAACAAAAGTTAAATAACAGTAAAGTTACGTGTTAGTGAACTTTATATAAGGTCGACAAAACAACCACACATGCACCTACTAACTGAAGGCTGTGGATAATAAACTCCTATATCACATTGTCAGAAAGATAAATAATTGTTGAACTTTTTTAAAATCGATTAATTGTTATTTTAATATAATAAGTGGTTTTAGTCGCTTATGGTGTAGATTTATCAAGTCCGCATGGAGTGATAAATACGATTACTTTTGAAAAAATCAACTGTTTAACTCAATCTATTTTTAATCTCTTCATCTATCATGTGGGAAGCCATGAAATGTAAATGGCTATTTAATTTTGTTTTGTTTAGTTATAATTAATAATTTCGGGCTGCGACATTTTGAAATTTTCGGTGTTTCAGCAGCCTCGTATTAATTTATTTTAATAAATAGACTGCCTCACTCACTCACTTTGGCGTCAAGAGCCGTCGTAAATGGATACCGTATCGGTTATTTGCTGCGGCTCAGAAAGATCGCTGTACAAACACAAGATAATCGAAAAACCAAATTTCATAGATACTTGATTATTATAATAATTAGCGATTTTTGTTTAAATATTTTAAAGGCATATAATAATTAATAGTAGTACGTACTTAAAGTAGGATGTATATATTTATAAGTAAATACATTTTGGACGTTACGGAGTGACCGGAATGATGATATGATAATCATATGAGCATTATGAGTCGTAAAATTTTGGATTTTCCAAACCTTTTTTTAAAATTGGAATTAGACATAAAATTAATGAAAAATTGGAGTATAGTATTATTAGTGAAATCTTGTGTGTATTTGAACTACTTTAACAAAAATCCGTATAATCATGTTATACGTAATTTTTAATGCACTTTTTTTAATGGGCAATTGTGTAAATTGTATTTACCAATAGTTTTTTTGTTTACCCTTATATATAGAATGCTTTGATAATATATTAAGGAACTCAGACTAAGTAGCGGGTATCAGCTTGTTCTAGAATAAAACTAATTAATTCTATAAACACAGACCAAGTCTCGATTAATCAGTGATCTCTAAAATTGTCCCCGAGGAAGCCTGCGTGCAACTTTAATTGACTTTAAAAGTCCTGGACGCAGTAGAGATTAGACAATTTTAACGAATTGCTGCAATAAAAAAAAATGGACTTAAGGTTCAACTGAGTTTCACCTATTGTGAAGCAATAAAAATTTACAAATGTCTTCGAAATTTCATATATGTTTAATATAGTATTACATCTTCGAATTATGGTCGACATATTGTTAATTTAGCTTATTGAACCATTAGAATATGTCAGTTACTGTTGTTTTTCTGCGGACATCCTCGTTACGGATTTAGTTTTGTAGAAAAATAAGTATCTAGTGTAAAATAAACTACTACTACTACACTAGGAAAGACACACCACCATCGATAATCTGACACGTGTATCGCTTCTAATTGAGGCAACTACAGGTGAAGTGAACTCTGCGGTTATGGACCGCTAAGTTAGCGGTTAACCGCATCATTTGATTGTATAACGCGGATCTTATTTAATTAATCTTATTATCTATAATTACTTAGTCTGTGTCCCAAGAAGGTACCGTCTCCTTCCACGCGCCCCGCAGTGACACGGATTTTGTTCGCTATGTTCTAGTACTAAGTACATATTACTTCAATGGCGTGTATGTGTGTAAATTCGTTCGTCAGTTTACTTTTAATTTTACATGTGATATATATTATTTATTTTTTCGATATATGTATATATATATATATATATATATATATATATATATACATATATATATCGAGAATATAAATAAAATAAATCCCATTACGCAAGTGCAGTTTCAATATTACGGACAAACATTTAAATCAGTTTTAAGGTATGAACAATATTGGTCAACTAATTAGAAACAACAACAAAAAAGTATAAAAAAGAATATTTTTTTAAGTATTAGTAATTAGTATTGTTAATATTTGCCTTGTAGTATTGCCGTGTAGTGGCAGTCAAGAATATCCACTACCCCATATCCTCCCGTGGGTGTCGTAAAAGGCGACAAAGGGAAACAGGCAGGAGATGGGCAGCAGCATCTTTCTGATAACAACAAACTTACAATAAAAAACTGCGGTTGCCAACCCGCTCGCAACTTTGGCAAATACAAATAAAGCGTGGCAACTTTAGCAAATACCCCCCAATTCTGAGAGTAACAAAGAGACGGCCCCCAGTTCCCGGCGGCCCCGCTATTCCTGGCTACGTTGGCGACCATGGTAACGGTGGGGAAGAGGGTGCTAAGAATCTCCGGTGAAGGTTCGGTTGCCACCTTAGACGGCTCGACCTGGCAACGTACAACGCACGTACCCTGAGGACTGACGAAAAGATCGTGGAGCTGGAAGAAGAGATAGACAAGTTGCGCTGGCATATTATAGGATTATCCGAAGTCCGAAGAGAGGGGGAGGACACGGTAATCCTCGAATCCGGCAACTTGCTCTTTCACCGGGAGGGCGACCATCTGTCCCAAGGAGGTGTCGGATTTATCGTCCACAAGTATCTCGTTAACAACGTTGTAAAGATCGGGAGTGTGTCGACGAGGGTTGCGTACCTTATACTCAGAATCACTAAATGGTATTCGCTGAAGGTCATACAGGTTTACGCACCAACCTCGGCACACCCCGATGAGGAGGTGGAGGAAATGTATGAGGATATCTCTAGAGCCATGCATTCCTCCAAAACCCAATATACGGTGTTAATGGGAGACTTCAATGCAAAACTAGGCATAAGAGAGAACGGTGAGCTGAAAGTAGGGAAATTTGGAATAGGGCAACGGAACCCAAGGGGCCAGCAGCTGGCCGACTTCATGGAGAAAGAGGGACTCTTTATGATGAACTCTTTCTTCCAGAAGCGGCCCCACAGGAAGTGGACCTGGTCGAGCCTCGACGGTTCGACGAAAAATGAGATTGACTTCATTATGACGACCAGACGACAACTGTTCAGTGATGTCGCCGTGATCGCGAGGGTGAAAACTGGTAGCGATCACCGAATGGTTAGAGGCATACTGAACATAAACGTTAAGTTGGGTCTCGTCTAATGAAGTCAACGCTGCGTCCCCCTCGTGCTCTGTTCCAAAGTCCCGAAACCTTTCAGCTCGAGTTACAAAACCGTTTTCACTGCCTAGAAGACTGCAATGAAGTGGACGATATGAATGACAAGCTTGTGGAAACTGTCCATGCGGTCGGAGCTAAGTTCTGCAAGACCCGCCGCAGAAGAACACAAAAACTCTCCGATCACACTCTTAATCTCATGGCTGTTAGACGGGAGATGAAGCTACATTCTTCAACAGACTTGACAGCATACAGGCAACTGAACAGACAGATCTCCAAATGCATGCGGCGGGACTTACGCAACTTCAATACAGCTCGTATTGAAGAAGCGATCGAGCGGAACCAAGGCTCCAAAGTCTTTGCCAGAGATCTGTCTGCCAGAAAGAGCCAACTGTCAAAGCTGAAGACCGAATGTGGCAGCATCGTTTCCGGGGCACCTGAGATTTTGAGTGAGATTGAGAGGTTCTATGGGCAACTGTACACGTCATCCTTGGAGCCACCCGCAAGTATGAGTAACAATCGAAAATCGAGTCTCATCCGACACTATTCCGAAGATATCCCGGACATCAGTCTGAGCGAGATTAGAATGGCTCTCCAGTACCTTAAAAACGGTAAGGCCCCAGGCGAGGATGGAATTACAGCGGAGCTTTTGAAAGCGGGTGGAAGACACGTAATTGAAAACCTTCAGAAGCTATTCAATTCCATCCTCCATGGTAGCATTACACCGGAGGTGTGGAACAGAAGTGCGGTGGTCTTGTTCTTCAAGAAATGTGACAACGCTCTCTTGAAGAACTACCGACCGATTTTCCTTTTGAGCCGCGTCTACGTGCTGTTTTCGAGAGTCATTACGAATCGTCTCGCGCGCAGATTTGACGACTTCCAGCCTCCCGAACAAGCCGGTTTCCGAAAGGGCTTTAGCACCATAGACCACATACATACCCGTCGGCAAATGGTACAGAAGTCCAAAGAGTACAATTTGCCACTATGTCTGGCGTATGTGGACTATGAGAAAGCCTTTGATTCCGTCGAAATTTGGGCGGTGCTGCAGTCCCTACAGCGGTGCCAAGTTGACTGTCGGTATATCGAAGTGCTGAAGGTTTTGTACAGTAGAGCTACGATGGCTATCCGAGTACAGAACCAGAGTACGAAACCTATCCAATTGCAGAGAGGTGTAAGACAGGGTGACGTCATATCCCCGAAACTCTTAACCGCTGCATTGGAAGACGTTTTCAAGATTCTGGACTAGAAAGGATACGGTATCAACATCAATGGCGAGTACATCACTCACCTTCGATTTGCCAACGATATAGTCCTTATGGCAGAATCGCTGGAGAAACTAAGCACTATGCTCACTGACCTCAATAGTGTCTCCCAACGGATAGGTCTTAAGATGAACATAGACAAAACAAAGATTATGTTTAATGTCCATGTCACACCTATGCCGGTAGTTGTTGGGAGCACTAAGCTCGAAGTTGTTGACGAGTATGTTTACCTGGGACAAATAGTTCGACGAGCACTAAGCTCGAAGTTGTTGACGAGTATGTTTACCTGGAACAAATAGTTCGAATAAGTAAGTCCAACTTCGGCCGAGAGGTCAATCGACGGATTCAACTCTGCTGGGCATCGTTCGGGAAGCTACGACACATCTTCTCGTCAGACATACCTCAAAACCTTAAAACGAAATTGTACAACTAGTGCGTGTTGCCAGTGATGACTAACGGAACTGAGACGTGGTCCTTCACAGCAGGCCGTATGAGGAAGCTCAAGGTCGCTCAGCGAGCTAAGGAGAGGGCTATGCTCGGAGTTTCTCTGCGTGATAAACTTAGGAATGAGGATATCCGCAGCGGAACTAGAGTAACCGACATAGCTCAACGGATTAGTAAGCTGAAGTGGCAGTGGGCCAGCCATATAGCTCGAAGAACCGACAACCGATGGGGAAGAAAGGTTTTCGAGTGGCAGCCTCGTACCGGCAGGCGAAGTGTAGGGCCCCACTAGATGGAGTGACGACCTGGTAAGATATGCAGGACGTCGATGGATGCAGGTGGCTCAGGACCGTGCTTTGTGGCATTCCTTGGTCCCCTAAGGCCTATGTTCAGCAGTGGACTTATGAACGGCTGTAATGATAATGATGATTGTTAATATTTATATTATTATTTATTATTTATTGTACACTTCAAAAAACGATAAAAAAGAACAAATTGCTAAGAGTAAAACTTAAGAGGTAGGTACAATAAGGCGGTCTTATTGCTAATAAGCGATCTCTTCCAGACAACCTTAAGATTAGGAGAAAGTTGTTCTTTTGGACAGTGGGAGGTGATGTATATTATAGTAATCTTACATACTAATACCTAAATAAACTAAACTGATACATAATAAAAAAATAATACACTAATCTATACATTCAAAATATAATAGACATACATGAGATTAAATAGGCAAATATATATAAAAATAACATAAGTAAACACAGACAGGATACAAAAAATACATGTCGCAAATGATGACCAGTAGTTAATGCCCTGTTAGGTGGTAATTTTTGACGTCAGTGTTAAACTTTTCTAGTGTTTTCACACGACGAATTTGCGAAGGAAGATCATTCCATAAGCAGATGGCCCTGACTGTGAAGGAGTTCAATATGAATGTGGCGCGAGTATAAGTTCTCCGGCTGACCGTAGAACTCTGTCCGGTCTCTCATGACCAAGAAACTTAAAGTTTTCCTTCAGATAGCTAGGAGTAATTGGATCGAATAATACACAGTACAAAAGAGAAACAATTTGTAGGTTCCGGCGAAGGCGAATGGGTAACCACTTGAGCTTTAAACGGAATTCGGAGACATGGTCAGGACAGGAGTAAAGATTGTGTAATAGCTACTATTCACAGCCTACCAATTGTTATAATTAATATTTAGTGGCATATCCCTTATTTTCAATAACAGCACTGCAATGACGTGACATTGATTCAATCAATTTCATATACTTTTCTACAGGGATTGAGTTCCATGCTTCAACAAATGCTTCATATAGTTCGTTTTGACTGGTGTTACGTTTGTTTGTTGTCTTTCTTTTTAAAAACAAACCACAGAATTTCTATCGGGTTTAAATCCGGACTCTTTGCTGGCCAGCCTAAAACGGATATACTCTGTTCGCTAAGGAAACATTTGACGGTATTGGCCGTGTGTTTAGGGTCATTTTCATGCTGAAAGATCCAGGTTACAGGCAATCGTCCGATCAATCGGTACAGATCGTCCGAGTAGGGAATCATTGTATGTTCTAAGATATTTCTTCGTATTGCCATTGATCCATTGTATCTTCAGTCGTCAGAACGGGTCCCACTCCACATCCGGAAAAAACACCCCCAAACTTTAATGTTACTGCTACCGTGCTTGACTATACTCCTTGTGTATGTATAATTAAAAGCATTCTTTACAGGACGTCTAACGTAGTGCTATCTGAATTTACCATATTTATTTTTGTTTTATCTGAAAATTACACTTTTTTCTATTCTCGTACTGTCCAATTAACATATTTTTTAGCGAATAATAATCGCTTCTCTCGATGTTGCTTGGTAAGAAGCGGTAACTTTAGACATGTTCTTCCAAACAATTTAGCTTCCACTAATCTTCGGCGTATCAGTCTTGAAGAGATTTTTCTCGGGTCATCAGGCGAAAAAACTTAATTTATAATCATGTTGAAGCCTATACTTGGGTCTTTTTTAGCAACACGAACGATTAGCGTATCTTCTCTGGAAGAGGTTTTTATTAGCCGAGCCTCTCTAAGAACATTTTCAACAGTTTCATGTGTTTTATAATGATCAAATGCACTAAAAATTTTCTAAACAGAACAATTGAAATTCTCAGCTATTCTTCTGTACACCCACTTATGATCTATATGTAAATTAGCAATTATTTGCCTAGGTGAAGCGTCACAAATTTTATTTTTGCCCATTTTGAAAAAAAATAAAATTCATATTAAATTTTGAATTGCCGACAAAATAATAGAAAAAGTCAAGAAAGCTATATAATTCTCCAATTTCCAAAAAAGAACGAGCTATGGATGCTTTTTTAAAATGTTTCTAATTAGGCGTCCAAGCGTCCAAAGTGTAAGACTAATTTTGTAATTAAAAGTAAGATATGTTTTATATTTTATGGAATTATTGAGTTTTTTATTTGAGTGGCTATATTATTGCATGATTATTAAATATTGAATGTGTATATTAATTACGAACATTTGTACGTTAAAGTTATACTTTCTTTATTCATAAGAAGTGTTTGTAATTATATGACCACCACTATTTATATAATATATATCACATGTAAGACGAAAAAGTAAGCTGACGTACGAATTTATACATATACACGCCATTGAAGTAATATGTACTTACTACTAAAACATAGCGAACAAAATCCGTGTCACTGCGGGGCGCGTGGAAGGAGACAGTACCCTTTTGGGACACAGACTAAGTAATTATAGATGATAAGATTAATTAAATAAGATCCGCGTTATACAATCAAATGATGCGGTTAACCGCTAACTTAGCGGTCCATAACCGCAGAGTTCACTTCACCTGTAGTTGCCTCAATTAGAAGCGATACACGTGTCAGATTATCGATGGTGGTGTGTCTTTCCTAGTGTAGTAGTAGTAGTTTATTTTACACTAGATACTTATTTTTCTACAAAACTAAATCCGTAACGAGGATGTTCGCAGAAAAACAACAGTAACTAACATATTCTAATGGTTCAATAAGCTAAATTAACAATATGTCGACCATAATTCGAAGATGTAATACTATATTAAACATATATGAAATTTTGAAGACATTTGTAAATTTTTATTGCTTCACAATAGGTGAAACTCAGTTGAACCTTAAGTCCATTTTCTTTTATTGCAGCAATTCGTTAAAATTTTCCAGTCTCTACTGCGTCCAGGAGTTTCCTAAGTTAATTAAAGTTGCACGCAGGCTTCGGGGCGTCGTCGGGGACAATTTAAGAGATCACTGGTTAATCGAGACTTGTCTGTGTTTATAGAATTAATTAGAGTTTTATTCTAGAACTAGCTGATACCCGCGACTTAGTCTGAGATCCTTAATATATTATCAAAGCTTTCGATATATATATATATATATATATATATATATATATATATATATATATATATCATTATTATAATCTATGAGGGAAAGCCAGTGCTTTCCCTCATAGATTGCCACTAAGTACGGTCCTGAGCTATCTGCATCCATCGCTTACCTG